>JARHVA010003411.1:800000-1102500 GCA_037957365.1 Torreya grandis | reverse complement strand
AACATTAATGAGATACGTGCTTTGTCTATTTGTAAGGCTACTTCATCAAGGCGATTACATGATTTGTCTACTCATTAATGTGAAATGGAGAAAACTAGTTGCACTGCTAGCTGTTTGCATCCTCTAATGGTCAATTTACTGGCACTATTTCACCTGCTGGAGTCACTTCTTGAATCAACACTTCCTTTTGCCACTTGAACCATCTACTTGCTTGTTCCATGCTTTTCACTTTGTCTTTTCTCTATTTTGTCTCTTCTAGCTCCTTCGGCCCTCAGGGGTGAACTTCTGACAGGTCACTGCATTCTAGGCTCTCATGGTTAGTGCTCTTTCATTTAAAAACAAACGGTTATTTCATTACGCTAATTTTGACATTCACACATATGTCATTGGTTTAAAAACCAATGTCTAATTTGATTTGTTAATTTTCATGGCCTCCAGGATGTCCTTGTCCCTATCAAAATGTCATCGGGTCTTTCGTTGGCTTTCTACGGCTTTGCTTTCATCTTAGCACCCTCTTTGCGGGTGATTATTTGCCTTTGTATCTCCTTAGCACTTTCCTAAAGGGAAAGTGACCCTCCAGCCTTTGAAAGTTCCCTCTGTATTTGGGTTGAGAGTCCCCCGCAAGGGGCATCTACCCTTTGGGGTCCTTCGGTGGGTCCTTTGTTCCTTCGAATGGTCTCTCGGGTTCCCGCAGACTTTTGTCCACAAACAATTTCCCCATGGACTTTTATCTATGGACATTTTCCTATGGACAAAAAGTCCACAAAAATTCTCCCCAGCCTGGCCTTTGCTTTGTATATGTGGCCCAAATTCCTTTAGACTTTTTTTTGAAGGAATTCCTTTGGATAAAAAGTCTGAAGGAATTCGAGACTTAAACGAATCCAGATTTAAACAAATTCAGACTTACCTGGTCCTTTTCCTTTGAAGCACCTACCCTCCGCAAGGATATTTGAACTTGAAGACTACCCCTTGACCAATTGGCATACCCTTGAACCAAAATGGTTCAATGGTTCAACCATTGCATGTTGATGAGCTGGCTAATGAGCCAACTGATTAAACTAGGCCGATGAACCAAGTGTTGAACCAGTGGCCTTGAACCAAAATCATCAAACCAAACCATTGAACCAAAGCTTTAACCATCAATTTAACTAAACATTGAACCACTCGCTTTGAACCCAGCTCATTGAACCAAGCCATTGAACCAAAATTAGTTCAAGCGGTTCAACCATGTTGAATCGAGATGTTTGAATTTGAAGATGGATGAACCAATTGCTGATTGAATCGAGGGGCTGAACCAAAGTGTTAAACCAAGCCAAAGAACCATGGCATGAACTTGTGCACCTTGAAAATGACTGGAACTGAATAGCAAGGGAATAAGGGGACCAAAAATTTTGCTTGTTGGGCAAAAATTGATCAACAGATTGGTGACTCATAGGGGAAGCATGCCTGCTATGCTTAAAAGCTAGTTGCCTTGCAGTCCATTAGGTATGGAGTCAGATGTAGCTATGAAAGAAATAACAATAGCCCCAAAAGATCCAAGAATCAATCATGAAGATTTTACCCCACATGCCAAGGGAAACACACAAGTCTAAGAAACACTACTTGTGCAAACTGCACTTAGGGAAAATAGGGAAAGAAACTGAAAACAAACTACTATATAAAGCTAACCAAGAATGTTCACCTCCCTCCTAGATCAAAGGGAAAACTTCTTAAGTCCCCTTCCTAGAAAGAAGACTTATGGTGGTGGGAAAGTATCTTAATGAAAAAGAGAGTTGGTGACCTGCTCCACTTGCTTGCCACCTGAGTTGGCTTGTGTCTGAGTGGATCAGATTCAAACATGCCTCCAACATACATGTATTATTATTGTCCCTAGAGGCTTGTTGAATGCTGGTACTTCATATTGGTGCTCCTCACTAAGAAATCAATGGTTGTTGGCTCATCACCATAAGCCCTTTGATCTACACATTCCCTCTACAGTGCATCATGGTCTGACTTGTTTCCTTCTGCCTCATTGAAGACTCTACTAGACTCATCCTCTGCTTCCTTTTGGCCTTCATAAAGAAGGGTGATTGTGGTTATGTCTAAAATGGACTCACAAAATGATTGCTCATCCCATATAACATCACCTCTCTATTCAAATATTTCTTCTTCAAGGCATTCCCCCAAGAAGACAAACCTCTCCTTTTCCTCCTTGTTGATTAGGATCTCTAGATTTTCAAAAATATTCCCCTGATCCTCCTCCAACTCAAGCTCTTTGGTATAGTCATCCTCCTCATCAAATAAATAAGGAAGTTCATCAATCAAAGGGGAAGAGAGATCACCATGTTTTTGTTCCTCCTCATTTTACTGGAACATTTGCATATATGCAAGACCTGCATCTTCTCCATTGCTGATAAGGTCTTCACAAGGAGCATTGATGATGATTTCTTCTTCATTATCGCTCATGACAGCCTCTTGAAGAACTATAGATTGGATCTTCTTCTCTTAACTCACCTCCTATATAATAGGTTATTCCTTGAGAAGGGGTGTAGTGGAGAAAACATGTGGAAGAGGAGGCAGTCCTTGAGCTAGAATCGAATGATTCTCCTCTTTCCACTTGGTCAGCACTTCATTAATATCAGGTATGGCCTAATATCTCTCTTAGAAATGTGTAGGTGGGGTGTGTTCAGACATGGAATGTGATGTTTGGTCTGAGCTATCCATCATAGATTGGCTAAGGAATCTCTCCCTAGATTCCAACTCGGCTATTCTCGTGGCTAGATATTCTTGGAAAATCTTTTCCTAGAGGTCACCAACATCATCATGAGCAGGGGCAGCTTTAGTTCCTTCAAGGTTTTGAGAAAAACCTTGCTTATCCTCCTTCCTACCCCATGATTCTATTGTTTTTCCCCAGTTTAGGATCTCAAAATTGGGATTTTGCTCTTGTGAACAGGCATCAAATTTATTTTCTCCAAGGTCTCGGGGCTCCTCCACAGGGTCTGGAAGTTTTATCTCTCTTTCAAGAAGTAGTCTCATCCTAGCCTCTAAATCTTCAATTTGTTTGGCTAGGTTGTCCTAAAAGAGTCTTTATTGGAGGTCACCAACATCATCCTCTTCAAAGCTCTGGGCTGGTTCCTAGCAATCCTTCCTCTAACTCAGAATCTACACATTACATTGAAAAACTTGGGGAGGCTAAGGAATGTTAGGAAGAGACTGTTGATACACTAGAAGAGTGTCTAGAAGAGGGATGAGCTAGCTAGTGGTACTCCCCTTAATGGAAGATTCACAACATAAGGAATTGAGAAGATTGATCTCCATGGGGGGTTGCTCTAATGCCCTTGGATGTTGGAAAACTAGGTGCACGGGATTGAGAGTAGATGTGTCAGATGAGTTGGAGTGAGCAAGTGCTATCTGATAGAAAGGATTTGGTGCAAAAGAGGGATTTGGTGCAAAGGAATACATTGAATAAATGGATTTCTCCATTTTGCTACCTCCTCTTCCATGGGTTGTAAGGCTTGTGCTTGCCTAAACAAACACTCCTCTTTATACATTAGCTCCTGCTTATATCTATACTGCTCTTCCAGTCTGTTAATCTCCAATTCTAGGGCCACTTCCCTTATCATTGAAGGGAAACTAGGGGAGTTGCTTGAGGGGATTACATAAATATTTGGATCCTGATCATAATCATACGAAGGAAAACAAGACCCATGATCTTATGCAAAAGAAAAATACATACAAAAAAAATGATTTTTGATGGCACTAGGTTGCTTAACCAGTAGATTTAACTCAAAGTCACCAGAGGCTGAAAATTTTTGATTTACTGCAATAAGACTAGGATCAATCATAGAATCTTACTGAGTTGTCAAACTATGTCCCACCAGGTGTGCCAAAACTGTTGACGTCAAAGATTACACCCTTGGCAGGAGGCTAAGCTCCTGCCTTCTCCTCACAACTATGGAAACTCCCCTCTCACCTATGGGACTAGCGAAGCTAGAGGGGAGAGTCTCTAGATAAGGGCTAGCTCCCTTTGATGCATCATCCCCATTCTAGCAAGTGCAAATACATGTAATATATATATATATATATATATATATATATATATATATATATATATAGATATATAATGGGGGGATGAAAAGGGAGAAAGCTGTAGGAAAACAAACTACTCTACGGAGGTGATACACCAAAATGAAATGACCTTCTCACATCCACTCTTAAAATTAGATGAATGCATACATACGCTTCACACTTGGTAGAAGGACCAGACTGCAAAAGCTTGACAGGGAGGTTTTAATGAAAACATAGAGAATAGAGGTTCACCAAAGGTGCTATGAGAGGCACACTAAAAGGTAATTTCTCTATTTCTACATCCAAAATAGAACTCTCCTCCTATCAACTATAGAGATGGCACCTTGTAGACAACAAATATGCTGGTGTTGAACCTGTGTAAGCATCAAGAAACAATGATTGAACACAAACAAAGACTCAAGACATACTTAGAAATTTCTATCTAAGATAGATGTAAAAAATGCATTTATTGATTCAGGTGAAATTTTTCCAGGGCTGCACCTTACAAATGTGGAAAATATCTTTTCTAAATGACAAGTCCTCAATATATAGGAGAAGAAAGGAGGCCCATTTGGCACCCCTTTTTTACAAGTGGCTCATTTGCATCCCCTCATTGGGAAGAGTAGGCTGGTAAAAACATTAATGAGATACATGCTTTGTCTATTTGTAATGCCACTTCATCAAGGTGATTACATGGTTTGTCTACTCATTAATTTGAAATGGAGAAAACTAGTTGCACTACTAGCTGTTTGAATCCTCTAATGGTCAATTCACTGGCACTGTTTCACCTACTAGAGTCACTTCTCAAATTGGCACTTCCTTTCACCACTTGGACCATCTACTTGCTCATTCCATGCTTATCACTTTGTCTTTTCTCTATTTTGTCTCTTCTAGCTCCTTCAGCCCTTGGGGGTGAACTTCTAGTGGGTCGTTACATTCTAGGCTCTCATGGTTAGCGCTCTTTCATTTGAAAGCAAACGGCTATTTCATTTCGCTAATTTTGATGTTCACATAGCCATCATTGGTTTGAAAACCAATGGCTAATTTTATTTGTTAATTTTGACAACCTCTAGGACATCCTCATCCCTATCAAAATGTCATCAGGTCCTTCGCTAGCTTTTTATGGCTTTACTTTCATCTTAGCACCCTCTCTATGGGTGCTTCTTTGCTTTTGTATCTCCTTAGCACTTTCTCAAAGGGAAAGTGACCCTCTAGCCTTTGAAAGTGCACTTTGTATTTGGGTTGAGAGTCCCCTGCAAGGGGCATCTACCCTTCAGGGTCCTTTGATAGGTCCTTTGTTCCTTTAGATGATCTCCTGAGTTCCCATAGACTTTTGTCCGTGGACAATTTCCCCGCAGACTTTTGTCCATGGACATTTTCCCGCGGACAAAAAGTCTTCATAAATTCTCCCCAGCCTGGCCTTTACTTTATATATGCAGCCCGAATTCCTTCAAACTTTTTGTCTGAAGGAATTCCTTTGGACAAAAAGTCTGAAGGAATTTGGGACTTAAACGAATCTAGACTTAAACAAATTTAGACTTACCTAGTCCTTTTCCTTTGAAGCACCTACCCTCTACAAGGGTATTTGAACTTGAAGACTACCCCTTGACCAAATGGCATACCCTTAAGCCAAGCCATTGAACTAAAATGGTTCAATGGCTTAATGGTTCAATCATTGCGTGCCAATGAACTGGCTAATGAGCTAACTGATTGAACTAGGCCAATGAACCAAGTGTTGAACCAATGGCCTTGAACCAAAATCATTGAACCAAACCATTGAACCAAAGCTTGAACCATTGATTGAACTGAACATTGAACCACTCGCTTTGAACCCAGCTCATTGAACCAAGCCATTGAACCAAAATTGGTTCAATCGTTCAAACAGTTCAACCATGTTGAATTGAGATGTTTGAACTTGAAGATGGATGAACCAATTACCGATTGAAATGAGGGGCTGAACCAAAGTGTTGAACCAAGCTAAAGAACCATGGCATGAACTTATGCACCCTGAAAATGATAGGCACTAAATAACAAGGGAAGAAGGGGACTAAAAATTTTGCTTGTTGGGCAAAAATTGGTCAACACTAATTACCTCTTCCTCACCCTCTTTATTGTGCCATTGTGCTTAACAAAATGACTAGAGATCTAGGTATCTCTATGATGATAAAATTTCATCTCTCATATTTTTAACCCTGTAGGTCTTTGACCCATTGGGGAATAATTAGTTCTTGTTATGATTTAGTTTGACTTTGGTATTCATAGGTATAAGGTGGAGTGATCATTGTAGGGGAGGTTATTACTAGAGGTGTTAATGAATCACTTATTTCAATAGGGAACTAAAGGGCTAGTTGAATAATTCTTTGCCATCCTAAAGTAATTATATAGGTGTCAATTATGGAAATTTTAGATCTAGTTGAGTTGATGGATTTAAGGAGACAATTGACCCTTATGGATCAAAAATGGAAACTAAAACCAAATTTTCAAAATATACACTCTTTTTGGGATCCATTATTTTGGATAATGTTGAAATAATGGAAGAATCAATTGAACTATATGATGGTGGCCTTATAATGGAAGGTAGAAAATTTTCCACTTGAGTATCTTAAAAATTAATATAATAAATATAATATATTACCTTATTAATATCTTATCTCTCTTTATTAGTAAGGATTTGTTGGCTTAATTCTCCAACTAGAGTTTCTTCTTCTTTCAAGCTTCCCAGGCTCATTACTTTAGATTTTTCTATCTTTGCCTCCTCCTTTGTTTCATCTTGGTCCCTTTCTTCACTTGACCTAGATTCTATTCCCTTAATTACTTTTACAATCTACTTTCCCTTATTAGTAGGATAATACACTAGTGATATCAAATGTTCATGTTCTTCTTCCTCTACTTCATCAAGGCATCCCCCTAGATTAGCAAGACCTAATGATGGTCTCTCTTCTAGTTATTAGACATTGAATAAGGTAGGGAGGACTTTATATTTATTTTGGTAGGTGATTTTTATGGGAATATGAGGCAAGGGAGAATGTGAAACTAGTGAAGGAACCATGGTAGAATGGAGTTCCATTACAAGTGGTGGTGAAAGAGTGAAAAGTAGAACAATAGTGGTGGAGGGAATAATGGATGGAGATGGACCTAGTTGAGGTGCTTGAGGGGAAGGATTATTTTATGAAATATATGAGAAGGAAGATTGTAAAATTTTTGGGAGACTTACTTTTTAAAGTGTTGTAAGTGGAGGTATATGTGCCAAAGAGAATGTGTTATTTTTTTAATCCTAAGGAGGTACAGTGTTCTCAAAGTTAATGGTTTTTCCCATGATAATAATATATAAATGGGTTTAAGGAAGATAGGGACTAGGAATACATCTAAGAATTTTATTTTTAATTTATATGTTCTCCTCCCTTTGACCATTGGACTCGCTATATTGTAGACTTGTCTCTCCTTATGTAGGAGAGGGAAGTTGGTCATGTTATTGTGTTGGTCCTATGGATGCCAAATATGACTCTAGGATTATTATGCACACCTTATCATCTAATTTTAATATTATTTGGTAATTTATAGGTCATATTGAATGGCTTGGTTAATAATCATTAACAGTTTTTTATACCTCATGTGGGTCCAAACTTCAAATTCATCCGATGCATTAAATTAAATAGTATTATGTTCATTATCTTGGTGACCATATGTAATGGTCACTCCATTTTATCCTTGAGGATTTTAAAATAGTTTATAATTTTTCATTTATTCTCCCATTGTCTGAATTGGGAAACCTTTAAATTGTAATGGGATCTTACTTTCCCCACTTGATTGAAATGTTCTCTTACTACAAATTGGAGTTTTCTAATGCTTGGAGGCATATTATAGTAGTAAGATTGATAAATAAGGCCCATATAATAATCTAAACCATTTTATAACTATTGGTAAATATCATGTTCAACCACTTTATCTATAACATGGTGTGGTAAAAATAAATAGGGTGCCCTTATCCCTTTAATTATGATTATGGTACAACCTAGATAGTACCAATAGTCTCCCATATTATCTATGTTTCTTCTCAAATTCTCAAATATTATATGAATTTGAGTAAAATAAATGGATTGATAAAATTTAGGATAAATTTACTAAAAAATCCTTGTAAACTCATTCCTGGATTTGAAGACAAATAAGAAACAATAATCTTCAAAGATCTTATTATCCACATATTATAATGATGTCGACCATATCCCTCCATATAATCTATGGACTATCCCAAATATTTCATCCAATAAATATGACATCATATAAAAATTATCATCCATTATCCTTTTTTCATGTTTGAACATCTATGCCTTTAACCTAACACTAACAATCTCTCCCAAGGAAATCTTTTGTCAAAAGTCAAGATAATGTCCATCAATGGGACCCATTTCACCTATACATAAATAATGCTATAAAAACCATATAATTTATTTATAATGGCCATGGTTATTATAATACCAAGCCTAAATTTGATTATATTTGAATGAAATTCCTCCCTTGGGGTTCAATCTCAATATTTTCACTAGCCACTACTTCAATTTTCCATCTACATTGTTGTGCTCAAGACATACATTGGTCAAGACTTGATTATAGGCAACATTTAACCCTAGAACCACAAGGTACCTCTCAAATTCCATTTTAAATATGTGAAAATATATTTTTTTCTTTTGTAATATTTAGACAATCTCTAAAGTAAGCACCATTGAAGAACAAATCATGAATCAAGTTCATACATGGCATTAATTCTAGTTATGCCACTACTTGATGGAACTAAAATAAAAAATAGAGTTAAAATTAAATGACAATATAATAAATCCATGAAAATTTTAATAAAAACGCATTTAATAGAATACATATGCATATGCTCTCTTATAATGGAGGAGAATATACTTAACAAACAAACTAAAATTTCCATATAATATCTATAACAATAGTTTATTTACCATCTATGTGAGTTACTCACAACAACTCACTAATATTTATAAATTATATTTAGTGAGCACTAACAAAATTTCCCAATATTCCCCCCTTAATTTGAACATGGGGAAAATGTACATCTTCAAGAATTGAAAACATAATTATATGTCAATGCATACTTTTAGGTCAATTTACTATTGTCTGAATCTTGCTACACATGACCACTATTATGCAAAGGAATGCATCCTGCATTTACTCCATGTGACTATAATGGATATGTCACTAGTCTATCATCTCCATAAAGAAGCAAGGCAATCAAAGGATCTCTATAGTTAGAGGATTTATATAGTTAGTTTCCCTCTTATGCAACTATTACCACATTCTGTTATATCCACACTCTCCCTTTTCTCCAATCCAATAGGGGAATGAAAATAATGTTTTATTTTCCAAACACAACATAAAAACAAAATTCACACTATATAATTCACCACATCACATGATTCCCATCATTGGTGACTGACAAGAGGCTCTATAAACCTCCTTCCTTAGTGCCTTTGACTTCTTACATATTTATTTAGTATATATAGTCTTCCTCACTAGGACAAGAAATATCTTCATCCATGGAGTATTCTTCCCAATCATTTTCTTCAAGTAGATAAGCCTATTTTTCTATTTTATCATCAATAAGATCATATTCCCTTTTATTATAGTTCAATATTACATGTCCTAATTATTTACAATAATAACATTTGATTTTTCCTCTTAGAGGAACATGATTTTAATTATTCTTTCCATTTTTTAAAGATGTGTTAGGTTTGTTATTTACATATATTATTTCCTCTTCTAGTTCTAAATGTTCATTCTTGTTAAGAAGAGTAGAAATTAATCCTTATAAACCAATTTTCAATTTTCTCAAAGTGAATACCATAATAGAGAATCTCTTAGGAATACTATTTATAAGTATTGATTTTAAATCATCTTTAACTTTTCATTAATTCTAGCAAGATGATTTAATAAGAAATGAAACCTAATTATATGATCTACCATTTTTTCATTTTCTCCCATCTTTAAACTATATAATCTCTACTTTAATGTTGTCTTTGTTCTTTTTACTTTAGATCCAAATAACTTATTGAGTGACTTCTAGATTTCCTTATCAATTTTTTTGAAGTCCATGTGGTGAAAGTATGCTTTTAACATACCAAGACCAATATTTTTGAGGCCCTTTTAATCCTTGGAATTCCATTGAGAAATTTATTTTTCTTCTATAGTACTAGTATGTTAGGTTTGACTACATCCCTTAAATCCTTTTCTATCAGGTGCAACTGTATTTGTATTTTCCATGTATGAAAGTCTTGATCATCAAATTTCTCAACAAGACTACATTTCTCCATGGCATATTATTAGCATAATAACTAGACAAGTTGTGAGATATATAATGAGAAAAATGCCAAAACATAGAGCTGAGACATAGAGTACACAAAAGAGAATGAAGTAAAAATGACATAGATCTATATTTGTATTATATCTACATGTACATAAAAATCACAAGTTGGATATAATACAAAAGAAACAACAAATTATTCTAATACTCAACGCATTCAATTTCTCAATGAGAATCAAAATAGTGAAGGGTTTGTGTAAAAAAAAATTATCCATAGGTGACCAAGGTTTGATGGCTTTGGTACCAAATGAAATAAAAAATGGAGTTGAAAGTAAATGATAGTATAATAAATCTCCAATAATTTTATTAAACACACATACAATGGAATATATAGGTGTATGCTCTCTATAATGGAGGAGAATAGCCATAAATAACAAAGTAAAAAATCCATATAATATCTCTAACAATAGTTTATGTACCCTCTACATGAGCTACTCACAATAACTCACTAATATTTATAAACTATATTTAGTGAGAACTAACAACATTTCCCAATAGGAACCCCATGGTTTTGATTGGTATAAAATCATCAATGTACTACTTGTACTCCTATGATAGTTGATCTTATGAAGAGTATGGTGCTATTGACTCTACTACATTCTAGATGGATTAATAGTATGGAACCTAAAATCTAGGGTAATTTTGTTTAATATAATGTTTCTATATTTAGTTTTTCTAGTAATAAAGAATATATAAGTATCTTCGATGAATGGTTGTCTTGGAGATGCCATTTTTTTATACTAGGACTATGTATTTCTTTTACAAGTTATATAAACTCTCTTTGTAAATTCAATGAAAAATAGGTATTTTGGTCACTTGAGAGCTCAGGATTGTAATGTTTGATTAATCAAGAAGTGACTCTCTATTGTTTATATTTAAGATATATTACAAAATACTATGCCTTGAATGCATATTTCATGTCACATAAATGTGAATAATAGCCTTTTGATTTTGTTTCTATTTAAATTTAAATGTTCCATGTAAATTTGGTAGATTTGTGGTTGTAATATGGCAAATTTTTGTCAACATTATATATATAATAACTTATTTAAGATAGGTTTAATTATCTCATTTACCAACTCGTGCTTATATTTTAAATCCATTTGTTCATACTTTTCCCATGCATTCTTGTATCATGACACTTGTTTTTATCTCATTTACTTAGGTATTTGGATTTATGATCCTAATTTATATGTTCCATGGTTGTAAATTAACATGACTGAGCCATTTAGAACACTCTCAGGTATATAAAGACTTTGATAATTAGGGCTATGACTATTTGAACTTATAAATTATGTACATCCCTAAGAAGGGTCTAGGTACTAGAATGTTTATTCACGGTGTTATATTAGAGATACAAAAACTTAAAGGCTGATAACCTTGTAACCTTGTGGCCATTAAATTTATTCTTTCCATTTGAATCTTTATTTTTACAAAATTATGCCAAGTATCAAACCCTTGGAGATTAGAACCTTAGAGAAATTAAACTACAGGGCCACAGGGTCATTAAGATTTACTTTGACCTTTTGAGTTTAAATTAATAGAATTGTGCCAACTCTCAAATACTCAGATCTCAGAACCTTAAAACCTCAAATCCATTAGAATTTTAAGTTTTATTTGTCCTTTCATGGTTCTGAGTTGGCAAGGATACATCATGTGATATTTTATAAATGTCCCATAAACTTGAATGACTTATAATTTTCATAAAAGTGAACTTAAACCCATGAACATGGTGTTACTACATGAAATACTTGTTGTAGCCTAGATGTCAATAAGGTAAATTTTTTTGTTAAACTATGGTAAGTTATAATTAAAGTAATAGTATCACCTCTCAATATCTTGAATCTCAAACACTTTGAAAAACTTAGGATTTTTACGAAGATTGATTGACTCTAGCTAATGTGATCCTACCACTCATCTCAATCTTTAAGGTTGAAACTTTAGGGACATATGAATGTGAGGCCCAGACGTGGATAGTTTATAATACTCTACAAATAGTCCAATGATCATATGTTAATTAAATGCAAAATGGGACACAATACATTAAATCCATTAGTCATAAATCATGAAGTCAATTTTTAATAAAAACTATGAGAAGCCAAGGTTTAAAACAAATCAAAATCAATATCCAATCTTTGATTTTCATAATTCACAATTTTGTAAATTTAGACATTGAGGACAACCTTACAATATTGCATATTAAAATAAATATCAAGGATACGTAATGATTATAGGACCTTGAATAAAGGTATTAAAACAATATTGGGTACATATTTGAGTTTTAAAATTTGGTGTGCATGTTAGGGAATAACAAATGGTGACTTAGAGGGGAAATACTCCTAATTATTTTAGAACCTAGAATATTAGTAATGCATCATAATATAATTTTAGATCTAGCAAGAAAATAATGAGTACACCAAACTATTGATGTGGGTATTGTGTACATTCTAAAATTTAAACAAGGTATCCTCTAACATTTTAAGATCTCAATGGAGGTAAACTCCACTCTAGGGAACAAGTTATAGGTATGGGTTAAACAACCTTACGGTGGAATAGCAAATAAAACATTTATTTTATCAAATGGGTTTCCTTGTAGTGAAATAATTCCAAGTAGATAAATCAAACCAAAGTGAGTGGAATGGATGGGTGATATGTAATCTATAGTGAGTAGGTATATGTCAAATAAAATTCAAAATGAGGTAAGGGTATAGCCAAAAAAAGGTTATGTGATCTCAAGAGATCACTTCCTAGGCTGGTTTCTTGGTGGACAAGTGCTTTTAGAACTACTTCTGACTACTTATAGATATTACACACTCACAAGAAAACATAGTCATGAAAACTGGGGATTAAAATCATAGGAAACTTGATGGTATTAATTGAAGGTTACTCCCTTTAGAGTTACTCTTGTACACCCTTAATTGGAAGGTTATAGCTTAGACCAAGAAGATGTCTATGGTAGCTATTATACACACTTATAAAACTATATTAGAAAGAAAACACTCCTTCACACTAAGAATATTAACATAGTTTGGACTAATTTATTGATTAATCAATGTTATATACTAAATTTCAATAGATTTTGCACATATAAGGTTATAATACATCAATAAAACAATTAGAATTATCTTTAAATTTTGCACACTTTAAATTATTATATTCTCATAACCAAAAAAGAAAAACTTTAATAACATAATAATGGAAGGAGAGAACACTAACATAGATGCATAAAAATCAAAATTGATCTTCTCCTATATTGATAAAATCTTTCAACCCTTTTGAATGTGAAATTACATAAATATATAGAATTGGGGATGGGACACCTCATCCTCCAAGTGCATGTCAACTCATGGTTAAATTACATAATTAGAAACCTAGTTGTAATTTTAGCCTTGAAAGTGCATGCTTTCATGTTCATAGCTAATTACAACTATGTCATGATTAGTTGGCATGCAAAAAGTAGTGTAACATGTGCATAATTAAAAATAGTTTGGGAAACATTTAATTTATTTTCTAAGGGTAAGTAAATTTTAAGTGCAAAATTAATTACTATCACATGTATACATACAAAATTATCCTTCAATTAAAGGTTGACTAGGTTTTTGCATGGCAAACAAGGTTTTTGGAGGTGTTGAAGTGGATGCTTCTATAAAACTAGTATTTTAAGTACCAACATTATTGTTTTCTTATAAATATTGATATTTCTTATGCTTTATGTCATACTGGTATCTAGTTATGTTTATGTTAAGTAACAAAAGTCTATGCACCCTATCTACACATTTTAAGATCTGTACATGCTCAGTCTTTGTAGTCCTAAAGTTAGTTATGAAGATCTCATATTTTGTGACATTTTTCATAGAAAAATTAATCTCAAATTTTATTTCCTCTAAGGTCTTCCATCATATATTCTACTTGATTCTTTTATAAACTTGATGTAAGAGTTGGTAAAGATTGGACCTTTTGATAATCTCGCATGTGGAATCTTTGTCCTTTGAAGGTTTTAATTCATCTAAAATATTCCAAATGAGAGTTTTATGTTCTGATTACTTAGGCATTACTAACTCAACCACATCAATCCACTCCTTGGACTCTTGTATCATGATCACTTCCAAATTGAGGACATTGGTAGCATCCAACAATGCCATCATATTTATGTGTGCATACACTTTTCTAGTTGTAAAAAGAGTATGTAATTTAAATTTATTCTAATCCTTTCATAAATAATTAAAAATTTAGTAGTATCTACTATAATAGGTGATAATTCTTCCCTCATTTCACTAATAGCCTCAAGAATATTATATAATTTGGATTCATCACTCGGGACATCCATATCTATTTTCCTTGGAATATGAATAGTTTGTTGATGTTCTTTTATTTATTATATTTCTTGATCTAGTTCTTTCCTTGCCATTTTAGTTCATTCATGTATCTCTATTAGAACATCCTTTTGTGTCTCAAAATAGGATTTAAAATCCTCTACGTATGGGGACTATCCCAATTTTTTGCCTTTCTTCTTAGATAAGTAAACATTTCTTACCTCTCCTCTACTATGACTGACCTCCTCATCTCATCTTATAGATTCATATTTTTGATCCTCTTCACATTCTCTATATATATTTCAAATACTAAACTTACTATGGGAAATTATATAATTATTAGATTAGGCCTTTTGGAAGCCTTTGATTCCATGTTTGTTTCTGACTATAGGAGGACTATCTGGGTTAGATTTGAGGGTTAAGTCTCTAAAAAATAGTCTCAACTAATGTTTCTCTTGATGTCTACCTTAGGGTTTGCTATAGAAGGGGATCAGAAAGTGAAGACTAGATGATTATATACTGGTCCACTCCACCATAATATGGTACTGGATGGATTGTGTAAATTGACTTCTTCTTGTTATCCTTCTTAATTTTTATCACAATTCTATCTTAAGAGGAACTAGGAGGAGACACTGGTAGACTCAGCTATGCATATGACACATGGAGATAGGGACTTAATACTATCCTTTCCATCTTTATTTCCTTTTTTGTTACCTTTTTATTGATTCTTATAGGTGTTGGGATAATAGTGGAATGACTAATAAATAAGAATTGTAGGAATGGATGTGGAAGAATAAAATTATATACACATAATATTTTTGAATTTTTATTGATATTAAAACTTTGTATTTTGTAGAAACCTATCTAATCTAAACCTCTAAGAGTGCATGCCTTAAGGGGTGCACTAGGAAAGGGGTTGGTAGACCATTGGTGCTTCATAAGATTTTAATCTCTTTTTCCACTTTCCATCTACAAAATTATCTCCTAAACCAATTTACCCTAATCTTATTATTCTCAATTTTACCCATTCCAATCATTTTTCATGTTATATCCTCCTTGCTATTACCTTGACCCCCCTTAAACTAGTTGGCTTTACTAGGTTTATTGGGTCAACCTTGTACAATTTTTAGCCTCTGATTACTATACAAGGTTGACTAGGTTGACCCTATACTATTTAGGGGTATTTTTCATTAGGAGCCTTGTTATCCCTTTGGCCAACCTAGCTTAAGACATAGTGAATTATCTTCCTAAAACATATAGGTTGACTAGGTCAACCCTATACAACAAACATATTAAGAAGGATTTAGGAAAAGATCTACCTATATATACAAGTTAATTTATAATAATTTGTAAGAAGACAAGTGAAGAATAATAAGTGCAAATGAACATCTACGTATTAACCATTCTACTTGAGGTATAAATCTCAAGGTTCCATACTTTCCTTGGAGATACAGATCTTATCTTATGGATAAGTTTTTTGGATGCATAGATAGGTTATGTATCCTAGACCTAATTTGTATTTACTATCCTTACATACAAAAACAATCTCTTGCAAAGCACCTTGGCCAAGGGAGAGATTGAGGATCGATGGGTTCATCTTCAAGGTAAGTATTCCTAACTTTGTTTATCCTTTGTAAAAATAGATAGCTAATATAGTTGTGTTTCTCTCCCATGTATTAAGATTGTGTTTACATTAATAATATTATATGTATTCTATGCATGTTTATTTTAGTGTGTTTTATTTATAACCCCCATGTTGTGCCAAAAGATTTGGTGTTCACTAGATTAAATTCACTTTGTTGTTTATTAGAATAGATTGAACATTAAACCTAGGATTATTTTAGGGTTATATGATTTTGTTATATTGTAGGCTTTGGAAACCTTCCTAACATGGTGTATTGTGACAAGTGATCCCCTAATAAAGTTTAATAGATCCCCATATTAGTCATTCCCCTGCTTAAAAAATGTATTCCCAATCAAAAGTGTATGTATGCTCTATCTTCTCTGAGATAATATTAATTTATAAACAAGATGCATTTCTGATTGCATGCATTCTAGTGAACCTGATGTGAATTAATTCTTTTATCATTATTTTTATCATATATCTTCCATATTGGATCAGCTCTATTGACCTAGTATCTAACCTCTATGTGCAATATTTTAGGTACAGGCTATTGCATCAAACCTATTGACTGAGTATAGGTTTTCAAACTTCCAAACATCTAGTCCAAACTACTAGGTCAGCCTAGTTAACCTTTTACTTTTTTAGACATCAAGTTCAACATACTAGGTTGATTGAGTTGACCCTATACAATTTTTAGCACTCAATAACAAGTTTTTGTAAAGCTTGATTGACCCAATCGACCTAGTTAGTAGAATTTACAAGTATATATCAAGGTTTTTGAATAACAATATTCATTCTCTACATCTTTGATCCATCAAGGTTCCTTTTTATCTCTTTATCTCTCTCTTTACATTCTTTCCTTTAATAGTTTTTAGTCTTTGTAACTACCCCTAAATAATCAATTGGATTAACCCTATTGACCCAATTCTATGTTCTTTGTGTTGTCTAGATAACTAGGTCAACTCTACCAACCCTGTTTATTTTCAAACCTTGCTTATGTAGTATATGATCAACCCTATCGACCATGTTCTATATTATATGCATACATTATTGACTATATCAACATTTTACCTTGTTTCAAATTTGAAATTAACCTTATATTCTAGTAATTAATTCACACTTTCTTTTCTTGTTGCTTGCATGCTTAGAATATATCATATAGCTTAATTAGGTGGTTTTCAATTAGATCATTTAGTTTTAGTGTTTTCTATTTTATGCACACATAGACAAATCATAAAATCTAAACAAGAATTTTAACATTTGTTTACCCAAGGCCAACCTATTTGGATTTCATCACCAAGGGGGAAGTCAACTTAAAACTTTGGTCAAGTATAAAGCATGGTTAATGGTATATTTTGGTTAATAACCTGAAAATTTTATTTTTTTAGTGTGTGAACTGAGGGGGTATGCCACAATACCAATCCTATATCATTGCCACTATAGTCCCTTTTAACCCAAACTACCTGAAACCATCCTTCAATTGCCATTCTAGTTCCTTGTTTATAACCAACTTCCCATCACATTTAAAATCATATCTTAATATTCTAATTAGTATTTAGGTTTACCAATCAATTATATATTTACTTTCCAAGTTGATTTCTTTCTCTTTGCTCAATTTTATTTTGTATTGCAAAAACATGCATTAGCTAGTGTTGGTGCAAGGTTTTGTGTTATGTGTTTCAATTAGATTGTCTAACATTAATCCAATTGACTATTTGTTTCTTTTCACCCATTTTTTTAAAATTTCTTACAAAATTTATCTTATTTTAGTCCACAAATCTATTATAGGTTTCTTAATTTTACCTTTATGTTGTATTGGGTCAACCTAGTTGACCCTATACTTTTTTATAGCCTCTATTCACTGTACTAGATCAACCTATTTGACCTTGTACAATTTACAAAAAATATTTTCTCTTTTTCCAATCTCTATTCACTATACTAGATTGACCCAATTGACCTTGTACTATTTTTAGACCTTGTTTTTGGTGCCTAGGTTGACCCAATTGACCCTATACTATTTTTGTCATTTCCTATTTTCTTGCTTTCTCATCTCTCTTTCTTTCCCTTCATCATGGACTTTCTATTTGATAATAATACTGAGTTGTAGTTAACATACATGATGAATTTTACCAAACCTCATAGGGTCTCCCATAAATAGAGTAGGGCTCCTCTCTTGGATGCTAGTAATGTTCATATTTCCACTTGTATAATGAACTATGGGACCCCTCCTAAGACTTCTTCATAGGATAAAACTCTTTTCTCATTATAAGACCAATCCAAATTAGAGTATACCCCCAAAATGATATTTTTTATCTCTGAATTTCCTCAACATTGAGGAAAATATCCTTGTACTATTTACAATCTTTTGATTATTTGTCAAGTTGAAGAGGCTCATTCACCTATTCCTACATTCTAAATTGTATTTGGGGGTACCACTTTCATTTATTCTCATCCTCTTCTTTCAATTTTGACCCCTTATCATACTCTAATGCTTCTAATAATGGTTATGGATTTGGGGGTACCAACCCTAATGCTTCTAATAGTGCTAATCAAACACATCAACTATTATTATAAACACTCAATCAAATGAATACCTTTCAAGCTCATAACATAAATCAAATGATAATAATGCAATACCACCTTCTTCATCATCAATATCATCCTCAACAAATGGCTTGGGGAACACATAACCAAAATGTTCCCCCTCTTCCTTTTAGAGATTCTCAAGGCTATCTCATTACTCAACCTCCTTTGGTCAAAAAAACCATTAAGCATCTCCAAAATGAACCTCTCACTAATCAAATTTATAAAATTGATATAGGAAGTATCACACATACAATTTATTATAATGGATCATCTGATCCCACCCTTCATCTTAAAACATTTATAAATATTTATAAAGGTTGGGTCAAATTGAACACCTTTGCCACTACCAAAATCTTAGCCAAAACTCTCACAAGTGATGCCTTGGATTGGTATAACTAAATTATAATTCATTTAATTACTAGTTTGGAGGATTTAATGAATGATCTAGTTCAAGAATTAAAAACTAATGATCTTCCTTAAAACACTTTGGCCCACTCCATAAATTGCAAAAAACTTGAAAACAAAACTCCTCAAGCCTTTGTTAAAATATAGCAAACTTTGTCAAACAAAGGTGAACATAACATGGTCAATGATAATATTTTCCATCTCTTTACAAATTCCCTTTTTCTTAAACTTCATTATCATTTCTATACTCTCTCCATATACATTTTAAGATGATATTGACCAAGATAAATTACAATATTTCCTTATGCATCAATTTGAGCCACCCCAACCTTCTATGGGTCCTCATCTCTTAAGAAAAAAATTACAATATTACCAATGATGGTGTTATAGATTATTATGATACCATTCACAATGTTCAAGTTATCATACTTACCCATTAATTAGAACTAGCTACCCCTTCTCAACAATATACCAATCCTTACTTATCTTCACCAAAAAATATTAATATTCATAAACCTTTATCCTCAGCTGAATTTCTTAAGCATTTACATAGGCGTCTTCCATGAGATATTGACCCTAATCATCTTATGAAATCTTGGTATGATCCTAACAAGTTCTTTTGGTTTCATGATAGTTGGGGTCATTCTCATGAGACATGTAGACAACTTTATAATTTATCTATGGACTTTATTCTTAGTCCTAATTTTGATCATGATTCTATCATTCAAAAGCATCAACAAGATTATGAAATTACTTTGAAAGATTATAAATCACATGATAAAACTCAAGCCTTAAACCAATACAATGCTCATTTGGATATCTACAAATATCCTCTTCTTAATCATTAACATATTAAATAAAATAGATACAAAGCCACCCCTTCTACCAATAATGTAAAAAGTCTTGTCGACCCAACTTCTGAGGAGAATGTGGTTAACATGACTAATTTACAAAGGGTGGTTGCTTTTATCTATTCTCAACCTATCTATACTCCTCCATATAGAACATATCATGTTATCCATGAATCTTTTCCAACTCATTTAAATGAGTTGGGGCAAGATGAAATTATTACTTTTGATGATCCAATTTCTGATTCTCCCTTGAATAACACTTACTTTTCTATTTCTACCATTCTTATGTCATCTTCTAAATATAATGATACTAATATTTTTACTAACACTTGTTCTATAATTTCTCAAAATCAACTTGAATCAGCTAATTCATCATCAAAACATGATTAAAAACCTTATTCTAAACCTTCCTCTTCTTACCAACATAAATTTCAATACACTTCAACTCCTCCTTTTGAGGACCTCCTTAATAATTATGTACCTATATCTAACAAAATTCTTATGGGTTATGATGAGTAGGATACCAACATGAAAATCTCTAATATCCCATCCCAAATTATATTTATTAACATTATAAGGGCTTATCCACATCATATAAATCTTATTACTTAACTATTATTCAAGATGCATGTCCCTCATCCTCCACTAGTAGGATGGGAGGCAACCTTATCTAGATCTAAGGATAATATATTACAATAATGTGAAGAGATGCATATCAATGTTGATGAGACTATAGACACTTCTCTTTCCTTAAAATTTCCTTTAGCTTCTATGATTCCTAATGATATTATGCTTTGTGTGGATGATCCTCCCTTATTCATTACTATTCAAATAGGAAATATACAAGTTAAGTATGCATTAATTTATGAGGGTTTTGGA
Source organism: Torreya grandis (assembly GCA_037957365.1). Taxonomy (NCBI): domain Eukaryota; kingdom Viridiplantae; phylum Streptophyta; class Pinopsida; order Cupressales; family Taxaceae; genus Torreya; species Torreya grandis. The sequence continues at coordinate 1,081,416 of JARHVA010003411.1, read as the reverse complement.
ACCTATGTTTCCTCTCTCAAATCCATTAAAACCCTTGGATATTTAGAAAGTAATCTCAAGTCTAAATTTAATACCTACCAAGGATATGATAAAAGTAAAATGCCTCCTCTAATTTTTGTGTGTCTTCCAATTACCATCACACCTGTCACCATTTATGTGAAATTGATGATCTTTAACTTTCCCCTTTTTTATAACATCTTTCTTGGTAGGCTATATACTCAATACATGAGAGCCATTTCTTCTTGTGCATGTTAATACATTAAATTCACTCATAATGGATCCATTTATAGACTTCAATTTGACACTAACCCTTAGAATTTTGAACAATTCTGAGATTGTGGTGTCTTTAAGATTCTTACTATTTAACCTTTACCCAGTGTTCCATTTCGTGAGTCTCAGGATCTTAATTTTCAAGTTAATTCAACTCGATGTTATAATGGGCATCCTAAACTCATTGGGTACATTAATCCTAACCTTTTAGATTTTGATGATGATAATATTGATGATATTAACCTAAAAATTAAAAAAATTATCTCTTTTCTCATCTCATCTCATATCTTCTTGATGCCTTATAGCCTCATTCTTGTAAGTCTCCGTGTGATGATATTCCTGTAGTCTTGACCAAGACTCAAAATTGTATTCACCACACTTCTTTAGATCATAAGGTAATCACTACTTATGTAATTGATCTTCATACCCTAGATTACGATGATGTTTATTTCCTAGATGATTTATTCTTAAGTGGCTTTGTATAGGCCCCTAATGTTGAGATTGTCTATTATCATTCTTCTTTACTTAAGTCTTTTTGTGTATCTTCCCATCTTCCTATATTTATAGTTACTAATTTTAAAATTTTTCCTCTTTATATTAATGTAGATATGGTATCAACACCTCTAATTTTTGAGGAGCCTCATAGGATTATGCTCATGTATCATGCTATGACCAGACCATACCATTTTTCTAGGTTCCCTAATTACCATAGTTGGTTTACTACTGAGATTAGTGTAACCCTTCTTAGACATTTTATAGATCCCACTCCTCCCTTATTATATCCCTTATTAGATCCCATTCCTACTCCCACTATAGTTGATACCAATTTCTCCTACTATAATTGAGCATATTCCTACTCCTGCTATTGCTAATCCTACCCTTGCTTCTCATCCCATTGCTCCTTCCATTGAGCCTAGTTCCATTCCTCCTCCATCACCACCTTCTCTTGGTGATGGTTTTATTCCATTTCCTAAGATGGCTCCATTCCCCACTAAATGGGTTGATGAGTCATCTCTAGCTTCTTACACTCCTATTATACCTCCTTTTGTGAGTGTTTCTCCTAAAATCACTTAAAAATACATATTTGTTGCTTCCATGGGATAAATAATCATTATTATACCCATTATCATAAGTTGAGACAATATATCTATATTTTACATCCTTTTTCTCCTTCCTCAAACAAATCTATGCTTCACTAAAAGGTTTTACCTAAATATATACCTAAGTATGGTGAGGTGTATTATTTGTGGCACCAATGTGACACCCATCACACCAATCATTGTTGCATCCTTTAACAACACCTTAAACATCACTTTGTATCTTTTCACAAACCTTCTGATAATCCTCCCACATGTTTTTCCCATAGGAAGGATCCTCTTTTTTCTCCCATGGCTCCACATCCAATGGTTCCATCCCTTTTTATGGTCCCTTAGTCACCTTATGTGCCTCCACCCATGATTATCAATTGTGGACATTCCCTCACCTATGGATCCCTCTCCACATGAGAGTCCCTCACCCATGGATCCTTTTACACTAGTGATTCCTACATCTCCCATAGATTCCACTCCCATGCATTCTATCAAGCATCCCTTGCCTAATTTTCCTTAGAACTATTCATCAAGTATTCCTACTTTTTTCATTGAGGAGATTAGAAGATAAGCTTTTTCCTAGTGTTCATTGAATATTGACAAGACATTATCAATAGTTTATATCCAACTTTATAGAGATTTATTTGATGTCTTGGATAATGTGTGTGGGTAGATTTATCAATACTTATGAGCACATGCATGGTGATTTTAAATTTACATTTTGATTAGGTGTGTGCTCCAATTTTATTTTTATCTATCTATTATATAATTTTATACTGTGTCAAATTCATGTTTTTCTTATATGGTGATTCTTTACCTTTGGTACTATATCTTGCTTATATTTTCATATATATATTCACATATGATTGTATTTATTTATCATTGTTTTCTCTTTATTTCTTGAGTTTCTCTCAAAAATCTCTTCTTGTGTCTTTCTAATTGTTTGATCTCTTATCTCTATTTTTCATAGATATTTATCATTGTGACTTAGTTATACAAACCTTATCCCCTTTGGTCCTTGTCTACACTTACCATGTGATTAGTTAGCAGAAAATGTATCTCCTTATACTTTCCTTTCACGAATCTACCTTTTGGGTCTCCTTTTTCCCTTCTTCCTTTTTTGAAAACTAATCATATACATGGTTGAGACTTGAGATCACATTCTAGTTCATTGTTAAGCCTAAGTGTCCTAGTTAGTCTGTGTCCTTGATTACTTATCTTACTTTAGCCTTAGCCTAAAGCTAATTCATGTGTATCACTACATATATCATTCTTGGTCATTCCAAATTCATATGGAGGAGGAATCTTAAAAATCCATAAAATTTTAAAATCCAAATCATTTTACAAAAGGAAATGATATAAAAGGTAAAAATATTCTTAAAAGTAAAATCACACTAAAATACATGATTCAAAACACATATTTTAATTTTATTCAAAGATAAAATTCAACAGTTGTCCTCATGGTAGAGATGAGGTGTTTTGGGGTGTGATAGGCCAATAGATTAGAAAATAAGAATAAAAAAATCTTTTAGTATTACCTGCTTTCTCATGTAAGTACCCAATTTCATGGTAGATCAATAGCTCTATATGTGGTCTTGAAGAATAGAGAACACATCATGGGAAGGTAGGTCCATTTTATCTTTCCTTGTACCAATATACCTTCATGAGGTAATCTTAGTATCATGATTATTTTCTTAAAAATCTTTATGTATATAGTGAATAGGTTTCCTTTGTACATTGATTGTCACTAGTCACTTAGTTTCTTCTCATCTTCTTAGTATGCCTATTGTCTCCTAAGGTCTTCTCATAAGATGTCTAAGTCTTTATTTTTACATTCCCTTTTTCATTCCCTATATCAATCATATTTCATCTTGAGAAATATTATTTTGTCTTCTGATCACTCCCTTTGGGATTATATTTATGAGTTGTAATGTAAGACTGTGGATAAGACCCAACATTCCTCACAAATTCCCACCTTTTCCTTCCCATTACCCACATCCTTTACTACTTGATTGTCCTAATTTTTCCACCCCAGTGGTGTTCTATTTTTGAGTTTTAGTGTGATACTATGGATATGAATTGGCATTCCTCACAAAATTTTCCAATAATATCAGCCACAATCAAAATTGGATGTGTCAAATATAAGATAATATGTGATCGATTATAATGTTACACATCATTGGCATGTTTCCCAGCTTGATTTAGTATGTTTTATGATTACTTCATTTATTTTTTGATTTTGTCTTCTTATTTTATGAGTTCATGTAGGAATACAACCATTTATTAAATTTTTCACACTTTTTAGCTTAAATTAGTGTGATCAATTTAAGGCCAATATTTTGCCAATTTTATTTTTCTCTTATACTTCCTAACATGATTTAGTATAATTGATTGACATAATTAATTTATTTATATACCATCTTTGCCCTTTTACAAACCTTCAATTTTATTACATTATTTTCATACTTCCAAATGTGATTTAATATGATTTTACTTGTTTTAATTTGGTGCAAAAATATTTCACTTTGGTTTAAGAACAAATTACTTTTTACCATATTATTTTACCATACGTTGGTTCTCTATACAAAGTCATTTTATTGTTATTACACATTTCCCAACTTGAAATAGTGTGTAGTACATTTACCATAATTTATAATGTATATACATCAAACATATTGACTCTCCTACCTAATAATATCATGTCTGAGCCTATAGCCCACATGGATAAGTCTCTCTTCTCCTCCAGGCTATCTAGTATGCTTGTAGTCATGAGTGTTCATGTTACTGATAGCCCTAAGATATAATGCACATCCTCTAGAGTGATAGATACCTATAACACATCACTGACCACCTACCATTTGAAGGTGTTAGTCAATCATTCCCAACATCCCAAGAATATGACTAATAGATCCATGCTCAGGGGAATCCTACACATGTCAACTATCTCTCCTAGGCCTACAACTACTATCCTAGATCCGTCACCTATGGTTAGATGATCTAGTATATTCTGTAACCAAGACACATATACCAATCTCCAAAACTTGGGTCATCCTTGAAAATAAGAAATAACAAAAGATGTATTAGATCATCCATGTCATGTATAATCAAAATACATTCTTTTTACAAATTTAATAAAAACAATCCTAAATTAATTTAATTCATTCATTTTTACCTATATTTATCCTATTCAATCCTTTTTCCCCTTACTTTTTCATTTTAGGCCATTATAGCCTTCTTTCAGCCTTTTGTATGAATTTTTATACACTTCTAGTTCTTTAGTCAACCTATTTTGACCAAAATTTCCTTATTTTTGACTTGGTTGACTTAAAAATCTATGTCAACCCTCTTATTTTCCCCTCCCTAGTACTATGTTGTCATTCTAAAATTTTTATATTAGTTGGAGAACTTTACTAGATCGATAGTCTTCAAAATATATAGGGTCAACATACACCTACTAGGTCAATAGTGTGGATTTTACCTACTTTCAGTCTACTGGGTCAACCTAGTTGTTTTTCACTACATACCCCTTATATTTTCTTGAAAAAGTTCCCTTTTTTATTTTTCTCCCTAAATTACTTCAAAACTATTTTCCTAATTGGTTTTTCCTACCTATAAAATCTAATTTTGCTTCATTTTGACATAGAAATGCTAAAAAATACTTTTTTTCTAAAAAAAACACTTAATTCAACAAAATACTCAAAAATTGGCTTAATATTGATAGTTGCATACCTTTAGTTCACCCATTTACACTCCTGAATCTCCCCCTCATCTATCTTGTCATCTCCTCACCATCCTAACTCATTTGGTCTCCCAAGCTCTTTTTTCTCTCTTTCACAAGTCAAAATAACCAAATGACTTGTCTTTCTCCCTATTTAAAAAATAATTTTCAAAATTCACATTCTTGAATTATTTTCATGTAGATTCCTTATTTTTCCTATATATTTGTTTCTACACATCCATTTTTCAAACTATAAAATGCATTGGATTCATGATGATGTATAAACTTGTTTCCACTATTATATGACTATCTTCCAAAATTTTGATTTTTGGCTATTTTTTGCACTAACTTCTATAGTTCACCTAGTGTTCTTCACATTAGATACCTTCACTTTCTCTTGTAGTATACTATTTTATCTACATCATTAAGGTAAGTAAAGGTATGTGTTTTTCAATTCTATCCTTTCCTTTATCTTATGTGTTGCTTACTACACTTTACTTAGCATTAGCATTGTGTGTTATCATGTTTCATTTCTTGAAGCACCATCCCATGTTGTAATTATGTGACATGTGATGAGATTAAAGTGGGTCATATGTATACACATAATATTTTCAAAATTTTATTGATTACTAACACTTTATATCTTTTAAGAGCTTGTCGAGTCTCAGTCTATCTAAGTTCATGCCTTAAGGGGTACACCGAGAAAGGGGTGGGCAGACCATTGGTGGTTCATAAGATTTTTATCCTTTTGGTGACTTTACATCTACAAATTTAGATACTAAAACCATTTACCTTAAGATTATTCTTCTCATTTATACCCACTCTATTCATTTATCATTATTTATCATACTTGCTCTTGCTTTGACCCCCTTTTCTAGTTGACTGTACTAGGTCAACCATATACAATTTATATCCTTTGATTGCTATACAATGTTGATTGAGTCAAACCTATACTATTTAGGGGTGTTTTTCATTAGGAACTTTGTTATCCCTTTAGTTGACCTATTTCAAGACCTAGTGAATTATCTCCCAAAAAGATATAGGGTTGACTAGGTTAACCCTATATAGCTGACATATTTGAAAGGATTTAGGGAAAGATCTACCCACATATACAAGTTCATTTCCAATCATTTTTAATAAAATAAGTGAAGAATAATAATTGTGAATATACATCTACATATTTAACATTCTATTTGAGTAATAAAGCTTAGGGTTCTATATTTTCCTCGAAGATATGAATCTTATCTTATGGAGAAGTATTTTGGATACATATATAGGCTGTGTAGCCTAGAGATAATTTGTCTTTGTTATCCTTACATAACCTAATAATATCTTATAAATAACCTTGGCAAAGGGAGAGATTGAGGCTCGGTTGGTTCATCTTCAAGGTAAGTATTCCTAAATTTATTTCTCCTTTATAAGAGTAGATAGATAATGTAGTTGTACGTCTCTCCCATGCATTAGGATTCCATATACATTAACATGATTATATATCTTATATTCATGTTTACTTTAGTTTGTTTTATTTTAACCCCATTTTGTGCCACAAGCTTTGGTGTGCACTATATTAGATTCTCTTTCTTGTTTATTAGAATAGAGTAAACATTAAACCTAGGAATCTTTTAGGGTTATTATGTGATTGTGTTATACTATATACTTTGGAACCCTTCCTATCATGGTGTATTATGAAAAGTGATCCCCTAATCAGGTCTAGTAGATCCCCATATTGGTCATGCCACACTTAACAAATGTATTCCCAATCAAAAGTGTAGGTATGCTCTATCTTTTCTAAGCCAAGATTGATTTATAGACATGATGCATTTTTTATTAGATACACAAATGAAGGAAGACAAACTATGGAAATAAGAACAACAAGGGCATAATAAGGATCTTCTATATTCAGAACTAGCAAGGTTGGTAGATTAATGGGTTGTATAGGAGAAACCTCCACCTTGGGGACCAAGAGGGGAGGGGGTACTAGGAGGTATTAATGAAATAGGATCAAATGTGCCAACATTAAGAAGAGAAACATGAGAAATAGTAGGGGTAATGGAAATTGAAGGGGATGCTTGCTCACTTTATGGTTTCTTATATAGTGGTGTCTTCCCCTTTAGCTCTTAGAGGCTCAAAATCTTGGATCTCTATAGTTATACCTCATCATTGGTGGACTCTCCTCCAAATACCTCTTATGTGGTTGGTTCCACTAATGATGTTTTAATTCCTAGGCTTTTTTGATGAGTCTAATCCCTCAGGTTCCTCGTATAGAAAATGGTCATCTTAGTAGGTATGCAAGGAGCCTCTTATGTGATTGAGGTAACTACAACAACAACCTATGAAATAGATGCAACATTTTCTAGGGTAGGGCCCTCAGAATATAAATAACCAAGATGAATGGGTTTATCTTATTTTACCCCAAGTAAAGTATCAGGTACCCTTGCTTCCTTCTTTAATTATTTGAGTGTCATAATGGGTATCTAGGATGGTTGAAATTGATCCCTTACTATATGAAAAGGTATATTAGTCCATAATTATAATTATTCCTATTCTTTAGTTAGTGGAAGTCTAGTCCATGCCTCCTTTCTAGAAAAGGAAAGTTCCCCTTGAATAAGTTTCAAAAGGTATTGTTTCAAGTTAATCAATTGTACTTTCTCCCTATCTTGGTCATCATTTTTAGCATTAAGGAATAATAAATCATGATCATAAGGCTCATGTTGATAGTATATGATGTTTCATTTGATATTTTTATGTACCTGACTATGGGGAATCCATTCCCTATTTGGTAATGTATCTAATAAATATTATTCTTTTTACTTTCCTACCTCATTTAAGTGATTTTAATTGGTGTAGCACATACTTCTAATCATTAGGTTGGATCCATGAAAGTAATATCTCTTTCTCTTGTGCATATACTCATTAATACCTCACCATAACTGGTAGGCCATTTCATGTTTTGCTAATTTTTTTAGGACATATTTGGGGAACCATATAGGTGCTACCTCATGGCCTATAACTATTATAATAGTGTGATCAAGGTAGAAGGGGTAGTCTCCCATAATTAATAATATATCTAAAATGTTATTTGATATCTTATGTATGGGGCTTATGGATATCCATCCATACATAGGGGTAGATGTCCTTAGAGATGTGAATACTATGGTGAATGTATGTGTATATTTGTATAAAAGAGTAAGAATCACATATATTATGCTTTATACAGTTTGGAGTGAGGATATAGAGTGAGCCATTATGAATCTAGACTATGTCAGGGACTACATTAGGGAGGTAGGACCTCATGTATAAATGATGTCTTAGAGTCCTCTTGTCCTTGTGCAATACATTCTCTCACAACCTTACTCTAACCACTTCACCCAGAATAAACATCAACTTTGAGGTCATTAGAAAATCAAGTAATAGAACCCACTCCAAGTGGAATAATTCAATGCTTGGATAGCCAAGTAATATGTTCAAGAGGGCCATCCCAATTTAGATTACTATCTAAATTTGGTCACTGGTGTGGGTATTTTATCTATTAAATTGATTGTTTCAATAGGGAGAATCCAACTATTTAGTGTCTTCTCAAATTGTTTTTATTTCTTCCACACCACTACTCTATTAGAATCATAAGTGGCATTTATAATAGGAATGGATAGGTACCTTTGAAATTTATCACTAGAAATGCATGTCATGGCTACTTTGTACACCACATGGTATAGGAATGCTCCTCTAGTTATATTCCCTTTGAATAATAATTCTTATAGGAGGTCAATGTGAGGAATGACCTCTGGTTTTAATTATGTGAAGTATATCCCTTAAAGTTTGAATGGGAGGAGGTATTTATCCAATTGACATTGAGACAAAGTCAAATTTTATTAATGCATATGTGTGTCAACCTAGTGTATGACTTCCCACAGTGTCAAGTGGCTGATATAATCATTGTTTAATATTTTAGTTACAAATAAAATATCCACCTTGAAGGTATGATATTTACTTGAAATGCTCTTGATGATGATATCATTATTACTCAATTGTGTTAGTACTTGTTTGGTTTTCAATTTAATCACTTGACTCTCGTGAGCATGATGTTAATTTTGAAATAATAATATCTAGGGATTAATCATAAGGGAATGATTAAGTTTTCAAGTTATATTTAGATCGAATGGGTACATATTCATTTAAACTACTCTGATATAGCTTTGGAATTCATTTCCAATTTTTGTGCCATTAATTTCTAATGTCTATAACATTTATTTAATTTTTTAATTTAAACTTTGCCATTTCATTTGGTAGGTATGCCACATAGGTAATGTTTATTTTAGTAGGATTACCACATGATTACCTTTTATTAAGTGTCATTTTCTCACTTCTTCATATTTGGTTCACTATGCTATGGGGATTTTGGTAGTTAGGAGTTAGGATTTAGGAGTAAGGATATAACAATGTTTGTGAGGTAGATGAGTGTCCCAAACAAAAGGTTTGAACATTGTTTATGAAGACCTAAATGCAGTTTGTTTATATAGAACCACTTTTTTTAAAAAACTACCGAAGACCAAAATGTGTCAAAGGAATTCATCAAACAAATTGTTAAACACTTTTCCAAAGAGCCTTTTCATATTGAGTAATTTTGCCAAAAGGGTCTTTTCAAACATATTTTATGAATAACCAGATAAGATAAAGTGTATAACTTTAGAATATGGTTCCCAAATAATAGGTGTTAAATATTAAATGGAGAATTTTCTTTGATACATGATGAAGAAAGATTTATAGGTCCTACAAATAGGAATCCTAAACACTTGATCTAAATAATTCATCTAAGAGAAAACACTAAAGAGTAAATTATTGTGGAGGTTCATATAAATATGAAGCCCCAAAAAATACCAAAGATAGGCCTATAAGCAATTGTTATGAAGAACCAATTATGTTAAGAATAACTCCAAACAAGTCCATTGAATGAATTATTAAAATAATATCACCAAAGAAAAAAATAAGTCCAAAATGTTTACTAATCAAATGTTCTGAACAAAATCACCCAAGACCCTTTTATGTTAAGTAGTTTCATAAAGTATTTTTATTGAATAAGATGAGCCAAGATATACATACACAAAAATTCTAAAAATAATTAGTATGTTACTCCAAAAACAAGTATGCTCATAGTTTTACCAAATAACAAAGTTAGTTCAATACATAAGGTGTTTCCATTTAGAATATATTCAAGATAGTGTTATAAACCAATTCTTAAAGATAGTGGGTCCTTATTTTAAAAGTAAGGAATGGGGGTATGTTGGGTACAACAAATGGAAACTTATATGAGAAATACTATTGAGTATTTGAGAACCCAAAACCTATGGTTAACAACATTTAGATCAAACATGAATCATTACACATAGAATAATCAAATCAAATATAAAAAGAGACTCTAAATAGATACATATAACATACTTGTCATTTAACCTACATCTATTTTTGAGGAAGTGATTTATTTTTTATCCTTATCATGAGATATTTAGTAGAGAACTATGACAACTATAGGTTTCATTCTAGTTTTGAAAAAAAAAATTGAAGACTAGAGAAGCTTTGTTATTATACATGTGTCCATAGCCCCAATAGAAGTACCATGGGTTCTTTCTCTTTCCTTATCCTACATTATTTCATGATATATGGTACATTGACCTTATTTCCTAATTTTGAGCTTTTGATAACCTTTTGATTTTCTTTATGCTAATTTGATCACTTTATTAAGGATGATTTGATCCTTAATTTTTCTATGTATTTTTTTGTAGAATATTATTGGAAGAGGAAGAGAAAAACCCACATTGAGCTAGTATGTATGACATCATTAGTTTACTAGATTGTCTCTACCATATGTACCCATGTCAATGGTTATTTCCTTAGGTAAGTATTAATATTATAAGTGTATTTGATCTAGGTAAAGTGATTTTTTTAATAAAATATGTATGTATTATTGATAACAGACTTTATATTCCTAATTAAATCATTCAATGTTAGCATGTTCATGATAAATTTTTCCATTTTAAACCTAAATGATAAAAATTTGAAATGTAAGGGTGTAAAATCATGTAAGTAAACAAATTAGTGTAACTCTTCTTGGCATGTTTTTCCATAGGTTGATTCTTTGGCTTTTAAACATGTTAAAGGAAGTCTTAGTAGGTTGGATATTTGATTTGAACACACTATGAAAATTAATTATATTTACATAGGAAAAATAAAAATGCCTATTCTAGAATGTAGGGAGATAATCTATAAAATGAATTGAGATGAACTAGGAATGTTATCCTAAAAAGTAGGGAAACTATTATATGAAATCCAAAGTTATTCTAAAAAAATAGTAAATTTACCCTAATCCTAATTTTACCATCACCTTTGTTCTTACTTAGGTACATCCCCATATGGCTCAACCATGAAGTAACACTTCAAATATTTTCCATTGATTGGGTATGTCATCTCATTGCCTTGGAGGTCCCTCAAAAAAAAAATTATTACCTAAGATATCTAAAATCGGAAAAGGTCCGATCCACATTGGGGCAAACTTATCATGTTGTCCTTTATTCTCATGGGATTTGTCCCATAAAATCACTAGGTCAAATAGTTTGAATTCTTTGAATTTTGATATTTTTTTAAACCATCATTTTACTAAATCATTATGTTTACTAAATTTTTTTAAGGCTTTAGTCCTTGAGTCTTCCATCTCTATTATGTCTAGTAATAGAAATCCACCTTATCACTTAGTTACATATACTCCTTCATAAACTAATATTTTGGAAATTTAAGCATAATTGGGAACTCAAGTTATCTCCTATAAATCAATAAGTAAGGTAAGTATTTAAATTCCTTCTTGTATCTTTTTGGATCAAACCATAATGCATATTTCATTAGATTATGCCAATCTCTAGGTTTATATTCTATAGAATTTTTAATGGTGTCAATCAAGTACTTTTTTGTTAATTTAGCCAACCCATTTCCTTATGGGTAATGTTTAGATGAGGACTTGTTGGTGATTTGATTATCATGGGCCCATTTAGTAAATTTAGTTGATTGGAATGATGGACCATTCTCATAAACTAGAGAGATGGGAGTACCAAATCTAGCTATGGTATTTTCCAATAGAAATTTGTTCACATCTTGTGCTCTTGAATGCTTTATAGCTATAATTTTAGTCTATCATGTGCAATAGTCTAAAGAAATAAGCAAAAAATTATGGGAAAATAAAGAACTAGGGTTAATGAATCTAATGAAGTCTAATCCCCATTGGGAAAATGGTGTTTATTCAATTATTAACTGTAGAGACATTATTGTGTGTACTTCTATTTTCACCATGCCTTGATATTCATGGCATGTTTAGATGTGAACATGTGCATCTTTGAACACTTATGGCTAGTAATACCCCATTTTGAGGATTTTATGGGCCATGTTATTTATACTTATTTCATGTTTGTGCTCATGAATGTAATAGGATGCTCACTCTCCTCTTTCTTTAGGATGAGCACGGTAGCAATAATATGTTATGAGGTGAATGAATACAAGAATAATTTTTTGATGAAATTTGGACTTATCAATATAAGGGACTGAGATATTACAACTTTAATATCTTAAAAGGAATTTTGATCCTTTGTTATCCATTCCACTTTAACATCTTTCTTGATCATTACATTAAGAGGTCTAATGATTTATGCAAATCCTGATATAAACTTTATTACAAATTTTATCTTCCCAAATAAAAATATGAGTTATTTCTTGCTATCTAGGAAAACAATTTTTTATATCCCTTGAATTTTATATGTGTCAATTTTAATTCCATATTTGGTGATTTTGACCCAGAATCTTGCCTTTGGTCAAACCAAATATGCTCTTTTTGGGGTTCAACAAAATCCCAAACTTTTTACATCTTTTAAATATTGATTATAGGTGACCTAAATGATCATTCCTTAATTTTGATAAAACTATGAGGTCATCCATGTAAATAATTTTACATTTACCTATAATCCCTTGTAAGGTATGATCTATAGTTTGTTAAAACATGGAACCTAGGTGAATTTGGCCAAATGGCATCATTTTATATCTATAGGTACCCAAATTCATGGTTAATGATGTCCTTATTTTTATTTTAAATCTACTAGGACCTAGTTATATCCTAAAACTATGTCCAAGAAAGACATCATTCCTAAATCACTCACTATCTGGGTGACTTCATCCAGGGAAGGTATTGGATAATTGTCTTTCTTAGAATCTTTATTTAAGTTTCTAAAATAAGCATAAAGCCTAATCACTATACTTTTATTCCTGATTAGGACTAAATTAGCCACCCAAGTAGAATGTGTGATAGGAAAAAATATTTTTACGCTCAATAACTTCTCCACTTCCTTCTAAATAAGGGGTTCTCAGATAGGATTTAATTGCCTTTGAATTTTACTAAATGGTTTGTGGTCCAATATCTATGTAATTGTATTGGTGATGATCATTGAGTTGAAAAACTTGAGGTCTTCATACATCCATATAATAACATCATTGTATTGAGTGAGTAAACTCTTCATTCTTTGCCTTTCCTTTGGAGTATAATTGAGACTAATTTGACATATCATGGGTTATAATCATTTCCTAATTTCTCCCTTTTAAATTTATTTTTTTTTACTTTTAGATACCTTTTTTTTTATCTTGAGGATCCAAATCAAATGTCCTTTCTAAGGAAATCATTCCCATAGGGGGTAGTTTTCCTTTAGCTAAATTATTCCTTTTCCCCTAAATCCTCCTAGAATAGGTAGATATTTTCATTTTCATCAATAATCTAAGACTCAAATTGTCCCAAGTTAGTCAAGAACTAGACAATTTATTATTCGTCATCAAAGACTTGGAAATTTTCCATGTTGTCTATAACTAATGGACAAGGTACTAGCTCAATGGATAATATTTGTACCTTAGACTCCTATAGGGGTGCCAAGTAGGAAACTAAAGTAGCTAATGAATTAGAAACTTGATTCTATTATCTAGGTAAATCTATTATTTTTAAGGTTTCAAATGGCTTAATTAAATCTAAAGATTTATGTTTGTACCTTTTAAGATATGATAGCTTGCACTGGTACTTGTTCTTGACTTGATTGACTACTAGTTCTAAATATACATAAATTAGTAGTTGTTTGACATTATTTATGAGATCAAAATGTAGTCCCAAGATTAGTGACTCATAATATACTATGCTATTAGTGTAGGGGAACTATATTATATATGTGGCCAAGTAATTATTTCCTTGTGGGTCTAAAAATTCAATGGTAATGCCTAATATATTCTTGGATATTACACCATCAAAGTGGAAGGTACACAACTAAGAAGGTCTGTAAACTTCTAGTTCTTGTACTTCATGCTTTATAGTGAAGGTATAAATCCCAAGGTTAGGAGATTTATAACTTACTTCATTATTCATATTATATTCAATAATTGGTTTCTTCATTCTTGGTTCTTGATCGATTTTAATCTAGTTTGGAATACCTCTCCATGGTAACCAAAGGTGAGATAACTCTATTTATACATGTCTATTCAATGTCTCAAACCAATCTATACTAAGGAGTAATCTATATACTTATATAATATATAATTCTAGTATTTCAATCATTATTTGTACTCATGGTTCATATGCTAATAAGATTCATACATCATCTAGTTCTCCTATTATAGGGACCACAGTTTATCCAATTATGAAACTATTTACTTTGATGGGATTGGAGTCAAACCAATCTTTTGGTGAATATAAGTAGGCACCACCATGGCTAAAATTATAAAATTAACTAAACAATTTTGGATACTCTTTTTGAATGCTCAGATAGTTAATAGGAAAGGTGAAACTTTAGGTTTGTTCTTATATATGACATTGGTATGAGCAACCATTATTTTCTCAATAGTTGATTTCCATGTAATAGAACTTTATTAGACCTCCTTTTATTATATAATATAGGATAATTCATGAAGATTAATATTATATTTAATATTATTCATGTCTTTAACAATGTTATACCCTCTTTTGCCTTTCTCTTCTTTATTTTAGAGTTGTTCATTTCCTTTTATGGGAGATGCATTGTTGTCAACTCTTGGATTTGGTGGAATAGTAGTGTTATTCAAAAGAGTAGACTTTGTAAAGGGATACTTGTTCCTCAAGTTGTATTTACCCTTTTTATATTAATGGAAATCCTACACTTTATTAGAGTTATGCTTTGGTTCATTATCATCTTGTTTTAAGAAGAAAAACTTGTGCATTCTAAATACCATTGTAGTGTTTGAAGATTTATCTTCTAAATGGAACTCTAGTGGATTATTCATCAAGTCTTGCCTTACCATCTCCCTCTAGGATATCTCAAAGACTACACATAATTCAACACATTCAATTTCACCATGTTGTGTTATATTATAGACTCTACAGTAATTGGTTATAGATGTTTCTAATATGTTTATCTCTATAAAGTTATTAGGTTATTTCTATGTGTCATTTTTAGGCATATTTAAGGTCTTGTTACATCTTGGAAACCCATAATTCTAGTTATTATTCTAGCTAGTGGTGTTGTGCATCTTCCTCTAAATATTTAGGAAGTCAAAGATCAATTTATGGACCATTTTATGGATGGAATCTAACTCTCCTTTGGTTAAATTAGTTCTTTGTGCCATTTCTGCATTAGAATGCATTCAATGTTTATTTTATTGATGACTATTCATTTACATATACTTATTCATATAACCATAATTCTAATTAGGAATTTTATGTATTAGAGGTGATAGTGTATATAGTTGATTCTAATTGAAATTAAGGACATTTTGATTAACATTAGGGACTAGATTTAGGGCTAGAAAAGTAATGTTGATGTTAGGAGTGTCAGGTATTTGAGGGTTCAATTATCTATAAATTTCGATATCCTCTTTGTATTCTAAATCTAGAGTGGTGATAGTGGCATATCTCTATATTAACATTATACTATTTAAGTCTAGAGTAATTTTATACATCTCTAGTACCAATGGTACATTTGGTCTATAGTCTAGATTAAGCCAAGTGTACATGTTCTAGAATCTAGTGTTGAAAGGCTAAATTGGCTCATTAGTATCCCTCTTCATGATGGTAAAATGTTGATACACCAGTTCAACACTGGTAACTTTTTAAAATTGGGAAAGAAACATGATCTGACATGCATTCTAAGAAGTAATTGATTTATCTTGAAGATTGAGATACTAATCATAGGAATCATCCTTCAAGGTAAATGGTAAAAGCCTATATGAAACATCTTCATCAGTAACATTAATTAATCTTAAATCAACATTGAAATTCCTAATGTGTTCCTTTGTAGTTCTTATTCTTAAAGTGGAGAAAAAGGTAGATATTTCTTTGGGTTCTTGGGTAAATTATGCATGTCCCCTAGGATAGTAATGGTAGATTCAACTAACCAAGGGTGTTGTTGTGCCATAGGGTGATTTATAGGATGGATATTTCTTATTAGAGATGGTGTTCTATCCCTAGGTATATTGGGAACAACCAATGTAGGTTTCAGCCTTCATTTTGTTGATAAGGTTGAAACTAAAATACTAGTTTAAGACCTAGACTTGGTAAATCTCTTGGTGTCGTTAGTGAAACTCGATGTAGGGGATAAACTCTCACTAGGGAAGGCACACAAGTGGCCATCCTTATAATTCAAAATTTATTTTTTTATGTGGGTATTGTGTATATTATAAAATTTAAATAAGGTAGCCTCTAATGTTTTAGGATCTTAATGGAGGTAAACTCCACTCAGGGGAGAATTTGTAGGTATAGGTTAAGCAACCTTGTGGTGGAATATCAAGTAAAGTGTGTAGTTTATCAACTGGGTTTGCTTGTATTAAAATGATTCATAGTAAATAAATCAAACCTAAGTGAGTAGAATGGATGGGTTATATATAATCTAGAGTGGATAGGTTTCTGTCAAATAAAATTTTAAAGGAGAGAAGGGTAGATCAAAAAATAAGTTTATGTGATATCAAGAGATCACATCCTAGGTTAGTTTCCTAGTGGACAAGTGATTTCATAACTAGTTCTCACTGCTTGTATCTATTTCACACTCATAAGCAAACATAATTATGAATTATAGGGATGAATGGTATAGGAAACTTGATGGTCTGAACTAAAGGTTGATTCCTTTAGGTTTGATATATCACACCCTTAATTTGAAGGTTATAACTTAGACTATGAAGGCATATAAGGTAGTTATTGCACACATTTAGAAAAATATACCAAAAAGAAAATGTTCCTAAATAATAAGAATATTAACATATTTTGGACAAATTTATTAATTAATCGATGAAATATACTAACTTTTAATAGCTTTTTCACATCTAAGGTTACCATACATCAATAAAATAATCATAATTATCTATAGATTTTACACACTTCAAATTATTATATTCTCACAACTAGAAAAATAAAAACTTTAATAGCACAAGAATGAAAGGAGAGAACCCCAATTTAGTTGCATGGCAATCAAAATTGATCTCTTTCTATATTAAAAAAAACTTCCAACCCTTTGGAATGTGAATTTACATAAATATATAGACTTAGGGAGGGGACACCTCATCCTTAAAGTGCATGTAAAATCATGGTTACATTACATAATTAGATACCTAGTTCTAATTTTAGCCTCAAAATTGCATGCTTACATGTTTGTAGCTAACTAGAACTATGTTAAGATTAGTTGGTCTACATGAATAAATTCAAGGTGTGTATGCTTAAAACTAGTTCAAAAAACTTTACATTTATGCTCTAATTATAAGTAAACTATAAGTGCAAAATTAGGTACTATATTTATGTATACATAAAAAAATAGCCTTCAAATCAACATTGACTGGGTGCTTCAATGGTGGGTGAGGTTGTTGGAAACATTGAAGTGGATGCTTGTGTCAAACTAAGAGCTAAAGCCCTAACATTATTATTTTCTTATAAAACTTGATAGTGCTTATCCCAATGTCATACTAGTATCTAATTATGTCCATGTAAAGTAGTTTAGGTCTATGCACACTATTTACCTATTCCATAAGCCTTTCATGCTCTATCTTTATATACCTGAAGCTAGTTTTGAATATCTCAACTTTTGTGACATTTTTCCAATAAAAAATGAGCTCATATTCTATTTCTATAAGATCTTCCCTTGTATATTATGATTGAATTATTTTGAATCTTGTTGTAAGAGTTGTTCAAAATTGTTCCTCTTGATAAGATTTCTTGTGGAATCCTTATCCTATGAAATTTTTAGTTTATCCAAAATGTACCAGATGATAATTTCATGTTTTGATTACTTAGGCATTAATACCTTAACTACATCAATCCACTCCCTCTACTAATGTGTCCTTATGACTACCAAATTTAGGTAATTGGTAGACTCCAATGGTACCATCTAATTTAGGTCTGTACATGCTTTTCAAGTTATAAAAAGAATAAGGAATTTTAATTTATTCTCATCTATTTTCAAAATATTAAATAATTTATTAGTCTCTACTATATAAGGTGATAATTATTCCCTAATTAAACTAATATCCTCAAGAATATTATACAACCTAAATGAAACACTCTAGATATTCATCTTTATTTGCACCTGAACATGTAAAAAAAATTGTTCTCTTATTTATTCTAGTTCTTGGTCAAATTCTCTCCTCAACATTTTCATTCCTTCATTTATCTCTACTAGATAATCCTTTTGTGATTTAAAATAGTTTATGTATGGGAATGCCCCAATATTTTATCCATCCTCTTGGATAAGGTAAACATTTATTTCCTCTCCTATATTGTGAATACTCTCATAGTATCATCTTCCATATTCCTCTTTTTGACCCTCTAATATCACCCAATATTTCTCTTAATTTCTACCCCAAATTTTCCTATAGAAGGATATCAAGAACTGAAGGCCAGATGATTTTAGACCAGTCCACTTCACCATATTATGGTAGTGGATGGATTATGTAAATTAGATTCTTCTTGTCAACCTTGTTCATTATTATCACAATTGTATCTTGAGAGGAAATAAGAGGAGACACAAATATACTTATCTATGAAAATAAAAATTGGAGATGAGGACTTGATACTACTCTTATTTCCCTCATTTTTTCATTTTTTGATGGCATTTTTATTGGTTATTATGGGGGATAGGATAGTAGTGGAAGGAAAAATAATAAGAATTATAGGAATAGATGTGGTAAAAGTAATTGGGGGAACAACAAGGGTAGAATAATGATCATAGACCTTTAGAACTATCAAGGTTAATTGAGGAATGGGTTGTATAAGATAAATGTCCACCTTGGGGACCAAGAGGGGAGGGGGCCTAAGAGGGGTAAATGAAATAGTATAATGTGTACTAATATTAGGAAGAGAAACATTATAAAGATAAATTAAATGGGTTTCTTGTACACCTGATGGTTTCTTATGTGGGGTGCCTTCTCCTTTATATCCTAAATTATCATAATCTTGGCTCTCTATAATTATTCCTCCTCATCAATGAACTCCCCTCAAACTTCCTTTTATGTGGCTAGATTCATTAATGGTGCTTCAATGGCTAGGATTTGTGGAAGAGGTTGAGCCCTTGATTTCCTTGAATAATAATGGCCATGATTGTAGATATGGAGGGAACCTCTTATGTGTTTGAGGTAACCAAAATAGTAACCTCTAGAATTGATGCAACATATTTTTTGGTAGGGCCCTTAGAATCTAAAAAATCAATACAAATGGGTTTATCTTGTTTTGCATAAAGTGAGTTAACATGCACCCTTAGCTCCTTATTTACTACATTGAGTGTCAAAGTGGGTGTCTATGAGGGTTTTATTTCATCCTTTATTGGCTAAGAAGGTATGTTAGTATATAAGTCTTATGAATGATATCCTTCATCTAGTGGTAGTCTAGTTTGTGCTTCCTTTATAAAAAAGGAAGGCTCTCCTTGAATAATTTTCAATAGGTATTTTTTAGAGTTAATTTATTTTGATCTATCCATAACTTGGTCATCACTATTAACATTGAGGAACAATAAATAATGATAATATGTCTCATGTTGATAGTTAATGTTGAGAACCTTGATATGTCTATGTACCTTACCATGGGGATCCTAATACATGTGTGGTAGTGTATACAAGGAATAATATTATATATACATACTTACCTCATATAGGTTATTTATAATGGTATATAAAATCCTTCCAATCATTAGGTGGGATCCATGAAAGTAATTTTTTTGATCTTGTGCATGTCCTGATAAATACCACACCATAATTGGTAGGCCATTTATTACTCAACTAATTTTTTGGGGACTAGATTGGGGAGGAATAGAGGTGATAACTTATTTAATATAACCATTATAATATTTTAATCAAGGTACAACAAATATTCTTGCCTAATCGATAATGTATCTTCAATGTTCTTTGATATCCTAAGTAGAGGGATTCATGTATATCCATCCATACCTAGGCGTATATGTCATTGTAAATACACAAAATAGGATGAGTAT
Organism: Torreya grandis; assembly: GCA_037957365.1. Taxonomy (NCBI): domain Eukaryota; kingdom Viridiplantae; phylum Streptophyta; class Pinopsida; order Cupressales; family Taxaceae; genus Torreya; species Torreya grandis. Next base: position 1,060,840 of record JARHVA010003411.1, on the reverse strand, counting down.
ACATGTATATGTACATGAAAGATTAATAATCACATATATGATTATTTATACAATATGGATCAGGGTTCTACAGTGAGTCATTATGAATGTAGACTATGCCAAGGACTGCATCAAGGAAGTAGGACATCATGTAGAAATGACCTCATGAAGGCATCTTGTCCTTGTGAAATATATAATCTTGTAGAATTATTGTGATAACTTCACCTAGAGATAATTTCAAATTTTAGGCCATTATAAAACCAATCAATATAACCCACTTTTGGTGGAGTAATTAGATGCTTGGATATCCAAATTACTGGTTTAAGATGGCCATCCTAATTCAAATTCCCATCTTGAATTTAGTCATTGCTGTGGGATAATTATCCTTAAAATTTATTATTTTTTATAATTATAGATAATTATATAGGATGAGTTTCATAAATTTCATTAAAATAATTTATTCAATTTCACTTATCATCCATCAAGCATTCATTCACATGCATACATTAACCATTGCATAAACAATCATATACAAAGGAATATAATATAAAAACACAAGAGATATGTGGAAAAACCTGAAGGGGGATAAAAAACACTAAAAAAATATTTTAATATATTCATATAAGTAATGGATTAATATTTAGTGAGGCACCAACCCCGTAAGGAGCACTAACCACTCATTAGTCTAGCACCAACTCAACTAATCCTTTAGCAAGCATAAAATTGTAAGGAAGCATCAAAACCTAGGTAACTTAGAACAAAATCATTAACTCTAAACATTTGATCACCTTTTTACACTTTTTTCTCACTCAACTAATTATTACCACCTTATTTTTTTCTGCTCACTCTTATGTCTCTCTCAAACAACCTATTATGCCTCTTTACTCAACTAGCCCATTTGTTGGCAAAATTAGGTCATATGAACTTGATCATAACCTTTAAAATAACTATTTTAATCTAATTAAAAATTAAAAACACATATTTTATGGTATTAAAATCCATCTAATTGGTTTCCAAACCTGTATATTATTCATTCATATCACCAATATTTTAACTAGTTAAATTAGGCTTATTAGACATTTTTTTTGTAATTGACTATTGGTTAGAAAAGAAACATATTAATAATTTTATAACCATATAAATTTATTAAAAAAACATGTTTCACAAGTGAAACAACCATTACATAGGTCAAACACCACCCATAAGGATGAAACCCACCATCAGTCATAATAGAGACCTAATGCAATTAGGCCTTCTCGAGGACCACAATTCACTTTGACCATATTAGAGAATATTGAGCCTTTAAAAATGAATTAAAAACTTCATACACACTATGATAGGATACGTGAACACTAGAAGCATACAGTTGATTACCAAACCAAGCAACTTAATATGCGGAAATAACCAGAATCAACAAGTAACTAGAATTCAGAATAACACATGATATGAGAGACAATACACAACTTGTATTAATACTTATACAGAAAAGAATACAATAAATAAGATGCCACTTCTTCTCCACCACCTCTTTAGAGGCTTCCCACACCTCAAGTGAACAATAATTCTCTCCTCAAAGCTCTCTCTCTCAGGTCCCAACACACAACTCAAACTTTGAGTTGGTGTTCACCTCCTGTGCTCCACGCACACCACAAGTGCTCCATGCACTCCACAAGTACTCAAAGTACTTCAAGTAGATCTCCCATGAACCTGCAACAACCTACAATTCAACAGACCATACTTATGGAAGGAACTCCCTTGCCTTCCTCTTTGCTCTATCTGAGTACACACCTGTACTCCAAGTAGATCCTACCTGATTCTGCTCCCTATTGTGTTGCTATCCTATCTGATCTTGCACACCTGCAAATCAACTTGGTTATGCACACATGTGAACCTTGACCTTGCACACACATACACCTACAGATCAATGATCTTACTTACCATGTAGATCTCCTATATAGGCCATGCACACCTGTTGACCAAGATCCTACACCCCTGAAGAATCTTGCTGACTCTCCAAAACCAGCACCCACCTTGGTACTGTTATGGAACTAGGAAGAACACCCTTGCTCACCTCACACACAAAAGGAGCTAACTTTGCTCAACTCAAACTAGAACAAGTTTCCAATACAACCATGAGTCTACTATATAGATCTCATCCAAACAATAATTAGACATCTAATTACAATAATTAGATCCGCAACTCTCAATCTAAAAATAGCTCTCATCATGCAAACACTTGGTGCATTAGCTAACTACCCATAATAAGCTTGCAGTCAAACCACACAGGTGACCGATGTCAGTCCCTATCTACCTCGAGGTGACCGACGTCGGCTGATCCCTGACCGATGTCGGTTGCTTCTCTTCACTATCCTGTCGATGTCGGCTGATCAGATTGATGCCAGTTGCTCTGACACTCAGCATCCTTCAGCAACCCCTCTAATGGCCTTCACCATGTCTGCGTCAGTGAAGCTTTTAGCTCCACAACCTAACAATCTCCCACTTGGAGATAAACAGTTGCACTGTACCTGTACCTATACCTATACTCTGTCTAATCTATTTCCTAGTTTGTATCCCTCTTCAAGATCAATCCTGAAGATAACCCACCACACATCCCATGGTGTGCCACCTGTCATCCGAGTACCCTGCCACATCCAAACCTACAAACACATGTAGTGAAGTCTTGACCCTGCATGTATACCTACTGCTGGTCCCTCTCAAATACCTAAGAACCCACTTCCCTGAATCAGCTCCTAACTCTCTGATAGCTCCCACTACATGGGAATACTCAGGTCTATACCAGACCTCATGTGATTTTAGACACTGTACCTATCTAGCCCTTAGTGTGCTCTGGCTCTGCATCCTGAACCTTGCCAACACCTGATTCACATCAGCTCCCACTGGAGACAAAATCAACCTATGATCTCCATGTCTCCCATATCAAAGAATTTCGCTGCTCCAAAATCCTCATGACATGCCACTAAACTAATCTTACCCTTAGCTCAGCAAAACCCTGTATGTACAATCCTGCTAGCAAAACATACCATCCACATACAGCAACAGAATGATGTCGTGACTCATCATCCACCTGGTAAGATAAACCACAGTAGTTACCCTGACATTGATTGAAGCCATGCTTCATCCTCCACCTGTCAAAACCTGTACCACTATCCTATAGATCCTCAAGACCATATGCCTGGTCTTCCATCTCACGTGTCCATTCACTCTATTCTTCAACTAAGGAATCCATTCGTCTCTGTGCTTTCATACCTGCTGGCAACCCTACCAAAACTCCCGTTTGGTTCTACAATCATATCCCTGCCATGTTCCCACCTATTTCCTGGATCCTTCTTTCTCTACAATTAGTAATGAGTATAAAGAAGAGGAACAATGAATTTGAGTACCTACTTACGTCTTCAGTCCTCTGTATGGGTGTTTGAGACTCCTTGATAGCGTGCTGTCCACCCAAAATCTGTTATAGTGACCGACCTCGGTCACTCCACAATCTGCATCCAACCGACGTCGGTTCCCATGCATCTGTCCCTGACTACCGACCCTACCGACGTTGGTGTCCCTTATGCCGACATCGGTCCTACTAATCGACATCAGTCTTACCTACTGTCGATGTCGGTCCTCATGACTGACGTTGGTCTTACCCTGCCCGACATCACCGGCTTCGGTCTGCACATGACCAACATCAGCACCTATCTGTTCAACGCTGATTCCTCCTGATCGACATCGGTATCTATGTTCACCTGTGAGTGATGAATTTTTACCTATGAGCTCCTTTGAATCAATTCCCATGTCCAAACTACCCTGCTCAGAAGTATCTAGCCCCATCCACTGGTCTCTGTCCGTCATCTCCTCCAAGTACACCAAGGCTTTCCAGTTCTTAAGCCTGTCAAATATATCTGTCTTCCGCTTAAGAACATGCATCTCCTTCCTGCTCATGTGACCAATCCTACAAAGCCACATCTCTGCAACAGAAGAAGAATCAGTAATATAAACAAGTAGATAAAGAGTACCTATTTTCTTACCACCAGCTAATTCAAGTGCATCCGCTGTGAGAGTTCTTATGCATCTCTCATCACCCAATCTTTCTGAAGAAATTAGCCATATCTCCAAACCTAAGACCTCCATGACCTTCATCAACACCTATGTGTTGGCTGCCTACAATTTTAGCTTCACTTCCCCTTTGCCAATTCTTTGGCAAGGTTCACCAGCTCCTCTACCTGGGGCTGCATGGAAAGAGGCAACCGAATCTTTTATCCAAGATTCAACTTTATCCAAGAAACCTCCAAAAGCATCCTATGTAATAACACCTACAACATCTGTGTCTTCAGTTCCTTCATGCTGATCTGCTACCAACCAACAATAATATTTTACCTGCTCTTTCTTTCCATGGGACCGTAAGTGACCATCTATGTTTTTCAACTCCTCCATTCTTAGCTTACTTTCATCTGCCATTGCTTTACTCCCACTCAATCAAAAACCCCTGAGAGTGACCTGTAACCAAACATAAAACCTGCTCCCTGTAACCTTGGCTCTGATACCACTTGACAGGATATGTGAACACCGAAAGCATACAGTTGATTACCAAGCCAAGCAACTTAATATGTGGAAATAACCAGAATCAACAAGTAACTAGAATTCATAATAACACATGATATGAGAGACAATACACAACTTGTATTAATACTTATATAGAAAAGAATACAATAAATAAGATGCCACTTCTTCTCCACCACCTCTTCAGAGGCTTCCCACACCTCAAGTGAACAGTAATTCTCTCCTCAAAGATCTCTCTCTTAGGTCCCAACACACAACTCAAACTTTGAGTTGGTGTTCACCTCCTGTGCTCCATGCACACCACAAGTGCTCCACGCACTCCACAAGTACTCAAAGTACTTCAAGTAGATCTCCCATGAACCTGCAACAACCTGCAATTCAACAGACCATACTTATGGAAGGAACTCCCTTGCCTTCCTCTTTGCTCTATCCGAGTACACACCTATACTCCAAGTAGATCCTGCTTGATTTTGTTTCCTATTGTGTTGCTGTCCTATATGATCTTGCACACACGCAAATCAACTTGGTTCTGCGCACCTGTGAACCTTGACCTTGCACACACATACACCTACAGATCAATGATCTTACTTACCATGTAGATCTCCTATATAGGCCATGCACACCTGCTGACCAAGATCCTACACCCCTGAAGAATCTTGCTGACTCTCCAAAACAAGCACCCACCTTGGTACTGTTGTGGAACTAGGAGGAACACCCTTGCTCACCTCACACACAAAAGGAGCTAACTTTTCTCAACTCAAACTAGAACAAGTTTCCAATACAACCATGAGTCTATTATATAGATCTCATCCAAACAATAATTAGACATCTAATTACAATAATTAGATCCACAGCTCTCAGTCTAAAAATAGCTCTCATCATGCAAACACTTGGTTCGTTAGCTAACTGCCTATAATAAGCTCGCAGTCGAACCACACAGGCGACCGACATCGGTCCCTATCTACCTGGAGGTGACCGACGTCGGCTGATCCCTGACTGACGTTGGTTGCTTCTCTTCACTATCCTGCCGATGTCGGCTGATCAGACCGATGCTGGTTGCTCTGACACTCATCATCCTTCAGCAACCCCTCCAATGGCCTTCACCATGTCTGCATCAATGAAGCTTTTAGCTCCACAACCTAACACACTATAATTAATTCCCTAATAATCTCACCTTAGTTCCTCAACAATATTTAGCTCATTTTACTCTTTGAACCACATAATTAGGTCTTCTTGTAATTAGGCCTTCTCATTGCTAAAAATTCTACCTTGAATATCTCAAACATAAAATTAAATTTTATACATAACCATATAAAAAGATCACATTTATAAAACATAAATGACCTCAGGGTCATCATAATTTTCATTATATTTCAATAAGTAGGGCATAAGACCTCAAACTAACCATTTTCATATGCTCACTCAGAACTACAAATAGGCCTCAAGAACCTTTGGATTTTCACATCTTCATAGGAATATATCATAATAAAAATGTATTAAAATAAAAATATGATACACATATAACAAATACATGTTCATTTTATTCTTCAAATCTCTATAAAAAATACTTAGGAACATCATTCTCACTCATACACAAAAAATTGCCTATGACTCCAAAAACACATTTATGAAAACCAATACTTAGAACACCTATGTGAACACTTTTATGAAATTAAATTGTTTTTATAAGGTTAAATATCAATATTGGTCTTACAGATGAATTTTATCCTTTCACCCTACATAGACATCATTGTGTTAGATAGGTCACTTTGAAAACAACTTTTTGCTTGTATATAAACATCACCAAATATTATATTCAAGGGGAAAAGGTGATATAGTTATTTAAAAATTATTCCATGAATTTTTATTGACCCATAATCCACTACAACCCATCCTTAATCTCATTCTCACCTGTGCCTTATTTTCTCATTATCTTCCTCAATAGGCCTATTTAGTGGTAGGTCAACTTCCATGACTAGTTTAGCATATTTAATGTCAAAAACCTAATAATAAAATAGACTTATTATAAAATAAAAGTATCACACATCATCCTCCAATAATTTACATGATTTGACCTAGTCAACCCTACCTACTACATCAAATATCCAAGAAATAAGGTATTTCTTATAACTTTTACTCACTCTTATATCAGACTAATGCAACTTGGAAAAACTAGGGAGAGTAATCCATATGATTCAATCATAAAAATAGATCATACAATCCATTATGATCCATTTCTGATAACATATTTCATATCAAGTCATTATGAGGATTTTGAAAGGGTTTAGATTTCCTTCCATTTTTAGCAATCATTCATAAAAGATTACCCCTCAAATCTAAAATAAATATTGGGAAATTTAAGATAGGACCCTTTACCAAATACCATGAGATACTTGGATCCTCATGTAAGGGTTTCACATGCTAAAAAGCATAATAAAATCCTTCTCGGGTCTACAATACCTCATTTTGTACACATAAAAAACCTCAACACTAATTTCCATGCTTTTTCCTTTAAACTTTGACATCAAACTTGGTAAATAAACTTGATAAAATATTTCACACCTATAATAATGCTCATAAGATATCTATTACCTTGGGAAATGAATGTTACCCCTCATTAGGCCACACTAGGTCTCTTTGCACGTTAGACCTTGAATTATCAATCATACTTAGACCTTGAACACACCTTGAAACCTCTTGTACTATTATCAAAACCTCATTATCAAGTCACAAAACATCATACCTTACTCACACACTGACACACATCTTCTTATAAGTCAGTCTACTCACCTCTTTATGTCACCAAACCTATGCCTTCTCACTAGGTCTCTCAAGTATATGACTCATGAACTCAACCTCAATAATAACAAAGACAACTCATAATGACATCAATAACAATTTCATGACATTAATGATGAATTAATGCATACCTTAGAACAAATTTTCAATAATCCCCCCTTTTGTCATTGATGGCAATCATTAAAGGAAGTTTCTTTTACTAGGAGACATCTCCCCCATACAAATCAATCTCCTCTTTGACATTAATGACCATTCACTACCTATAACAAAACCCAGTAAATAAGAATTAAATATCATATCAACAAGACCCATTATCTCATTTCATACCATAGACATATTCTTCTTGATAAATTGATATGACTCCCCCTTTGACCTCATAGCTTGTGCACTTTTTTCCTACTCTTGAATCTAAATCACCTCCTTTTTATATCCCCTTAAGCACTTTGACTTTCTTAGTGGCTGATAGGAATGTTAGGAATATATAACATAAAGCAATATGAATGAATTAAAAATGGAAATAAAATTCAAAAACAAATCACAATAAATACCCAAATTTAACATGGTTCACCTAATATGGGCTATGTCCACACAAAAACAACCAATCCTTCTTATTATTTAGTTCCAAAAATGAAGGAAAAAACTTGTAATACAACCACTACAATATCCTCTTCACTCACATGTAACATGTTACCATAAATTATAATTGCCTCATATCAAAGGAGGGTTACATATTAGAGCAAAAATACACAAACATAATTTCTACCATTAGATTTGTGACCTAATAGTGAATGGTCTAGATTTAATATGAAATTACAATATTTTATAGTGTATTTTTAACAAAATTGTACTTTGGGGGTGCTATCCCTTAACCCCTACTAAGGGTGATCCAAAATAGGTTGTTTCCCCCTTGGACCCCCATGGTGACCCTAGTGGGGGGTGTTCCCCCCACACCCCCTTGTCAGGAATTGGGCATTAAAATAATATCAAGCTCCACCATCCAACAAGAAATAAGAAACACACCCAATTCCTATTTGATATGTTCAAAATATCCTTTAAAAGAGGCTTAGTCAAGATATTTGTAATCTAATCCTTGATAGATATAAATTCAAGCTTCATACTTTGTTTACTTACATGTTATCTAAATAAATGATACCTAATAATAATGTGCTTGGTATTTGAATGCATTATAATATTCTTTCAAAAAATTATGGCACTAGTATTATCACAAAAAATAGGACTAGGACCATCAAACTCCGCCTTGTAGTCTCTTAAGTTTTATCTCATCCACAATACCTAAGTAAAACATGAGGTTACTATAATGTAATCAGCCTCATAAGTGGGTAAAGCCAATAATGGTTATTTCTTGCTTATCCATGAGAATAGGAAATTACCTAAGAAGAAGACTCCTCTACTAGTGTTCTTTATCTCATCTAAATTCCCAACCCAATTTGCATTTATATAGGCTACTAGATCAATCTTATTTCTCATTAGGTACTATAATCTATACTCCATAGTTACCTTGAGATACATAAGTATCCTCTTGACTTACTGTAGATAAATTTCCTTAGGATATTATTGAAATATTCCCATAAGACCTACTTCTTTCATGATGTTAGGTCTAGAGGTAGTAGTATACAACAAACTCCCAATCATTGATCTATATTTTATCTGGTTGACTCTTGAAGATTCATCCTCCTTTCTTAGCTTACATCCTATAACCATAGGCGTATGTGAAACCTTATAATATTAAATTTCAAAATTATTTAATATCTCTTTCATAATTTTGACATGTGAAATAAAAATACCTTTTTCAGATTGACTAATTTAAAGTCCAATAAAGAAGGATAGTTTTCCAAGCATAGACATTTTAAATTTGGACTTTATCACCTCTGCAAAGGCCTTGTTTATGTTTTCATTAGTTTCACCAAAGATAATATCATCCACATAAACCACCACTATTAATTTATGGCCATTTTCAATATTGATATACATATTACTATCTGCAACTCCTTTCTTGAAACCTTGGTCCAAACATTACTTGTCTATTATAGCATAGAAAGATCTAAGGGATTATTTTAGACCATAGAGAGCCTTCTTCAAATTTTAGACATATTCATTATTATCAATTGATAAAAAACCCTTAGGTTGCTCAATGTACACTTATTGCTCTAAGTTCTCATTTAGGAAATTTGACTAGATATCCATCTGGTATATCTTGAAGCCTTTGAAACCTTCATAGCTAATAACCATCTTAATAGCCTATAACCTTGCTAAATGAGTAAAGGTTTCCTCAAATTACACTCCTAATTGAGCACATATATTTCATACTAGTCTAGCCTTATTTCTAGTGACTTCTCCATTCTCATTTAACCTATTTCTAAATACCCATTTTTTACAAATGATATTTTTGTCTTTAGGCCTAGGTACTAACTCCCAAGTCTCATTCTTCTCAATTTGATTTAGCTCCTCATTCATAGAATTTATCAAAAACCTTTGTTTACTTGATTCTACATAGATTTTAGGTTTAAATTTTGATACGAAGGAAATATTGTCTTTATTAACATCATTTGCCATTCTTATTCTTATTTGTATACTTGCATGTTTATTACCAATGATCTAAAATTAAGGATGATTCTTTTGAATCTATCTAGAAGGAACTTTTAAGTCCTATCTATCCTCTATTTAACATTATCATTGATTAAGTAAGATAATTTTTAGCATTATCATTGAGTTTTGAGCTTTGATATTTAATGTTGTCATTGATGTCAAAGGTTCTTATGAAGAAACCATGTTTCTTTCATTGATATCAAAGGTTCGTATGAAGATGCTTGGTCAAGAAAGCCTTGAGGTTAGTATATAAATTGTAATGATTGGTCTAGAACTTATGAGATGATATTTTTAGGTGGTATAATTAAATTAATGAGATCCAAAAAATAAGAAATGTGCTCTGAAGATTTGTGTAAGTACTTCCAAAGATGCTTTGAATGAGATGTAAAAATGAGAATGCTCCAAAGAGAATTCTCTCAAGAATAATTAATAATGTTTGGGAATGAGAGAGGTTGATTGAGTTTCTACATAAGGTGTTGAGTACTTTTCCAATGATTAAAATTTTATCTTTGAATATCTATGTACACAACTCTAAAGATGCTACAAAGAGACCAATCAAGGTCCAAAGATATATAAGTAGATCTCAAGATGTCCTATTAAATATCCAAATAAGAGTGAGTGTATTAAGTTAGTTGAGCATACATAAGAGGTATTGGAACATATGAAAGTCTTAATATGAGGCTTATAAGGTGGATATAAGGTCAAATTCAGGCTTAATAATATCTATAAGACAAGGCTTAGAAATCAAGAAGAGAGATGGTAGCTAAACGAGGTAACATGATCAGTTTCTATGACATGGGTAAGGAAGTGAACATCTAAAAATGTGTTCAAGTTGTTTCAAGTATGTGTATGAAGTTTTAGGTATTGGCTTGCAAGAAAAAGGCTTGAAAAATGTTTTAAGGTTTCTTGAGTGCACATAACAAAGAATGGTCTACCTGAGAAAGTTTTCTCAATACTCATTAGCACATGTATATTTTACATGAGATATTAATATATTCATAGTAGATAATGAATGGTTATATCTAAATCCTCCAAAAATTTGTTTCTAGATATAGGAGCTAAGTTTTATGAATGATCATTCAGACTGGAAGATGGTCTAAACCCTCATAGAACCCTAATAATGACCCAATTTTGAATATATTAATATAAATAGCTAAAAAAGTTTTTATATTGTTATAAAAGTGATTGTAGGTTGAAATAAACTCTCCCAAGCATCTCTAAGTATGATTGGTTTCTTAGGTGAGTGAGAATAACCTACAAAAAAGTTCTTATCTTACAGAGATTTGTTGTAGTAGACAAAGTTGATCAAGTCAAAGTTTATATGTGGATGAATATCAAAGTGTGATACTTCTAGTTTTTTTTCATGAATAAATATAGACAAGTTCGAGATATCAAGTGTGAAAATTTGGTGATCAAAAGCTAGCTAGTCCTTGAATAGACCTAGTGGTACAAATAGTAAGAAAATTAGGTGGAAGTGAAAATATGTTTCCTAATGTATTTTCATGTAAGAGTAATGAATTAAAATGAATGATGATGTTGTTTATGTCTTTATTAATATATCCATGGTTTTCATAAGCTTGTAATTATATGTATAAGTTGAAACATTAAATCCAAATTGGATTATTTGGTAGAGTAGAGTCTATAAAAAACAACAGTAGCAAATTGGTATATAAGACAAATAGTTTTAATTAGAGAACATGACATAGTTGGTTAATGTTGATCTAAGGATGTTATAATATCATGTTAATGTATTGAAATCCTTTGAAGATATTCAATCATGTGTTAGATGTTCATGTTTCCTTGATTGTGTTTTCAAGCCAATTGACAGTTTTGGGTGAACATCTTGTAAAGAAGTGTTTGAGCCTATTTAACCTATGTTGAAGCATCAGTTGAAGAGTGTGATGACCCTAAGGTCATGATGTTTTTTAATATTTAATTGTTTTCCATAGTTTTTCAAGACATTTTTTTCATAAGCCTTTGATAAGTAGTGATTTGAAGAAGGATTCAAGTGGTAGTTGGACCTAAAAGGGGGTGTGGACCTAAAGTAAAGTTGGATAAGGTATATTTTAGTGGAATTTGACTTATTTCGATCATGTGATTTGTTTGGATAAGATTCAATAAATATCAAAGGGTAATGTGTTTTTAATAAAACCTATTAGGTCTTCATAAGTCAAAAATAGGAGTAAGGGCTAATTGATATTTGGCCAACCTATTATATTGATCGATTCAATATTAAGGTATGTTATTTTAATATGATAAGACATATTCATGGACTTCCTAAGTGAATTTAATATGTATCTAACCTATAAGGATATGATCAAATGACTTGTATAAATTCAAGGTAGTTAGGCCTATTTAATGTGTGCTTAGAGTGTGAGAGTAGAAGAATATAAGTGAATGATATGTATCATTTATGAGAATAATGAGGTCATGAAAACCATAATAGAAAATTCATGAATATCTAAATTGGGTTACTCATATGAGGATCAAGTTAAGAATACCTAATCAAGACATAAAGAGGGTTGGTTGACTAAGGAGGGATGAAGGATAGTTTGAGAGGGACTAAAGTGAGCAAAAAGCTAAAGGAGAGGATCATCATTTGTTGTAGAAGCAATAAGGGTTTTTGTAGGTGATCAAACAATTAGGTGGCTAACTTGGTGCTGAGTCATCTTGGGCATTGGTTCTTCTTGAAAATTTATGTTTTCTAAAGCAAAGTGGGTGCTTATTAAATTAGGGGTTGGTGTTCATTATTGGGTTGGTACTTAACTAAAGACTATCCAAATTTTGTGCTTGACAAATTGGGGCTAGTGATCAAAGTTGAGTGGGTGCTCAACTAAATATTGATGTTTGTCTTATAGGACTATAATCCATTTGCTTCATTAGTGGGTGCTAAATTAAATATTTACATTTTTCTTATATGATTGTAGTCAATTTACTTCATTAGTGGGTTTTTTTCCCCTAGAGGGTTTCCAACATATATGTTGTGTACATGTTTTTCATGATCTTATGATTTGATGTTTATGATTGATAAGATGTGCATTCATGTTAGATTATTTCATATATAGTTAAGTGGAATTAAATGAAGAGTTTTGAATATTTATTCACACCCCCTATTAGTCATCTTGTTTCCAATAATTAGTATCATAGAAAGTCTTTTAAAACATTATTTATAGCCTAAAGGAGATTCTAAGAATCAAGGATGACTAGTTAATAGGCTGAAGGTAATTTCTCTACCAGTAAGGCACCATTGTTCAATGGACCTAACTATGCCTTGTGTAATGTTAGAATGAAGATATATTTGATGTCATAAGGACATGATATTTGGAAGTTAGTTATGGATGGTTATATTTTACCTCTAATTCCACCAACAAATACATCATGTAAGAAGGTTAGTGAGAATAACTCTAGGGTAACGAATGTCATTTTGTGTGGCCTATTAGAGGCAGAGACAGTAAATATAATACATTGTGTTTCAACCAAAGATATATGGGAAAAATTGAAGACCATGTATTAAGGAGACACCAAGATGAATTTGGATAAGTTGTAGACTCACAAAAGATAGTTTGAAAGCATGAAGATGAATCCATCGCATCCCATATATTGAGAGTTGATGAAGTTTTTAATATCATTAGAGGATTGGGAGAAGAAGTGAAATAGTCTACTATTGTCCAAAAAATAGTGAGATCACTAACTCCTAAGTTTGTCTTTAAGGTGTCTGTAGTAGAAGATATGTATTATTTGGACAAGCAAGAGATGGATGGGATCCATGGCATCTTGACTACTTATGAGATGAGATAAAATGAAGGAAGAACTTCCAATAAGGAAGATACTCTCAAGGTTGAAAAGAATTCAAAGCCCAAAAAGTTCAAAGATAAGGTATGTTCAGATATTGATGATGATGAAGTTTTAGCTATGTTTACTAGGAAGCTAAGGTTTGGTTTAGGAAAGTAAAAGATTAAGTTACCCTTCAAATGTTTTAGATGTGTAAAGATTTTTCACATTATAACCAAGTGTCTTGACAAGGATAGATTTAAGCATCATAAAGAACATGATGAATCTCATGAGGATGAAAAAAAATCCTATAGGTCTAAAAAGATCAAGAAGAGTTTTATAAAGTATGAAGGCAATAATAAACCATTCAAAAACAAGAAAAGATTATATACCAAAGAAGAAAAATCATCTGATGTGAGTGATTAAAACACATCTAACAGTGATGGTGACATGAATGAATCTGAATATGACAATATTAAAACTTTGCTCATAGGCATAGAATCAGATAATAAGGGTTGTTCAAATGGGAAAGGCATTATAACTAATGTAGAATTAGTTGAATAAGTATACTATGATAGTGAAGAAATTGAAGTAGATCTTGAAGTAGAACTCATGAGTTCCCTAAAGGAGTTGAAGATTGTGAAGAAAAAGAACAAAAAATTGAACTCATTAACTTAGGAATATGAAAAGAAGATTGGATTATTTAATGAAAGACTGAGAAACACTTCCAAGGAGTATGCAGATATCATCCACCAAGTAGAAACCCAAATAAAGATTGTGGTAGCTAGCTTAAAGGCTAAAGAGGAAGATTGTAGTAGATATGAAACTAAAATACAATATTTGAGAGTTGAGTTGGACCAAGCATCTAGAAAGATGAAGAGATTTGTGAAGTTTGAAAAAAATGTTGACACTCTTGATGATATCTTGAGAAATTAGAAGTATGTAAGTGATAAGACAGGGCTCAAATTTAAAGAAGACTAAACAAGGCACCTCAATTTAAAAAGAAAACTATTGAAGATAATAAGTTCAACATGAAAATACCTATTAGACAACCTAATGCTACAAGGTATGATAGTTATTTTAATGGTTACTATTTTACATGTAGGTAGTTTTGTCATAAACCAAGAGAATGTATAAGACCCTCCTAGAATGAGTACTCATATAACTATAGAATAAGAAGAAATTGGTCAAAGGGATATCATAGTCATCCTTAGTTAAATGGTATGTATAAGGTGGTCTATTATAGTTGTCACAATGTAGGACACATTGCAAGATTCTATACTAAAAGAGTTACAAGGTCATCTAGTCAAGACAAGAAGGTTCTATAATCATACTTCTTATGACCCTACTCCTCCTTATGATTACACATAAACTCATGTCAATAATACCAACCATGTTCATCCCAATTTGAGACATATTACACCTAATTTCAACCTTTCCTTCATAATATTCTTACCCACCATACATCCTTAGTCCATATTGGCCATTTTTCATGCAAGATAGGCCTTTTAGAAACCCCCTAGGGACTTTTGAGAGCCTGTTGACCAATTTGGGCCCTTTTTTGACCCAAGATGTGGATTATGTGAATTAAACTCATGGTTTATGCCACATGGTTCCTTCATAAAATTCATGGCCTAGGTCATTGTGTAGGTAGAATGTGCCCAAAAGTACCAAGCTGAACCCAAACAGTTAAAAATGGCTAGGTTTAAGTCTTCTAGTAGATTGGTGTTATGATATATGTCTCATTATCATTCTTTTGAAATTTCTTGTATTCTGTTTACACACTCTCTCTTGATTATTATTCTCCCTCTTAACTCTCATGACATCTTGAATCTCTCTTGATTCATTCTTGGCACTCTTGAGCTTGATTGGTGACAAAGAATCCCATATGTTGCTACACATTTGCTTGGAGACTCCATTATTATTCTCAATTGTTCCTACTTATTTTTGGAATATTTTTATCTTATAAATTTATAATTTCACCTGATTTTTTAATTTGGTTGGAGATCTTACACCATTACAAGTTCTCACTTCACTTCCTTCTTTGCTCTTGGCTTTTGGCTTAGACTTAAGCTTGCACATAGCTTGGTCTTCCTCCTACATTACTTCCTATCTTATATTCCAAGTTGGTAGAACATATGCACATCTTATTTGATATTTATCTAAGGAAATTTTCTATGCAAAGTGAAAATCCATTGTTTTGTGTAGTGTATATACTAGGCTTTGAATTGTTTTAGTAAAATAGTTGTTATGTATATTGCTTAGAGTAGTTTCTAAAGTTTCTTACATTTGTATATCGTTAAAGAGTAATTTCATCACTTGAAATATTAATTTATTTCATATAATTTATCTCTTTATAAACATTCCTCATTATTAGAGATATACATGCTAAAGACAAACTAGAAAACTTGTTTAAACATTCTTTCTCTCTTACTAAACTAGAACATTGCATTGTTAGAAAATAGTAGTATTGATTTGGAAAGATAGCTCAAATATAGAATAGGCATGCTCTTAAACACTTTATTATAAATTTATTTATTAATTAAAAATTATTTCATTTGGATTCAATGTGCCTTAGCTTCTAGATTTACATTTTAGTTATTATCTCTTTCCATTTGGTATTGTTATTCTCATTTTGTTTATGAAATAAATAGTCTAGTCTTAGTTACTTTATTATGGTTGGATCCACTAGAAGTGCTTACATACTTTTTGTGTTTATTCACACAATCCCCAAACTATTTTAAAATTATATCTATAGCTTGGTTTAAGTCAAGAAATCAGATAGCCACTATATATTTCCTATATCCCATAGAACCCCTCAGCGTTCTAGCCTCTTAGTGGTTTACTTTAACACCCTACCAAACACTGGTGGTTCCATTCATATTCTTGGAACTACATTTTAGCACACCCAATAGGTCCTCACATATGGTTTCACATTAGTTCTATCCTATTTAGAGATCTCTTATGCAACTCCCTTTTGCTAGCTGTTAGGATTCACTTCCAGTTATGTTTCAACTCTCATCTTGGTTATTCTATCCTACTTTAGTTGTGTCATTCTCCTTGTTATTTCTTTATCGATTTTCCTTTTCTAATGTCTTCCATTTTTTTATAAATCATTTAATCCATGGCCAATCTCCCACCCTTGGGATGCCAATCTCAGTGGATTTAGGATCTCATCTTAGAGATCACTAATGTGCAAGCCACATTTACAATACAATACCATAGACATTGTAGGATCCAAGGGCTTCCCTCAACCTAGGATGGTAGTCTACATGATCTCACATTAGAAAGGGAATAATATTGGTGGGACTATAATTAATGGACTTAGTATCATTTTCACTAGTTTCAGATTAATTCATCTAAGGATGTTTTATCTCAGCTTCATAGCATGCCTCACTCACCTACTTGAGGTGGTGAGGATCTCTTTATGTAGGTAGGACATGATGAGTCACATGTGATAATTTATGATTGATATAGACATCTTCAGGTGAATGAAATGTTTCCTTATACCCATATGATTTGATGGCATGCTTATTATAGAAATAGAGCCTATACCCACTTAGTTTTGAGTGCCTCAAATAGTTCTCATGCAAGTTCTGTACCACTTTTTGGATGGAGACTTTAGAGAAAGAACATCCTCATATTCATGTTGTGGGTTATAGGTTTTATAACCCAGTAATGTATCCCTATCTTAGGAGTTCTTCCCATCCTCTTAGTCTATATTTTAGAGTTTTTTATTAGCATGTTGATTTTGATAACTACTTATAGACTAGAGATCCATGGGATGCATATCAAGAGCATTAGAAACCATTAATTAACCCTCATATGATGGCATGTGAGTAGAATCATGGATATCTTAGTCATCATGACCATTTCCATGAGTATTCCACATCTTCCCATCATCCCCATGTGGACCATCACACTTCTCATGGCCATTATCCACCTGATGGTAGAGATGATTTCCATCATGAGTTTCCTCCCTCTCAAGAGCCTCCTCGACATCATCCTCCCTATAGTCATGGTCATACTAATGCTTATGGGAATAGGCAACATCATCACCATCATAAACCCCCTCTCAAAGTTTATCACCAACCTAATATCAACCATGCTTATGAGGATCTCCATTGAAATCCTCTAACTCCTTGGGTGCATGATATTCCCCTTCTTACTCCTATCCCTAATCTTCCTATGTTTAATGGGACATGGGACACTAGTCCCATGGATCATATTAAGACATTAATCATAGATTGTATGGATTGGGAATAGGATGAAGGCATGATGTCAAATATTTTTTCTCATTCTCTATAAGCTAAAGATCTCATTTGGTTTTAGAATCTACCATCAAATTCTCTCTCTAGTTTCTAGCTCCTTCTAGATGACTTTCTCCAGTATTTTGATATTTCAAGGCCCTTTTGTTGACGTTGGAAAGTGCACCCAGTGGTAGGAGAATGGATTCCTGCCCTCTCCCCACAACGTGGAAACTCCTCTCTCACCTGTGGGACGGTGAAGCAAGAGAGGAGAGTCTCTAGATATGGGCTAGTTCCCTCTGATGTATCTTGTTTGTTTCAGGCATGGCAAAAATATAGATATACTGTGGGGGATGAAAAAGGAAGGAAGTAAAAGAAAGCAAACAACCTACTCTAAAAGAGGTGATACACCAAAATAAAGGGTTGACCTTCTAGATCCACTCTCAGAATCAAGGGAAATGGAAGTAAACTCTACACATCTGGCAGAAGACCCAGGCTGCTGAGACTAACAGGGAGGCTATAATGGAAAATACATAACAAAAGTTTACCGAGGTGCTATGAAATGCACACTTACAAGCAACTTACTCTATCCTGTCTTTCTCAAGTATTGTTCTTCTCCTTTCAGCTGCAGAATCAACGCCGTGTAGATAGTTGGTTTGTTGGCATTACCTATGAAAGCATGGAAGATAATGACTAAACATTAATAATACTCATGACATACACAGTAAATCAATCCAAGATGGAGGTAAAAGACTATATTTATTGATTTAGGTTAAAAATTTGCAGAGCAGTGCTCTTTACAAAATTGGGGAAGATCTTTTTATAAATGACCAAGTCTGTGTATTTATATGGGAAGAGCCAAGAGGAGTCTCATTGGGAAGAGTGAAAAAACACTGTAGCTGATGTCATAAGTCTACCAAGGCCATGCTTGTTGCCTCATTTTGGATGTTGGTCTTCTCCTCTGATGGCTGGGTGAGCTTTTTCCTGTGCTCTGAAGGGGTTTTTTGCCGCCTGCTATTATGGGTAGCGAATTTGCCACCCGCTGTCGTGGACTTCACGTGGGACTTCTACCAATGTCAATCAATTTAAGCTACAGACCGTGGTAGTTTTGCCGACATCAACCAATTTAAGCTACTGACCGTGGCAGTTTTGCCGACATCAGCCAATGTTAATGGCCTCTTTTTCTCCACCAGTTGCTTCACGCGACAATTTTGCTGCCCATTGCTTGTGTGTAAGTGGTCTCTTTTTACTTGCCAGTGTTGTGGGTGGTGATTTTTCCACCCTCTACATTTTGTCTGCCCTTCTTTCACCTTAGTGTTAAATGCTCCAACTCTTTTCCTCTCTTCTTGTGTGAATGTTTGAAGACTCTGCCTTTCGCTACCGTGAACGTCAACAAACGAGGCCGATGAACCAATGCTCTAAAACGGAGCTGTTGAACCTTGAAGATGGACCTTGTAACCCAAAATGACTGGCCATGTAAAGCAAGTGTAGAAGGTGATCGAGATTTTGCCTGAGGGGCAAAATTGGGTCAACAAATTGGCGACTCACAAGGTAAGTGTGCCTATTATGCTTAGAACCCATTTGCCTTACATTCCATTGGGTGTAGAGTCAGATGGTGACTTTGAAGAGAGTTCTCCACAGCTTTTGAGATCTCAGAATCAAATTCACAAAATTTACCCCCAAACAAAGGGAAACACACAAAGCTAAAAAAAACTAACTGTGCAAACTGCACTTAGGGAAAGCGGGAGAAAAACAACCAAAAACTATGTACAGCTGAACCAAAACCAAAAAAAAAATCAGTGGAAATACTTTAGATGTATCCCATTAATTGGGATAAGTAATTCTTCGCTGTCCAACATGGAGAGCTGGAATGCATTATGCTGCTTGCACTGAGTAATCATGTAAGGACCACTCTAGAGGGCATCAAATTTTGTATGTTTTTTGAGCTTAGCTCTATCTTCATCCCATTTTAGGACAATGTCTCCTTCGGAAAAAAATTTTGACGAAGACTTCTTGTCAAAATGTCTTTTCACCTGATGTTGGTGACTGATCATAGAGACCATGGCCCGATTCCTTACCTCTTGGAGTTCCATTAGTTCACACAATCTGACCTCCATGCTGCTTCCTTCTTCTAGCTACAGCTGATGAATGAGGTCTAATGCTGGAAACTCAAGTGAGATAAGAAGCCTTGCTTCCCTTCCATACACAAGCGTATATGGAGAATTTCTGATTGATCTCTTCAGAGTGATTCGATCGGTCCATAGAGCTATCTTCAGCTTGTCATGCCAAGTTTTCTAATTTTCTTCCATGGTCCTCTTTATAATCTTGATCAAATTTTTGTTAGTGGACTCAGCCAGCCCATTTCCTTGTGGGTAGTAATTCGACAAAGTGCTGAGGTATATACCATACCTTAGCGCCCATGCACTAGTTTTGGTTCCCAAAAAAGCCAAGGCATTGTCTAAAATTATAGTGGTTGGGACCCCCAAATGTGTCACTAAGTCCTCATAAAAATATAGGACTGCACTTTCATTCACTTCCTTCGAAGCAATGGCTTCCACCCACCTGGTGAAATAATCCGTAGCAGTCAGGACCCATTTGTGTCCAACACTGGAGGGAGGATTGATCATCCCTATGAAATCTAGGCCCCACTCCATGAATGGTTGTTCAACTTGAATGGGTTGTAGGGGCATGGCAGCCAATCGTTGCTTTCCATCAAAAAGTGCACACTTTTAGCACTTCCTTACCCAGGTATAAGCATCCTTGAAAAGAGTGGGCCAAAAATAGCTAGCTCTCATTATTTTTGCTGCTGTGGTCTTAAGGGCAAAATGGCCGCCTATTGGCCCATCATGAAACTCAGCCAATACCTTGTCAGCCTAACTGGGGTCAATGCATCTTAGGAGAACCCCAGAGAGATCCTTCCTGAATAATACTCCATCAATCAAAATGTAAGGAAGGGACTAAAGTTTAAAATACCTTCTTTCGGCCCTACTGAGACCCTGTGGACATTCGCCCGTAAGAAGGAAGTGCCTCATGTCCATCGTCTAATCTCTTATGACAGCTGGTTCTTCTATAGTGGCTGCATCATGGATCAGCAAGCTATCTTCACCCTTTTGTCTCAAATCTGCTGCTAGCTATTCACACAGGCCCCTTCCTCTTACCAACTTGGCAATTTTGATGTCTATATCATACTCCATCACTTTGGTGATCCATCCCACTCTTTTCTCATTTAAGTCTCAATTGGTCAAGAAATCCTTAACACCAAGATGTGGAACCATGAGATGGATCTTGTTGTTCGACAACATATATTTGAATTTCTTTAGGCTGCGCACTACTACTAGGACTTGCTTCTATACGTAGGTGTACCTGATTTTGAAGTCCTCTAACCCTTGGCTAAAGAAGGTGAGTGGTTGCTTGAGGTTATCACTGTTTGCTTGGGTAAGCATAGCAGATATTACTTCTCCATTGCTGAAGGTATAGAGATTGAGGTTTTTGTTGAAGTCAGGGCTGATTAGAGTGGGAGCCTGGGTCAAAGCCTGTTTGATAGCTTCAAAGCTGTCCTTTCTTGGCATTGTCCACTTGAATTCTTCACCCTTCCTCAGCATAGAGGTTAGGGGTTTAACTATTTCAACAAAGTTCAGAATGAACCTCTGAATGAAATTTATCCGGCCGAATAAACTCTGAAGGCCTTTCTTGTGCTTTGGTAGGGACATCTCCAGAATGGAGCAAACTCTCTCTGGGTCAATAGAAAAACCTTCTTTGGACATAATGTGGCCAAGAAGTTTCCCCTCATGAACCACAAATACACATTTCTTTGGATTTAGGGAGATGCCAAATTCCCTGCACCTCTCAAAAATCTGCCTAAGGTGCTTCATATGTTGTCCCGCCTCCTTGGAGAAACCCATTATATCATCAAGGTACACCAACATGTTCTTATTTATCAAACCACTGAAAGCCATGTCCATGGCTCACTGTAAGGTAGCACCACTATTGGATAGCCCGAAAGGCATCTTCTGGTAGGTGAACGTTCCCCATTTAGTGGTGAGGGCTATTTTGTATTGGTCGTAGTCTCAAACCATAATCTGATTATATCCTGAATAACCATCCAGGAGGGAGAATCGTTCGGAACCAGTTACCTTTTGGAGGATCTGCTCTGTGTTTGGAAGGGGATAATGATCTTTTAAAGAGACTTTTTAAGGTCTCTGAAGTCGATGCACAGCCTAATCTCCCCATTTTTCTTTCTAACTGGAACCAAATTGGCCAACCATGAAGAATGTTTGATTAGAAATATAATGCCAGACTCAATCAACTTGACCAATTATTTCTACATAAAGAGCTTGATCATCAGATTAACATGCCTCTATTTTTGTGTGATTGGTTTTTCACCTTCTTCTAATTCAATGGTGTATTGGACGAGTCTTGGATCGAAGCCTTTCAAATCGCTATAATTCTAGGAAAAAATATCGGTGAACTCCTGACATAGCAGAATGAAAGCCTGCCTTTCTTGAAACGTGAAAACCTTACCAAGTGCCAATAACTTGTCCTTGAAGATTTCAACTTTTTCATAATTCTCCTCTTTGGTAGTGATGCATGCTTTGTCATCTCTTAGTTAGTCCTCTCCATTGAAAATACTTTCAAGTGTGACCAGACCCTTAGGAATTTTATTATTCTTCAATTGAACAATCTGATCTCCATATTGCTGCTACAATTTCACTTGATTATGGACCGTGAACTCAGCTTCTTCCTATAGGAAGAGAGCTATCTACTAGTCACTTTCGAAGACTTGCCAATTTGTAACATTGTCTAGAATTGAAGGCCAAACCACCACTTTTAAATGGCGTGAACCACAATCTTTGCTTATCTCTTTTGAAACATCAAATTGGGTGCCAACAGCTACCAGCCTGTCAGCCTACTTATTCTGTTCTCTCAGGATCGAGGTAATGTTAAGAGTAAAGAAATATTCCATCAAGTCCCAGACTCTATGCTTGTAAGACTTCAGCAAGGAGTTCTTAGTTAGGTTCAGGCCTCTTATTTGGTTCACTATTAGTTCACTATCCCCCAGGATTTGCAATTCCCTGATCCCTCTCTTTCTTGCCCACTCAAGTCCATGAATCAAAGACTCATATTCTACAATATTACATGTGCAAGAGAATTGGAAATGAAAAGCTGAAAAGTACCTTTCTTTAGAAGGGGAGACTAACATTGCCCCACCACCAGTGCCTAGTTTGCTTTTGGAACTGTCGAAGTACAACTGCCACAGGCCAAGGTCTTCTTTTTTCTCCTTCATTATATTGGGCATGATGGCACTTTCTTCATGTAAGCAATAGATGCCAAGGTCTGCCTCCTCAATAAACTTATAAGGATCGTGCTCGAATTTATCGCTTCCCCACTCATCCAAGAGTAGATTTACGACTCCTTCAAGAGCAGAAGATGAAGATTTGTCTATTTGAGAGTCTTTTGGATTAATGATAGTGTAATTAACATTCATCACCTTGGGTGAATAGGGCTTTAGGTGGTCCTTGTAGAGTGGCTTGGACTCGATCTTCACTTTGGTCCCGTATTTGGATATGAAAACCAAATATGACCAATTTGCTGCTAGATAGCCACCTATCTTGGAAATAAAGTCCCTAGACAAACAGATTGTGAAATATGGAGGAACGTCCACTATCACTATATCATGGGGGATTGAGAATGTCGAGCAGGCATGCAGTGTTAGACTCAATCCTATCAAGATCCTGACTGTCTTTGCAGGTGTCCCATCTAGTTGCAAGACTCCCTTGTTCATGGCTTCGTATTTTAACCCCATGTTATCGGCAATGCACTTGGGCATTACTGAAGTGATGGCCCCGCTATCAATTATGCAATTATGTACTAAGAAATCTCCCATGATCAGAGATACATAAAAAGGGGGAGTCCTTTCTTCTTTCTTTACCTGATCTAAAGCAGAAGGCTACCCATTTGTTATTAGAATGTTATTAGTGTCTGTTGGGATGGCCTGGCGATCTAGCTCATGCAATTCTTTCTTCAATACCTCCTTTTGTCCTGGAAGAGATAATGAATCCCACAGAGAAATGCTCACATGCAATTTCTTCATTTGATCAATTATATTAACTTGGGGGCTGGTTCCCTTCGTACTTTCCTTTGGGCTGATCCCAGCAGGAGCTATAGACTGGGGAACTAGAGGTGCAAATGATTGTCTAGAAATTGGGGCCCTTTGAAATGGGTGTGATGGAGGATTCGTTGCTTCCTGAGGGGAAGCCTATGCTTCTCCAACTACTCTTCTTTTAAATCACGTGTTGGCTACAACGCAATCAACCTGATTGTCTATAGTGCCCCTATGATTAATTGCACAGAGCTCACCCTCTTTGTGATTTATCAGGGTAGAATCTAGCTGAGTTTGATTGTTACTTGTGCTGGGCTAAGCTGGAAACTCAAAAAACTAAGAAAAATCAGCAGCTTGATTTTTTGAATTCTATAAAAAATTCATCATATCATTTGTGTGGACAGCCTGCTCTTAACCTTGTCCCATGGTTGAACAACCTAGCTGCTCCTGCACTAGATTGTTCTGAGTAGGCACCATGGCTTTAGATGACGAAGAGGGGCCTGAGTTATAATTTTGATAAGGCTTGGTTGTAGTGAGCTGCCCCTGACCTTGGTTATAATTTTGAAAGGGGGGTCTAGGGGCATGGCCATAATTTTGATACCCCTAGTTTGGCTTGTTGCTTTGAGCTTGCTGCCTTTTAAGGGCAACAAGTTCATTTGACATGCTCTGCAATAGGCCCTTAACTTCATTTAATTCATTGGATGGAATAGCAGCTGGCTTCTCAATGACAGGTAGGGGAGCAATTATGGGAGTGACAGCCTGAATTGGGGGCAGCGGTTCTGGGAAAAGTGGCATATGAGGCTTAAGGGCAATTTTCCCGGCTTGAATCAAGCAATTTTCAGCCACAATGGCAATGTCATATGTAGCCAACAGTATATGTCCTCCCATTGATTGGATCATCATACCAATGTCACTATTTAATGCTTTTAAATAGTACAAGAAATCATAGCTGGGAGTTGGCCTTACAAGGATGGGAATTCTATCCCAAGTCTTTTGAAACCGTGTATTGAAGTCCTGCATGTACTCGTGCAGAGCTCTTTTTATAGTCGTCAGCTACTCAGCAAGAGAGAAGCCACCACTTTTTTCTCCAAAATGATCAGTTAAATGGGTGCCCAATTCATTTCAGGAATGTATGGAATTCACAAGCAAGGTGCCGTACCAATCGAGAGCTTTCCCTTTCAGAGACAAGGCTAACAGTCTAATGACAATGTTTTCTTCTATTATGTTATGAATATTGCAAAGGTTGGCAATATTCTTGATATGCTTAACAACTGTAATATGTCCCACTCCATCAAAAGAGGGCACATTTTTTAAAGTTGTTCCTAGAATTGGGTCATAGCGTGGGAGGTTTAAGGAGCTCTCACCACAAAAAGCTGAAAAAAGCAATGCCATGGCTGGAACAGGTTGTATTTGTGGCTGAGTTGGGTTGGTGTTCCTAGCAACAAGTCTAGGAGGGTTTACTAGTGGGTAAGGGTGAGTTATTTCAAACCTGAGCCTTTTAGTAGAGTTTAAAGGCAGCTCAATGAAAACAAAAGGGACCCCTCTTGAAGCTGACCTTGTGGTAACCTTTGGCATAGAAGTTTAAGTGACTGGTCTTAAAAATAAAGAACTGAGCTCTTACCAGTGGAGTCACCAGATGCTAGAAAATATTTGAAATGACAGTAGCAGGACTAGCATCAATCCTGAAATACTATTGCATTAGAAACTGATAAAAATATGGTCCCATTGGGCGTGCCAAAATTTTTGATGTGCACGGTGTTGTATTGGTGGTTCCTCTACTATAACAGGATCAGCGAGTAACCCTGCAACTTATCTGATTAAAAACACAGAAGTCCCACCAGGCGTGCCAAAACTGTTGACACTAGAAAGTGCACCCAGTGGCAGGAGAATGGATTCCTACCCTCTCCCCACAACATGGAAACTCCTCTCTCACCTGTGGGATGGTGAAGTAGGAGAGGAGAGTCTCTAGATATGAGCTAGTTCCCTCTGATGTATCTTGTTTGTTTCAAGTAGTGCAAAAATATAGATATACTGGGGGGGATGAAAAAGGAAGGAAGTACAAGAAAGCAAACAGCCTACTCTAAAAGAGGTGATACACCAAAATAAAGGGTTGACCTTCCAGATCCACTCTCAAAATCAAGGGAAATGCAAGTATACTCTACACATCTAGCAGAAGAACTAGGCTACTGAGACTAATATGGAGGCTATAATGGAAAATACATAACAGAAGTTTATTGAGGTGCTGTGAAATGCACACTTACAAGCAACTTACTCTATCCTGTCTTTCTCAAGTATTGCTCTTCTCCTTTCAATTGCAGAATCGGCACCTTGTAGATAGCTGGTTTGTTGGCATTACCTATGAAAGCATGGAAGATAATGACTAAACACAAATAGTACTCATGACATACATAGAAAATCAATCCAATATGGAGGTAAAAGACTGTATTTATTGATTTAGGTGGAGAATTTGTAGAGTAGTGCTCTTTACAAAATTGAGGAAGATCTTTTTATAAATGACCAAGTCTATGTATTTATATGGGAAGAGCCAAGAGGAGTCTCATTGGGAAGAGTGAAAAAACACTGTAGCTGATGTCATAAGTCTACCAAGGCCATGCTTGTTGCCTCATTTTGCATGTTGGTCTTCTCCTCTGGTGGCTGGGCGGGCTTTTTCCTATGCTCTGTAGGGGTTTTTTGCTGCCTGCTATTGTGGGCAGAGAATTCGCCACCTACTGTCATGGACTTCATGTGGGACTTCTACTGACATCGACTGATAAGCTATCGACCGTGGTAGTTTTGCTGACATCGGTGGATTTAAGCTACCGACCGTGGCAGTTTTGCCGACATCGGCTGATGTTAATGGCCTCTTTTTCTCTGCCGACTGCTTCACACGGCAATTTTTCTGCCCATTGCTTGTGTGTAGGTGGTCTCTTTTTACCTGCCAGTGTTGTGGGTGGTGATTTTTCCACCCTCTACATTTTTTCTATCCTTCTTTCACCTTAGTGTTAAATGCTCCAGCTCTTTTCCTCTCTTCTTGTGTGAACATTTGAAGACTCTGCCTTTTGCTACCGTGAATGTTAATGAACGAGGCTGATGAACCAACGCTCTAAAACGGAGTTGTTGAACCCTGAAGATGGACCTTGCAACTTGAAATGACTAGCCATGTAAAGCAGGTGCAGAAGGTGACCGATATTTTACCTGAGGGGCAAAATTGGGTCAACACCTTTAACATTGGAATCTAGTTACTCACCTCCATGCCATAAGACAAAGGTGAGTCAAACTTTGATTTTATGCATAGGTGTAATTTAGTTGTTCACACATGTAGGACTAGGATCTTGGATGACCAACTTTATGACATGTTCACATGAGCATTGAGGTAAGAGGTTCACTTTGAGGTCCTCAAGCATGAACCTACCTCTCATGATGAAGATGCTAATGAGTGTTTAAAGATCAAAGTGTTTGATGTGCATGCATGCAAATGGCCTATCCATTCCAAAAATTCATCATATTCACATGATCATAATCATAATATGATTACTGATGGTGTTAGTAATTCTCCTCTTGAGAAAAAGGATAATCACAAGGTGAATGCCTTGAGAAATAAGCTAGTTGAAAATAAGGCTTCTCAATCAAGCATAGCAAAGCAATGGATGGTGTTTCTTTATGACTCCACTAAGTTTTTCAATTTCCATTGGATGAGGGAGAATGATGATAATAATTATGTGACCTAGAAGTCTAGTGGGCAAACCTCACCTCCATCACAGAGTTCTCCACTTGCAAAACTTCACTACAAGTTGAATTTTTTCAAAGAACCTCTACCTGACCATGACAAAGAGAAGAACAAGAAGTAAAAAATAAATCAAAGGCTAAGGCCCCATGTTACCCTTCATACTCTTCCACCTCTTTTGACTCCTCTTCTTAGGTTGACATGAGAGGAAAAGCCAAGTGCTAAAGTAGCAAGGTTGTTACTGCTACCAACATAACCTCTACTAGGTATGAGTTCATTGTCAACACACACTTTAGTTATGCCACCAACCATGCTAGAGAGACTAGTAGTGTTGGGGCCCCTATCCATCTTATAGGGGTAGGAATCCTAAGATCATATTTTAATTTAGGTGTAATATCCCTCCATAGGCTAGACAACATCTTTATTCCATCATAGAGGATTTTTAGGGTCTCTCGACTAGGATATCCATTTGGGACCTTCTTCACCTTTGCCATGAGTAAAGGGGACTCATCCTTGATGATCTTTGTCTCTCTTATGAGGCTTCACTACATAATGATGTTAAATAATTATTCAACTCTAATGCACATGAGCAACCTTATCTTTCCATCTTATTTTTCAACCCAACCTCTTTGTGTAACATTTTATTTATTGTAAAGAGGCCGTGTTTCCCTCTCTATATCAAGACTTTTGTTGATTATTGTTGTGTTAAGAGGTGAATCATTGATGAAATAGCTATTTTTAATATCATGCCCCTACATGTGTTAGACAAAATCAATATCAGTCAAAAGAAGCTATCTAATTCTCACCATAATTGTGTTGGTTTTGACAGTGATATAGTTATGTTGGTGGGGAATGTGAAGATTTGAGTCAACTTTGGCCCTAATATAGTTAGAATCATTTTTTGTGTGTTATACCTTGATATTTAATACAACGTGATTCTTAGCCATCCTTAGACTACTGCCATATAGGTCATCATGTCAACCACATTTTGCATGGTATAATGTGTGCATGAAGGTGAGATTCACACCTTGGAGGCTGACCTAGATCTTTGGTCTACACAAAAATAAAGCCCTCAGGTGAGGCTTTATATATTTCCTCATAGGGGTCTATAGATTATTATACACCCCCTATTTTAGAGTCTCATTTCTTTAAGGATGAAAATTTTGATCCAATTGAGTACAAGTCAACATTCATTCCTTTAGAGTGTAGCACATATCAACTGACTCCCTCTTCCACTCCACTATACCAGGCTAGACCATATATTTTTATAGATATCTTCCAATATGTTTGTCTTAATGTGAGATCACCCTTTCATCATACTTTTCCCATTATGGTATAGGTTCTCTCCATGCATCTCCCACTAAGACCACTAGAGTGGTTGAGTTTGATCTTTAGTATTGTTTCATTCATGTCACAACATGTAACCTCTTCAAGGAGAGAAAGGCTTACACCAAGATCATGTGAGCCTATTATAAGTATCATTATCCCTTTGATCATATTTATTTTGATATATCTCTCATATATGGACCAACCCTAGGCATTCCTATGGTGAATGTCATGGCAATTTAACTTGAAGTGTTAGATGAGTCGCTTCCTCCTGTGCTTGAGTGTTTTGAGGTAGGTAATGTAATGGATGTTGAAGGATCCATAAATGTCAACCTTAGAAATTTATCAAGGCCTAAGATAACCAAGATCAATGCCAAACTTTATCAAGAGGAATGGAATGTTTTTGTTTCCTTCTTGAATGAATTTTTATATGTATTCACTTGGTAATATTTTGACATAAAGGGCATGGATCCTAGAATAATCATCCATAACCTTGTTATGGATAATGTGACCCAACCCGTTTGATAAAAGTAATGGCTAATGGATCTTAAGGTCTCCTAGTTAGTCAAAGAAGAGATTGATAAACTCATCCAAGTTGGCTTTAACTAAGCTATTTACTACCCCTGATGGATATCCATCATTATTCCCATTCTAAAAAAATGGGGTTATTTAGATTTACATCCACTTTTAGGATCTCAATATGGCCTATGCAAAGGACAACTTTTCTACTCCTTTAATAGACTAGTTTTTGATTCCACCACTAGTTTTGTGATCATGTCCCTCATGGATGTTTTATATGGGCACAACCAAATCTAGATTGCACCCAAAGACTAGCACAAGATGGTGATCACTATCTTGTGGGGTAGCTTACATTATGTTGTCATGCCATTCAATTTGAAGAGTTTTGGGCCCATGTAT
Source organism: Torreya grandis (assembly GCA_037957365.1). Lineage (NCBI taxonomy): Eukaryota > Viridiplantae > Streptophyta > Pinopsida > Cupressales > Taxaceae > Torreya > Torreya grandis. Next base: position 1,030,803 of record JARHVA010003411.1, on the reverse strand, counting down.
TACCATGTCATGTCCCATATTTTCCATGACCTTATCCACAAGATCATTGAGTGATATGTCAATAATCTCCTCAACAAATCTTGTAAGTAGGATGAGCATGTGTGAGACATTAGAATCATATTTAAGCATATATAAGAGTATCACATCAATCTCAACCCTAAGAAGTGCATTTTTACCATTTCCATTAGAAATTTTATTAGATTATTAATTTTTTAGAAAGGAATTAAATTTGATCCCAATAAAATTGAGGTGATCCTTGAGATGCCTCCTATATAACCTTGTCTAATTAAAATCCTTCCTAGGAAGACTCAAATTCTTCAAATGTTTTCTTGAGGAGTATGCTCAAAAATCCATACCCTTCACACATATTTTACATAAGGAAATTCCATTCTTGTGTTCTATTTAAGTCTAAGTGGATTTCTAGGAATTAAAATGTCTAATTCACAATTCTCCCATCTTGATGGCACCTATTGAGGAGCATAAGTTTATCTTATATACCTTTATCATTGATCTTTCCATCAGGGGCATGTTGTGAAAAAATGTTGATACTAGTAGGAAGAGAGTTATTTACTACATATCTTGCATGTTGGTTGGCCCTAAACTCAACTATTATATGGTTGAGAATCAATGCCTCTCCCTTGCCTTCACTAAGAATAAGTTTTGACATTATATGTTGGGATAGACTACCAATGTGATTATCTAATCTGATCTACTTCTTTAATTGATAAGTAAGACATATCTTGTTGGAAGGACTATAAGGTGGATCATGCTTATTTAGGAGTCTAACCTCTACATCATTTACATAAAGTCCACTAAGGGATTGGCTATAGATAACCAACATATTGAGTTCCCACTACCCAACCCTAACACAGAGATGGTGATGATTACTTTCTTGATGAGATGGTCTACTTGGTCAAGCATGCTGAGGTATCTAAGTGTGATTATTATTAGGAAATTGTCTATTACCTTAAAGACCTATCTTATCCCATCACCACTTCTTCATAGGTATGTTATCATATCCATAAACTTGCTATCGTCTATGTCATCATTAGTACCATCTTGTTCAAGATGGGTCTTAATGGTTTGTTGATGCAATTCCTTTCCCTTGAATACATCCCTCTCCTTCTTGAAGAGTCTCATAGGAGCATTTGTGGTGGCTACTTGAGATGGCAAGTCATCGCTTAGTTTATTATTAGGATGGGCTATTACTGGCCCATTCTTGTTAAAGATGTAGTTTAGTATGCTAAGAAGTGTAAGATGTGTCAAGTCATAAGGGATACTATAAATTCCTTGAATGACCTCTTATACTCTTTTTTACCCCCTTAGCCTTTCTCAATTTGGGCTCTCAACTTCATCGATGAGTTCAAACCCACCTCTTCTAATGGCCATTGCTAGTTCATCACTGCCACTAGCTATTTTATGAAGTGGGTTGAGGCCATGCCTCTAAGTGACATGTGTGGGAAGATCATTGTCAAGTTCATCTTTAACCAACTTATTTGTAAGTTTAAGGTTCTTGTTGTGATTATGTTTGATAATGACATGGGTTTCTAAAGCCTTGTGAATCATGAGCTTACTAAACATTTTAGGTTCAAGCTCCATTTCTCCTCTATCCATTAACCCATGGAAATGGGCAAGCATAGTCTTCAAATAATATGTTGAATATTATGCTTCTCCATATAGTTATCTAGTCTAAAAGAGACTAGAATCTCATTCTATATCCAAATTTTTGGGCTTATAGGACTAGATTTGAAATTACTGTAGGGGTAACCCCATACTCTCTCATGTATGGGTTTATGGTTGTTATTCCTTTAGAAGCATTAATCCATTCACTATAAGTTAAGAATTTTTGGTTCTCTTTCTAATGAGGAAGAAAGCACTACTTGCCTCACCAAGATTGAGCAATTAGATGAGGAATGCCTAACCACACTTGGGTACAACCATGCTTTCCATCACCATAAATACTACCAATTTGAGAAGTTGGTGTGCCCTCATTAATTCAAGGTTGGTGATATGGCCTTCATCTTTGATATAGAGCACTATAAAAATGGAAAAATTACACACAAGTGGTTTGGACCTTTTGTTATCATCACCTCTCTAGAAAATGGGGTTTTTCATAGCTTGACCCTCGAAGGTGAACCCTTATGGCACATGATCAATGCATTTTGCTTCAATACATTTCATGTCTGGGGATTATGTGGTCCTCTAAGAAAGTCACCTATGGTGGTAAGGAAAGCCTTTCCTCTCTTCTATCACTAATAACCTTTGTGTCACTAGTATATGTGTGCATGTGGGATTTATTATCAATTCCTACTATATAATCACATGTATCTAGTAGTCTATATAATATGAAGCATAAAAATCACACACAAAATCATATACACACATGCTAATAATGAGAAAATGACTATATATATCATAAAAAAATACATGTTTTCTCTAGGCACATCACATGGCTTGTTATCAGCCTGGGCTTGCTATCCCCAAAAACTACCATGTGCATGGCTACATATGCATACCCTAGTCAACCTACCACTAGTTAATATCTATGACAATCATGCTCCAAGTGGAGATATTTATCTTTGCATCTTTACCAATTGAGCTATAGTATCCTCTAGTGTAGTCAGAAAGTATGCCCTCACTCTAGGTGCCTCAACTCCTTTGGTATACTCTTAGGCTAGTTCAGCCTATAGATAATCAATCTTGACCTCTACTCTCACTAGTAATGCCTTGGTATCCACTATAGCCACTTTTTAGTTTGTTTTAGATTCCTTATGCTATAATGACTTGGCATCTAGCTATGGAATCATGTGTCATGCCATCACAAGCTTGATTGAGGCTCATGCACCCACCTTCTAGAACTAAGTATGTGGCACTACCCCTATCAGTAGATAAAACACCCACTCCATCATTTATGTTGCCACCACATCAAGAAATAAATCCCATATTAGTAGGCCTACTTAACATCTAGTCTAGATAGTTTGGTCTCCTACATACACACATAGAGCATATGTGTTAGTCTTTTATTAACTCTCACTAAGGATGAGTACAAAGATGAAATGATATCTAAAAAATACACTTGTCTTAACTAGAAATGTTGATGGCCTCTATGGTCCTCCTATAGGTCATTCTCCTCTTGATGGTGGTGGTCCTCACCATGGAGGCATCTCTACACCACCACCCCCTTTCTTTGCTTCAACTACCTCTTAGGCTTAGCCCCAACTAGCCTAGGTAGTGTTCATCTCTCTTGCTCTTCTAGAGATTGTCTCTTTAGATAATGGTATGACCCTTATGGACCTAAAATATCCTCATGTCCCAAGTAAGGCTCTACTATGACATCCTCTGGCTATTTTATAGACCTATATGGATCATATATGTAGCTAGACAATATGACTAGATCAAAGGTGGTTTGCATAAGCCCCACCCTATATTCAAATCATGAAATCCATGTTATGTCCTCCTCTAGTATAGGGTATGCCTTTATACCATATGTTGTCATTAGTCATGTCAATGGGAGCCTCTTATAAGCCTAAGACATTAGTAAGTTGGGCTATGTCAATCAACCTGACCCTATGCATTGGATGCGATCTAGCTATTAGTATAATCCACCTAGGATATATTAGCCCCATGCATATATCTATCCTCCCTCTTTGCATTAGACATTTACTATCTATGAGAGTGGTAGTCATCTTGTACTTTGGTCAGCATAGAGCCTCCTGACCATAGTCGATAATATAACTATCCTTATTGTGGTTACCCTTGGTGATAAATATGTGGTTTATACTCTATGGTTATTTTACTATAGGTGGGGTCCCACCAAGTAGAGATCTATCATTTTTATATCCTATAGTGGTGGTAGCTCTATCTCTCTACTCATTGGCTCCACCTTTTAGAGTTGGCATATGTCTTCAATGCTTAGAATAAACTCTAGCTCAGGCCCTAGTTGGAACACATACCTCTTAATTACCCATGCAATCACTAACACATTCACCAGGTCTCTAGAGTAACATAATGAGGGTACATGTACTAGCCTTTAGAGTCTTGAACTCTGTAGGCAATCTTGGTCCACCATAGGTATAGTGTTTGACTCCTCAGTCAACCATGATAGAACTCTCTCCCATTTGGTCACCTCACATGGCCCATCTCATTATGTTGGCCTCTATCTCAGTTATGAAGGTCTTCCCTCCTTTGGTATGCTAAATCCTCTATGTGTCTACACAATAAATTGAATAGGAAAATGGATTAGCCTATCAATCAAAAAATGACTAAGATAAAGTAAAGAACAATGTTTTTAATCCATCTATCTTATTTTTCTCTCTTTCTCTTCTGGCCCCTTTTGGGGCCTCTTAGGCTCCATTGGGCTCCTTAGGCCCATTTTTAAGGATTCCCTACCCCTATCCATGGATTTTTGGGAAAATACATGGCCTGGGTAGGTCAGACCATAGCCTATATTAGGATACCTTGGGGAGCCCCAAGGCTCCTCCTCCTTTGCTCCATCAGCCAAAATTTAATCCCCTATTGGTCTTGTTCTCTATAGATCACCTATCTCAGCATTTAGAATCCTTATTTCATCTGATTCATTTGTTTAATATTATATAATGATTCAAATCATGTCTAGGGCCTTTTAAACCACAAAAAATGAGTAAATTTGATAAACTTTATTCATACAGCTTATTTAGACCATCCTGTGTGTCTCTAATGTTATTTCATGTCCTTGTTTTCTCTACTTAGGATTTGGTGAATTATGGGCTCTCCTTTGGATTTTAGAGTGAAAATAACATATTTTCTCTCTTTTTTCCTCTTTTAGCCCCTTTTTCTTGCTTTTTGTGGGCCTTTTTCGATATTTTACCTAGTTTTATGTTTTAGACCATAAAACCTCCATCTTAGAGGTTTTGGTATGTTGTAAATGCATTAAAAAACTCCATTTTTTAATATAAGGTTTATTTGGGCCCAATTTTACCCCATTTTGATCCTTAAGACCCATTTTGAGTCCCCATTGACCTCCTAGGGCCATGTCCCATCTTGTGGGCACCTAAGGATAAAAGTTACTTATTATGATTTTTTTAGTTAGTCATTTCTCTACTTTTTGTAGTAGATCCATTTTAACTCCCTTTCTCTCTTATTCATCATGGTTGTAAGAAGGTTTTTCACCTTGATGTAATGGTTTGGGACTTGCTCTAGTCTTGTTAACTAGTCTTTATTTTCTCTGAACTTCCCCCACTTTCCCTTGGTTACTTTCTACCATGGCTAGTGTTGGTTAACCACTATGATTATAGCTTGATTTCATGATTTGTTTCATTTTTGAAAATAACCTACACTATTTCACTTTGATATCACCTTTCTATAGTTAATATTCATGCATCCTCAACCCCCATTATGGTGTAGCTCTTAGTGGTGATTCACAATGATGATAATAGTCAAGGTAACCTAAGACTAACAGCTACAACTTGGGTTATCAATATTAAATGGGGCCATGATCTTGTTGAAATTGATTTCTTCCTTACCATGAAGATTAATAATGCTATAGACACCTAAATCTGGACACCAATAACCTCCAATTAAGCTTTTGGCCAATTTTCACCCAAAATGCACAATTTGGCCTAAAAACACTAAAACACGCCAAATGATGTGAAACTAACATATTCAAGTGCCAATTTTGGCCAAATTATTATTAAATGGGGTAATGTAATTTATGGACTAGCTACATTTGATCAGACCATTCTTAGTCAAAATGCCAATTTTGCACCTAGGTGCTTTGGCTTGATCTTTCATATCAAATCTCTTAAATGAGGCACATGTCTTTGTTATTTATTTTTGGTACCATACTAAATGGGATAATGGATCCAATGCATTTTACATTGCCTTCCAATTCTAATCCAGTCAAATTTTAGACCAATAACAAGGCATTTTGATCAATTTAAATAATTTATGCACAAAGTGCTTAAACATGATTAAGAGCTAATTAATCCAAATTAAGGCCTAATTAATAATTCCATAAAAACTTGTTGAATAATTTGTTTTGGAAATGAATATTGAATATCTACATCATCAAGTGACCTCATTTGTTGGGAAGACATCCCTAGGCCATAAATGCCACAAATATCAGGATTTATACCCTCCATGCCTTCCATGATGCCCTCCATGCCTCTTAATTTCCCCTTCTTCCAATGTCATGATGAGGATAATTATAAACTTAATTCCAAAAAAGGAATTAATCCTCAACCACACATATCAATCTCAAGATGGACGGTTCAAGTTGATTCTAGACATTCTCATAAATATATAAATAAAGAGGCCATGAACATCATTTCTAAGTCTTGCTAATGTAAATTTATAATGCACAAATGATTCCAAAAGCCATTGAAACTAGTTTTACCATGCCAAATTGATTCCAATCCAAGCCGTAAGTCAAAGGTGACAAAGACAAGAGGAGATAGCCAAGCCTCCTTTGATGAAGAGTTCATAAGCACAAGCTGAGTAAGCCACTACAATAAGCATTTTAGAGCATCCAATGAAGGTAAAAGAAATTTTCTTTTGAATTTTAGTTGTGTGTTTTATTTATGTTTTTAAACTAAGATCTCTCTATTTTCTAGGCCTAGAGATTTTATGCTAGTTACTATGTTTCTTTCATTTTGTTTTCATTTTGAAACTAACACCATACTAACCATCTTCTCTTGAGTCAAATTCCTAGATTCACATATGGCATACCCAGTGGGACAAGACACATACCACACATGAAGAAGATAATTTTATAGCTTGAAAATATTCATTGGGATTATTAAAACTCTTGAAAATTGATTTTCTAACTTTGTTTTACCATTTTTATTTTTCATAGGTTTACACAGTAACCAATGTCGATTAGTAAAACTAACATCAATTAGATAACTATCATCAGGCACATTGGTATAACTAATGTTAGTTAGATAACCATCATCAATTAGTAAATGTAACCATCATTGGTTATATAACTGATGTTGGTCACTATGCTTTTCTTAAAACATAAACCCAAGAGCTCTTTTTTTGAAGTTCATTGTTTCAAACCCAAAAGATCTTCAAGGATAAAGAACTCCCCAAAAACATGTAAAATTTTGGGTGACCTTGAAAATGACCCTAAAGTCTTTCTATTTTTATGAAAATTTGGCTTCTGAGGGGGACTTCATCACCTCCCATGAGTTATTTAGGGAAGATTTGACCTAGGGTTTCACATCCTATCATTGACTTCATCTGGCTCCTAATTGGAGTTGCACACAGGATGTAGTGGCACTTTGCACATCACACTACACTAAGTGAATAGTAGGATCTAGCGGTTGAAAAAAAGGACTAGACCTTTTTGAAAAAAGCCAAGTGATACATACCCAAAATACATTATTTTATTTTGCATTATTTAGTATGAAATTCATTGTGTAATTGATTCCCCTAGAACATTCAAAAACTTGTTAGATCTTAGACAAATCCACACTTATTGTGAAAGTATTATTGGTGCAAGGTGCACCTCAAGGTCCATGTGATAATATTGTCATTTGAGAGAAAGGGGGGTGTAAAAACCCTACTATAAAATTCACATTTACTTTTGGATGAAAAATTAAAATTCTCTTAAATGATGTGTATTAATAGATTCCAATAATACCAAGCAACCTTGTCAGTTTAGAGTCTAAGAGCAATTAATCAATTAAGTTTTGTCCTAGATTAAAGTATTGTTTAAATTCAAAACATGGTGTAAACAAATAATTTAAAACAAAACACATGGTCCTCATTTTTCTTTGAACAAAGAGACATTATGCTGCCCATGTGAGATCATTAGTTTTCCTTGTTTAAATTTAATTAAAATCTTCGGAGTTATATCATCTACTTTAGTGAAATTATGTTTCCCAATTGAGTTTAGACCTTTACCAATGTTATTTTAAGTCCTTCACTTATAATATAAATTTGGAATTTTACCTTTATAAGTTCATAGGGTTGATGTGTTAAGTAGTTTCACCATTTTCACTAAACTTGAGGAAACTTAGGTTTAATTTCCATTTTGGGTTAAAGGCCATTTAAGACTTATAATCATTATCATCACTTGATAGACTTAAGCCAATTTTTGTTAAACAATTGCACTTTAGGTCTATGCACCACAACATTTTGAGTCAATAAAAGTAGTGTTATGCTATCAAAATTATGGGAAATTATCTTTACCTTAGAGAGTTTTTGAAACAAACTTTTTTTTCACACCTTTTGGGTAGTGTAGCATCGTTATGCTACCTAGAACATTTCAAATATTGTTTCATAGACCCTCTTGCATAGAATTTAAATTTTTTTCCTACATTATTAGACAAATCCAAGTGTACTATTATGATCCTTTGTCTAAAGCACAATTATACCATTCACTTTTGTCTAGCTTATTTGTTAAAAGAACCAAGTTTTATACCATTGTTTGTGAGAAAATAGACTATCTCTGAAGTGCCTTTTGTTTCATACCTTATACCTAGTTGATCAAGTTCATGTCTAATAATCAAATGCACAGTGTTTTTTAGAAGTGTTTCAAATCCATTAGATTAAAACTTTCATCTATTTTCAAAGTCTAACTTTTGACACTGTTTGGCCAAGAGTCCTAGCACGTGCCTTGTTTGAGCCTAGATTTTGACACCACATTTGACCAAAAGGCCTAGCAACTTTTAAATTCCTATATTAAACTGATTTGAAACACTTCAACTGTAGAGTTTGGCATTTTGATTTTTGGTCCATTTCCTTGTTTATCTTTGTGTGAATAGTGAAATATTAGATACTTCATGCTAGCTTGTTTCTTCATAAATATTTTCCTAAACCTTTTGATCCTTTTAACGAATCTAGACCAAGTTGGAACATCATCTTTTTTAGATTTTTTCCTTTTTAGAGTTTGTATAACTCTTTGACCTTTTATTGAAAATAAATGACTATGGATCCCAACATGTATTCCTACACTCGTAGTGGACTCATGTATAATCTATAGATTAGTAATGTGGTGGCACAAGAAGAAATGGTCCAAGACCCCTACATAGATAATATTACTTATGAGATTGATTCTTATTCCTATTATAATACTCAATTAAGGTCACAAATCCAATATCTGTTGGCTAACTATTTGGTTAACACACCACCTTATTCAGAATAAGACTGAGAATAAAGTACACAATACCTAGCTACAATACCCATAATCGATGAGCCAATTCTTCAATAGTTATATTCTACTAAAATAGATTCCATGTATGATCCATTATTTTTTAAGCAACATTTTTAGAGAACAAAGATGAGATTTTTGTTAGAGATATGAGGTAGGGGCCATGTTTCTAGCAGACTTCCCCTATGAAAAATTACCAAGTCTAGTAAGAGTGTCCCACAATATCATTTACAATCGACATGCTTCTTATATAAATCTTATGGCTCTTATCCAAATAATGTATCAATACCCTAATATATCTAATCAATGAAAAAACATCATGGAAGATCACTTTAACAAAATTTAGATAACATATCAAACCTACTTGAATCTAGTACATAATTTCAATCAGATGAACATGATAAACAAACCTCTTATTGACCTAGTTCCTTTAGTAGGAGTGTTGATAGAGTTAACTACACAAGAGAGTTTGAGTTCTGACCCATTTATGTAAACCACTTCGGTAGATAACTTGATGCATATGCCCATTATTGAATAAGTGTCATTAGCTTCTACACAAAATAGTGAGCCAAATATAGTGGATAATGTGTAAATAATGTCCAATCCCAATCAAAGTGGTACTAATGCATAAACAACTAGCCAATAACATGTGCTTGTGGTTAATTCCATGAGTGGATCATCATACCATGAAATAGGAGGTTTTACATCCAAAGCTCAACTAGATACTTCCTCAAGTGTACAACTTCTAGTACTAGGTAGTCAAATAATAGCTAATGTCATGTCTCAATGACAGAATCTGACAAATACTACTCCTTAATAAGTAACAAGTAGTATTCCCTAATAAAAGGCATATTCTAGTGTACCAACACAATAGAGGACAAATAAATTTCCACCTCAATCAAGTTTAACTAATATTCCACCTCACTAAGTAATGAAAAACATACCTCTTCAGTCACAAACTAATATGCCAATCCAAAACCAAGCAATGACTAGTCAACAACATGCAAATATTGGTCAGTAATAGATTTTGAATATGTAACCTATTTTCACTTCCACATAGGGATTCATGTAACAAAGAGGATCTCATGTTTCTCAAGTACCTACTAGACAACCATTGGTTCAAAATGTGCCACAAATTCAAAGATAGGGTCTTGGTCCACAAGTTCCCACTCAATAACTAGGTTCAATTAGTTGATAGCATGTCCATTTTCAACCAAAGTAAGCACAATATAGTTATATCCCTTCATCCAAACCACAAAATATTACAATTCAAACCTTTATCACCAACCCAAACTAGAATATCACACAACCAAATGTGCAATTTCAAGTACATCTTAATCCATGTATGTATATTCTTGGTTCATTCCCTAACTAAACCAATATACCCCAATAGGTGTTTCCATCATACCTTGGTCAAAGTTTCCCACTTGTGATCTCCCAACCATCTACCCAAACTAATATACCCCTCAAACCAATGTTACTTCCAATTTCTATCCTAAAAATTGCAACAAATGAAGGATACAATTACTGCCATTCAGGCTAGGAAAGAGACTAAAAAGTTTAAATTGGATGATGTGTGTTCCTATCCATTCAACATGGAGTATTTTCAGATACAATTTCCTCTAGGATACAAACCACCACAATTTAACAAATACAAATGGAAAGGTGACCCTAAGGCTCATTTAACTAAATTATTTGTCATATGCCAACTAGTGGCATAATGACATATATCTTTTATTGTTTTTTCCAAGGATTTTATCTGGACAAGCCTTTGAGTGGTTTTTAAAGTTTACCAAAAATTTAGTAATAAATTTTTATGATGTTTTTGATAAGTTTGTAAAAAACTTTTATTATAAACTTCAGCATGATATTTCATTAGTGGACTTAATGCAAGCAAAATAAAAAGCTAATGAGAGTTTTGACAGTTATCTATAGTGATAGAGAGCCCTTGCAAGTCATTTCACCCATATTTTACTAAATAAACAATTAGCCACTATGTTTACCAAAAAAATTGATAGTAAGATAGCCTATCATCTAAAACTACAATGTGCACATACTTTCAAAGAGATCATTGATAAAGGTTTATTTATCGAGTGAACACTCATCAATAAAAGAGTCATCAAGATTAATTCAAATCAAGGTACCAATCAATAAAATGACCAATATAAATATCCCATTCAAGCATAAGCATCACAACTAGCATAGGCCAATAACCAAGAAATACTAAAACAATTCAATCTTAATAAGAATGTTGTGGGAAATGTAGTAACCAAATCTTGTGATGTCCAAATAGTGCAAACATCATCTACACCACCTTTCCAGCTTATTCCTACCTAGTAACCTCTCCAATAAATTCCACAAGCATAACAACCAAGACTTGTACAACAAATACAACAGCCTTTACCATTGCAAACCCCTCTTAGGAGAATCATGCCTGCACACCATGTCTTTAGTAACCTAGGAGAACTTATTGAGTTTGTATTTTGTAAGCTTGCTACCACTAATCTAATTAGTTATCGTATACTAAAGCATTGTCTAAAATACATTCCTTATCCCTATTGGTACTGTGAAAATTAATTTTATGACTATCATCAGGTCAATGGGCATAATTTATGAAGATTTGTCCAAATTAAGCATTTGATTGAGAATATGTTGGAGAATGGGGAGATAACATTGGATAATGTTACTTCTACTTCTAATCAAACTCTTGAGATTTATCAAAACCCCTTTCCCAAACATAACAATTAATAGCAACCAAATGATTAACAACAACAATAACAATAACCAATGTAGCAATAAAATCAATAGTATCAAAATCAAAGGTTGAACTCGTATAATCAACAAAATTAGTAGAAAACCCCATAATGATAGAATAATGTACAAAACCAAGGACAAAATGGTAACAACCAACAAACCTACCATGTAGTTGCACATGACTACAATAGGATTATAGGTCATATTATAAGGGGTAGAGTCAATACCATCTCCATTAATCTTAGACCAAACACCAATCAGCTTAGACCATTAATAAACAACAACATTAAGCCAAATTACATGGATAATCCTTCTTTGACCTGGGAGTGCATACAAGCAAACCAACAAACTAGGACTTCCCCTTTTAAACCTTATATCAAAAACTCATCCTTGCCACATGACCACATACAAGTGCAATAGTAACTAAGACTTGTCCTATCTAGTCCCACACCATTCCCAACATTTATTAGCAATAATGGTCTAGTATTTAATACTAATTATGCAATCACAACTTAGAGTTCAAATATTACTATCCGAGGCCCAAAACCATTTACTACTTTGTTGTCATCCAACCAACCATTTAGCCTTAGAATAAACTATTCACTCCTGACCAAGACAAGAAGTTTTATATTGTGGAATAATTATAGAAGACACTAGCACAAATTTCTATTTTAGATTTATTGCAAACATCAATAATCCACAAGAACATCTTGAATGCATTTTTGACTAAATACACTATTGTTATTGACATATCCCTTGATAAATTTCAAGCTTTGGTTGGACATCTAGCTCAATCCCAACAAGTCACATTCAACCAAAGTGATGTGTCTTCCCTTGGTCCACTCCATAATAATCTATTATACATAGAAGTTTATATTAGATGGCGTAAAGTGAACACGTGTCCTTAAAGACAATCGATCAGTTCTTAACATAGTTTCTCTAAAGCTCATCAAGCTTCTTGGGTACATAATGGTAGATCTCTAACCAAAAATGATAACCATTAAAGCCTATGATAATCAAGAAAGACAATCACAATGCACCATTAATTTGTCAGTTATCATTGGACCTTTAAACCATGATACATTTTTCCATGTTATTGATATTGAGTTATCATATAATATGCTTCTAGGTAGGCCTTGGTTACATGAGATTCATGAAGTTCCATTAATGCTACACCAATGTATCAAATTTTCCCACTCAGGGATGGAAGTGAATATTCTAGGATATTTACACCCATATAAACACTGTAAACATCTTGAGGTCAAATTTCAAAGATAAAATTATCACTAAAACATGAATCAAAGTTATGATTAGGATAAAGTAAAGGATATACTTATTGATCCTTCACCAGATAATTACATAGATCCTAATACCTTGGATAACCTTTCCCACATGCTGCCTCACAAAGCTTCTAATCATTTCACCATTGTAGATAATGGACTAGGAGAGTATGTGATCCATGATAAATTTCATATTTATAATCTTACTTAGAATCTAAAAACCTTTGGGTGACCTAAAGTCATCCCACATATGCATTTGTAATAAAAGAATAAATATAAGGGACCTATCACATTTATACTAGCATCTAGCCTAGAATTTGACCCTCTTGAAGGGGATAAATCATGGTTATATAATGATAACCAAGATGATTTTTATGAAAATTAAAAATATCCTATTCATAATAGGATCATGGAGCATCACAATTATGAAGGAAGAGGCCTCAGATTGAATCAGTAAGGAACCATTGAGCCAATTTTCATGACTAGGTATGAAAAACCTTATCGACTTGGATTTAAGCTGTCTGGGGGTGACCCCACATATCTTATTCAAAATCCATCACCAATGACTAGTAATATTATGATGATAGTGAAGCAAAGTTTGATCATAGCCTCACCTTTGATGACATAGCTAAAACTAACCTATTTGATAATAATGACATTCATACCCTTACCCTAGCCATTCATTACAACCTATTACCATTATATTATCCCTAACTAATAGAATGGGACCAATAAGAATCTAGTCTATTGATTGATGAGTTCCATAATGATGAGGCATTATATGATTTCTTAGGCCTTAGAGATAGCATTCTATTGGTAGATCACAATTCATGACTCTTAATTACATTGGATTCTATAGCCTATTTTGGAGAGTGAGTGAACACCCTTATCCAAAAACAAATAAGTGAAAACATTGAGGTCCCAAAGTGAAAACTTTTTTGAGGCACTTTTTGACTAGGGAAAAACTAAATATAAAGGCCATTCTAGTGGTGAAAACAAATTACAAGTGCCATTAGATGGGGATGTTCATTCTTCTTCAAATTTTGAATAGGAGACCACCAATGATGAATTTATCTATGGATCTGAGTTTAGTTTTGCACAACAAAAATTATTTGGTCCAATTGTTCAAGAAGTTTTGATTGTTTTTGTCACATTTTTGGATCTCCCATTAGGGGACTGAGATTCATCATGCCTAGTAGAAGTTGAAGATCAAGTTCTAGCACAAGATCCTTACATAGTCTAATAATTCAAGTCATTTCCTACTATCTTATAAGATGGTTCAACCCTTCTAGTTGAACATACAACAAAGATAGACATCAGGAATCCATTAGACTCAAAATGGATAAAATTAGGCACATCCCTCACTGAGGAGGAACATGAAATCTTTAGAACTCTATTAAGATAATTTGTAGATATCTTTTCATGGGCCTATTCTGACATGCCAAGTTTGGACCCTACCTTGGTTCTCCACCACCTTTTGATTGATCCTAATGCCAAACTAGTAGGAAAAAATTTATATAAGATACATCCTTTCATTACTATATTAATAAATAAAGAGTTAGAAAAACTCTTAGAAGCAAGATGTATTGGATCCATTGACTACTCATAATGGATCTCTAATGTGGTACTTATTAGTAAAAATATTGAAGGGATAAAAACATGTACTAATTTTTGAGACATCAACAAAGCTTGTACTAAAGATGATTTTTCATTTCCTAATATTGGCATGATCATCAAATCCATGGCAGGATATGAAATACTTTCACTCATGGATGGCTTTTCAGAATATAACCAAATTAGAATAACACTAGAAGACCAACATAAAATAGTGTTCACCACTCCATGGGGAACATTTTTTTATTAGGTAATGCCATTTGGCCTTAAGAATTATAGAGCTACATATCAAATGGCCATGACTATCATATTCCATCATATGATACATGATATTATTGAATACTATGTTGATGATATATTAGGAAAATTCAAAACTAGGGCTGACCATCTAGTAGTGTTCCATAAGATATTTGAAAGATTATAGGAGTAGAAAGTTAGACTTAATCTAAATAAATGTGTGTTTTGTGTAACTTTAGGAAAATTGCATAACTTCATCATGTCTCATAGAGGTATTGAAGTTGATCCAGCTAAAATCCATGCTATAATCAAGATGCCACCACTAGCCAATTTAAATCAACTCCATAGTTTATAAGGTAAGATCCAATCAATTTGATGCTTCATCTCTTAGTTAGTAGAAAAGTGTCATCCATTTACACACCTTATAAAAAATGGAGTTATATTTCATTTGGATGATCACTACCAAATATATTTTCAATAATGCAAAGACTATCTTGTTAATTTACTTGTATTATTACCTCTTATGCTAGGAAAGCCATTCTTGTTATACCTATCAACTATCAACCATGCTCTGGGGTACTCTTGGATCAACATGATGATAATGAAAAAGAGCATGTTGTATAATACCTAAGTTGTACCTTGATTATATATGAGCATAAATATGCACCTATTGAAAAAGCTTGTTTTTTCATGGTCTTTATAGCTAAAAAACTATACCATTACATATTGAATAATAAGACCATGGTCATTTCAAAAGTAGATCCACTCAAGTATCTACTATCTAAATCAGCTTTGCAAGGTATAATGGCTAAATAGATCATGCTTCTCAATGAGTTTGACATATATTATGTCAATTATAATGCAATCAAGGGATAAGTTCTTAAAGATCAACTTATGAAAGCACCTCTCATAGACACACAACCACTCACATTTCAATTTCTTGATGAATCCATAATGACCATCATTGACACACCCCTTGAGGAGCATCTTTGGAAGATGCATTTTGATGGTTTATTTACTACACATGGATCAGGGGTAGGCCTATTATTTATTACACCATAGGGGGAAATAGTCCCTAAATCTTTCATAATTAGCTTTCCTTATACAAACAACATGGCTGAGTATGAAACACTTGTTGCAAGACTTTGACAGGTAGTGCATTGAAACATATCTCATCTCTAAGTTTATGGTGATTCTTAGTTAATCATCAATTAGGTCATAGATCATTCTTAGACCAAAGATGATAAGCCAATTCCATATAAATCTATGGTTGACACTCTTAATCAATAAATTGCCAATATTTAGTTTGAGCACATACTAAGGGCTAGTAATAGAATTCAGATGCCATGGATACTATTGGCTCTTTTATTTGAAAAACAAATAAAACTAGAGAGTATCAACTCCTCATCAAGAATTTTTTAGCACCATCTCATGAACCTTTAACCATTACAATGATTTGTGATATTATTGGTCCTAATTCTATTTAATACTTAGACCCTTACAACTACCTTCATCACTAAGTTATACCACCTAACCTATTTCAAAAATAAACCAAAGCCTTCTTTCATCTTTCCACTCATTATAGTCTACTTGGATCCACCCTTTACCATCATAATTTTGATGGAACTCTGCTTCATTGTTATACTTCAGTAGAGTCTACACTAGTGTTAAGAGAAGTTCATGAAGGATTATGTGGAGCTCATTATAGTAGGGTATTAATATCCAAAAATATCTTGTGTACTAGTTATTATTGGCCCACAATAGACATAGATGCTGTTATATATGTAAAAAAGTGTGATAAATGTCAAGGGTATACTAATCTGATTCATGCCCTCACAAAAACTCTAAAACTAATGTTGACACCCTGGTCATTTTCTACATGGGGACTTGACCTCATTGGGAAGATCAACCCCACTTCATCTGATGACCATAAATATATCCTTACCACCACTAAATATTTCATTAAGTGGGTTGAAGCTATACCTCTCACATGATTGGAAAGCAAATTTATAAATTCATCTTCAACCATCTAATTTGCTTCTATGGTATCCCCTCTGACATTATATCTAATAATGGAGGATCATTCAAGAACAAGGATGTAAATCAAGTATGTACTAAATATAACATCACACAACATTTTTCTATAGCATATTACCCTCAAGGTAATATCTAAGCTAAGGCATACAACAAAACCATTGTCAATATTCTCAAAAATATTTTCAATGATGTCAGTTGTGATTGGTACCTATAGATATTTCATGCCCTTTAGGCATATCATACCAATCATCATACCCCCATATGAGCCACTCCATAATCAATTATTTATGGTACTAAAGTCATCTTTCCCATTGAGTTTGAATTGCCTTCACTATGCATCTTTTTCAATCATGTCCTAGATAATCATGACTATCGACTAGCTTGTTTTCAAGAGCTAGACCTACTTGATGAGAAACACACAACTATGTTTCACAATATTCAAGCATATCAAAACTGACTCAAATGCCACTACAATCAGTGTATTAAGTATAAAGAATTTAAACTTGGTGATCTTGTTTTTAAATAAAACCAAAAGAATACCATGGCTAAGAAGAAGCATAAAGGAAAGTTCAAACCAAACTGGATAGGGCCTTTCATCATTACTATAGATTATGAATGAGGAGCATACATGCTTACCACACCAACTAGAGATGAACTTCCTAAGATAATGCATATTACTCATCTCAAGTGGTAATATGATTGATTTCTAAGGTGTATTTTATGTAAATACCATTTTAATTATGCCATTTTATCACTATTCTTCTTTGTATATATATCATCCTTATACATCCTCTTAGCCATATCTACTTTTCACCTCCGACCTATCAACCTAGTGTGTTATAAATCCTAGCCCATTTGACCTTAGTTTTTTCAATTCATTATACATTTTTAGCATTAAGGTATCTGATTAGTTTCATTAGTTAGTTCATGTACTTCAAATAGAGCTTGTATTTTTGAGTATTATGGTAGAAGTTTTGGCAATTACATCCTTTGTTTGTTATTCCTTTCTTATCACTAGTTTGGTTACTAGTTATAACCACCTTTGGGAAACTTAGTAACATTTATCCATGTGGGTGTGTCCTATTTATAACCACATATGGGAAAATAAGGGGAAATATTTATTTATTACCACTTCCTATGTCATACTATGCCTTTTTACCAACTGTGCCTATTTTATTTGAATTGACTACTACACTAGTCAAATTCCTCCATTGTGAGGGTGTAACTATAGTGACTTGACATACAACTCTAGGAGTATGTGGGTCATTCTCAATTCATTTTTAGGTCACCTCAATCCACCTAAGACATTCTTTTATCATTTTACGAGTAACCTAAGTCACGCTCTTGCTATTTTGTGAGCAACCTAAGCCACGCTCTTGCCATTTTATGAGTAACCTAAGCCAAATTTTCACCATTTTGTGAGAAACCTAAGCCAATATCTCACCATTTTTTGAGTAACCTAAGCCACACTCTTTCCATTTTATGAGCAACCTTAGTCTAAACACTCTAATCATTTTGTGATCTTGAACCATTTAGTGTCTTATCATTCTTGATTAAGTTGAGACACTCTAAAAAATTCTAAAAACATTTGAAAAATCATTAGAAAATAACAAAAAAAAATGACCACTTCTTTTCCTTAAGGATTCTGTGAACCCTTACTAAGTTACAAGAAAATCACTTGTCATTTAGTTTCCCCATTCCTTTTGGCATTTTTCTCTTACACACTTGCCATTTTTCAAGACCATTCCTCTTCTTCTCTCACATCCATTCTATTTATTTTCACTAGTTATCAAATTCTTCCCATTCCTTGAGAGAACTACATTTGGGCCTAAAGTTTTTTATTGGATATTACATCCATGGAACTATGTAGGCAGCGTCTACTTTCCTAGTGCATATGGAGATAGCTTGGCCACCCCCTTCTTTTTCTTCTATTTACTCTATTTTGTTCATTTGTTAAATTTTTAACCTATTCTCTAAGGGCACTATTTATATGATTTATTTTGAGTGTTTATTTATTTATTTATTTCTTTGTTGTTTTGTTTGTGTGCTAGTTTATTTGCTTTCAACACTATTTCCTTGATTTAGTTTATGTGTGTTCATTGGGTGATTCCTTACCCATTCTTATACTCAAATCCATCCAATTCATATGTTTACATTGTCATCATGGTTTCTATCATTGGTACATTATTTTATATTGAGTATTGGAATATGGGAGTCAGTCCTTATGCATATTTTTGCCAAGTCCTCATGATGTTATACCATTATTCCTACCAATACATGCTATAATAAACCTCAGCTGCAAGAAGTCTATTTATCAATGATGACATCTCTTCAACATTAGCATCCTAGTTCCATCCTAATCATATCCAAAATAGAGTAATTAAATGTAAAAGAATTCCAAACATTATTAGTTTGGATGAACATCTCCCTACTAGTAGGTTATTCTAATTCATCATTGCCCTTTGTGTTAAGTTATCATCCTCCTCAGCCAATTTTATCATGTTTTCCATCATCAAGGCCCAGTGATTATAACTACCTGTGGGCAAATCATTGCACATCATCTCACCTACATTTTTGACTGATTATAACCACCTTTGGGAAAATCATTATGTTGTCACCACTTTACTTTTTTTCCCATACAGTGGCATGTCATTCTCTTGTTTATCTATCCTAACTACGGTATCTCCATCTTCTCAATGATTATAATTGCCTTTAGGCAAATCATTATGTTATCATACCATGTTACCACTATCGGGGTATAATCTTTATAACCACCTTTGGGAAAACCATTGTACACCATCCCACTTACACTATCAATGACTTTGACTACTTTCTTCAATATCATTGTGTTTTCACCCCATCATCTTTCCTTTCTTTGGTCCCCTCATTTTGCTATTTTCTTTTCAAGGGACCATTTGTCGACCTACTTGTGCCAATTTTTCCCTTGTGGGGGCATCATATGGTTAGTTTATCATCATTAAAAATGTAGGCATACAGGACCTTTTCATTCTTTGAGAATATGTTATTGTGCTTATAACTTGCAATGGCTTCCTAAATAGGGGCAAACTATATACACCTAAATCTAGCCACTAGTAACCTCTAATCAATATTTTGGCTAATTTTCACCCAAAATGCACAATTTGGCCTAGAAACACTAAAACATACTAAATAATGTGAAACTAACATATTGAAGTGTTGATTTTGGCTATAATATCATTAAATGGGGCAATGTAATTTATGGGCTAGCTAAATTTTATCAGATCATTTTGAGTCAAAATGCCAATTTTGCACCTAAGTGCTTTAGATTGATCTTTCCTATCAAATCTCTTGCATGAGGCACATGACTTTGTTATTTGCTATTGGTAACATCCTAAATGGGATAATGGATCTAACTCATTTGAAATTGCCTTCCAATTCCAATCCAATCAAATTTTGGACCAATAACAAGGCATTCTAATCAATTTAAATAATTTGTACACAAGTGCTTAAACATGATTAAGAGATAATTAATCTAAATTAAGGACTAATTAATAATTCCATGGAAACTTGTTGAATAATTTGTTTTGGAAATGAATATTGAATACCTACATCAAAAAGTGACCTCATTTCTTGGGAAGATAGCCTTGGGCCATAAATGCCATAAATATCAAGATGCATGCCCTCCATGCCTCATCAATGCCTTACATGATGCCCTCTATGCCTCTTAATTTCCCCTTCTTCTAATGTCATGATGAGGATAATTATAAACTTAATTCCAGAAATTGAATTAATCCTTAACCACACATCTCAATCTCAAGATGGATGGCTCAAGTTGATTATAGACATTCTTAAAAATCTTTAAATAGAGAGGCCATAAACATCATTTCTACATCTTGATAATGTAAAGTTATAATTCACAAATGATTATAAAAGGAATTACAACTAGTGTTACCATGAAAAATTGATTCCAATCCAAGCCAAGCCACAAGCCAAAGGTTCCAAGGAGAAGAGGAGATATCCAAGCCTCCTTTGATGAATACTTTTTGAGCACAAGCTAAGCAAGCGACTATAACAAGCATTTTGGAGCATCCAAGGAAGGTAAAAGAAAGTTTATTTTGCATTTTAGTTGTGTTTTTTATTAATGTTTGTTAACTAATCTCTCCCTAGTGTCTAGGCCTAGAGATGTTATGCTAGTTAGTGTGTTTCTTTCATTTTATTTTCGTTTTGAAACTAACACCATACTAACCATACTCTCTTGAGTCAAATTCCTAGATTCACAAATTCCATTGAGTATCATGTAATCATTGGCAACTTGATCAATACCTATGAGTTAGACATGTTATATGTATAGTTATTATTTAACTCACTCTTAGTTTTGTCTCAACTCATCAATATGTGGGCCATCCTTAACTCTTAGTTTTTCCCCTTTTTTGAGGTGACATGCAATTTAATCTCTTTATTTGAGGACATCTAGTTTACCTATTCCCTCATAGAGAGAATACTAAGGATAATGCTCTAGTGATTGCAATTATAGATAATATGATTTGATTTGATATTACTTATGTCCCTTATTTATAATAACTAGAGATGGAGCTGGAGCTAGAGCTCAAGTTACATTTTGGATTATAAAACATTTACACTCTCACCCATGGATCATGCCACCAAATCTTTTTGCCTCCATCCTTATTTGGTAAGTAAAAGTTATCTTTTTAGTTCTTACTTTACTTTGCTTTGGTGTAGATTTTAGGTACTGCATATCACTCCTTGTTTATTTGAACACCAATTGCGTATATCTCAAGGGCATATGTAATCATACTTCCTATGACTTTACTCCTCCCTATGATTACACATAAACTCATATGCAGAATACCAAACATATTCATCCCACTTTGAGACATTTACACCTACTTTTACCTCTCCCATATCATTCTCTTATCCTCCATACATCCTTAGTCCATATTGACCCTTTTGCATGCAAGACAAGCCTTCTAAAGTACCCTTGGGGCCTTTTGGGAGCTTATTGACCAGCTTGGGACCTTTTTTAACCCAATCCATGGATTTTTTTAACTAAAACCATGGCCTAGGCCACATGTTTCCTTTACCAAATCCATGACCTAGGTATAACATGCCCAAAAGTGCTAAGATGAACCCAAACAATCAAAAGTGGCTAGTTTTAGGTATTTTAGAAGATTAGGGTTAGGATATATGCCTCATTATCATTATTTTCATCCTTATTATCTTCCATCTCCTCACTCTCTCTTTATTATTATTACTTATCTTGAATCTCATGCCTTATTTAATCTCTCTTGATTCATTATTGGTACTCTTGAGCTTGATTGGTGATAGAGGATCCCATATGTTGCTGCACATTTGCTTTGAGAGTCCATTATTATTCTCAATTGTTCCTAATTCATTTGTGGCTTGCTTAAAGATTATAAATTTGGAATCTAATGTAATTTTTTCACTTGTTTGGATCTCTTACACCATTACAAGTTCTCACTTCACCTCTTCCTTTGCTCTTGCCTTTTGGTTTGGACTTAAGCTTGCACATAGCTTGGTTTTACTCCTACATTGCTTCCTATCTTGGATTCCTAGTTGGTATAAAATTTGGACATCTTATTTTAGCTTGAATTAAGGGTAATTTTTTATTCAAAGTGAAAATCCATAGTTTTTTGTAGTGTATATTCTAGGGTTTGAACTATTTTAGGAAAATAGTTATCTTCTGCATTGCTTAGAGTAATTTTTGAAGTTTTTTTCATTTGTATATGGTTAGAGAGTAATTTAATGGCTTTAAATATTCCTTTATTTCATATCATTTCTCTCTTTATAAAAATTCCTCATTTCATAGTAGAGATATACATTCTCAAGACAAACTAGAAAACTTGCTTAAACATTATTTCTCTCTTGCTAAAATAGAACATTGCATTATTAGAAAATAGTAGAATTGATTTGGAAAGATAGATAAAATATATAATAGGAATGATATTTAACCCTTTATTTGAAAATAATTTGTTGTTTAAAACATCTTTCCTTTGGAATCAAAGTGCCTTAGCTTCTAGATTTACATTTCAATTGTTATTGGTAATGTTGTTCTTTCTTTTTTTATGCAATCAATAGTCTAGTCTTAGCTACTTAATTTATTGTGGTTGGATCCACGAGAGGTTATTTCATACTTTTTTCACTTTTTTTTACTATCTCCAACTTGGTTTACAAGTATATTTATAAGTTGGTGCAAGCTGAAAAACTAGACAACCACTATAGATCTCTTGTAGCCCATAGAACCCCTAAGCATTCTAGCCTCTTAGTGGTTTGATTTAGCACCTTAAAAAACATTGGTGGTTTAATTTATATTATTTCAAATAAAATATCATAGTCATGAAACTAAGAAATGGATCAAAAAGACAAAAAAATTAGATAAGGTAAAATTAGAATAAAATACTAAAAAAGAAGATTATGTAAAAGCTTGGAGTATAGATAGTGGTTTCTCAAGCCACATATCAAGAGACAAGAAATTTCTTGGTTTTCATATGGTTGATCAAAATAGTAAGAATTAATAATTGGATAATAATAAGAATAATGGCAAGGTAAGTCATGATCAACTCATAAACCAAGGTGGGATGTTTTCTATTGTAGAGCATAAATAAGAAAAGAAGGATTATCAAGAATACCTATTATCTACATTTATTGATAAGGAAATCAAAGAAAATAAGAAGGATGATAAGGTTGATGATGAAATCAAACCTATATTGAAAATCAAGTTAGTAAGAATAATATTGAAGAATATTTAGTATTATGAAAAGGATATGGAGATCTTGGAATCTCCTGAGTTTGTCTTATTTTAGAGCCCTATGAAAAAAGGGTGCCTCCATTAAGCTTTATGGATACATTATTAAATCAATAGAAACATGAGGATGGAATCAAATAGTGATTATTTTGAGAATTTTCTAGGTTTTATATGATGTAAGAAAGGAGATGAAGATGGATTTTATCCATTGTCATGTTGATATCTCTATTATTTGAAGTAGTAGCATGATGAGAGATATAAGACTATTATCAAGCATCTAAAGTCAAAGTGCATAAATTGGTATATAATAGGTAAGCCTTTGAGATATATTTTTTATGAGTAGTTGAGCTCGGTATGTGAAGACAAATTGGGAGTCCCTATTTATACATTTGATATCTAGTATATGATAGCTATGTGTATGATTAATAGGTTGGTATCTTATTCTACCATGTCAAAAAAGGTATGTGATCTTGAAGTTCCTTGTTCTTATAAAAGAAGATATGCTAAGTATAAGGGGGAGCTTGGTAGATCTATTTTTTTCAAGAAAGTGATTGATTTTTAATATGCATGGAGATAAGGAGAGATTGTGTCTTAGATGATTCATACTCTATTTATTGACTTTTTGATGAATCAGCTAGGAGAGTGACCTGATTAAGATGTTTTTGAGAGTGGTTGCCATAGTTTCTAAATACCGTGTGTCATCTAGTGTCTTTGAGAGATAGTAGCTAATAATAGGGAGATGAGTATGATTTTAATTATTGTATATGATATTTTATGTCTATTGAATAAGAGAATAATGGTGGATGCTTGGTTTTAGGGGGAGCTATTCAAATTTGTTAACTGAGCTTGATCTGTGTTGAAAGTGGTCTTTATAATTTGAAGTTCATTTTGAAAGAGATGATAGTTATAAAAGACCTTTGTTATTAATGCCAAAGAGAGAGAAAGATCAGAAAAGGAAATAAAAGGGATCATAGCCCAAAGATAAGAGAAGATGTGAAAAGGTGAAAGATCAGAAAGGGTGAGAAAGAAAAGGCAAGAACCAGGTCTAATAGATGATTTCTATAAAGAAGTGGTGATAGATTTTTTAGAGTATGTTTGTCATTAATGGAAATGGGGGAGATTATTGAACATTATCATTGATTAAGGGAGATATTTTTGAACATTATCATTGAGTGTTGAGCTTTTATATTTAATGTTTTCATTGATTTTAAAGGTTCTTATGAAGATGCATGGTTATTTAATTGATGTCAATCTAATATTATTAATGTCAAAGGTTCTTTTGAAGATGCTTGGTCAAGTAAGCCTTGAGGTTAGTACATTAATTATAATGCTTTTTCTATACCTTATGAGATGGTATTTATATGTGGTATAAATAAATGAGTGAGACCTAATGAATAAGTAGTGTGTTTCAAATATTTTTGTAAGCAGTTCTAAAGATTATTCAAATGAGATATGAAAAGGAGAATGATCTGAAGAGAATGCTCTAAAGAACACTTGAAAATGTTTGAGAATAAGAGAGTCTATTTGATTTT
The DNA here is from genome assembly GCA_037957365.1 of Torreya grandis. NCBI lineage: Eukaryota > Viridiplantae > Streptophyta > Pinopsida > Cupressales > Taxaceae > Torreya > Torreya grandis. The sequence goes on along the minus strand of JARHVA010003411.1, from coordinate 1,005,450 downwards.
GTACATGAGTTATTGATGACCTTATGAATTATCAAAAGGTTAGCTCTAAATATCTATGTACATAGCTTTGAAGATGCTACGAAGATCCTAGTTGATTTCTAAAGATCTGTAAGTAGCTCTAAAGATGTCATGTTGAAGCTCCAAATAAGAGCGAGTATATGAAGTTGATTTAGCATACACAGAAGGCATTGAAACATAAGAAAGTTATAATATGAATCCGCAGAGTTAAGGTCTAATAAGATGTGTAGGACAAGGCTTATAAAGTAAGAAGAGAGATGGTGGATAGATGAGGTAACAAGGTTAGTTTCTATGACATGGGTGATCAAGTGAACATTGATAGAGGTGAGTTAAGCTATTTAAATTATGTGCATGAAGTTGTTTTAGGAACAAGTTTGCAATAAAAAGGATTGAATATTGTTTCAAGGTTTCTTGAGTACATAAAATGAAGAATGGTCTACTCAAAAATGTTTTATCAATGTTTGTTGTATGTGAAGGTTTTGTATGAGATCCTAAGATATTCATGGTAAATGAGGAAGGGTTCTATCTCAAATTTCCAAACATTGGTTTCTTGAAAGAGGAGCTAAGTTTTATGAATGATCATTAATATTGGAAGATGGTCTAAACCATCATAAAACCCTGATAGTGATTCAATGTTGAATATCTTGTTATAAATATCTCATAATGGTTTGATATGGTTATACAAGTGATTGGAAGTTGAATTCAACTCTCCCAATTATCTCCAAGTGTGATTGGTTTCTCAGGTGAATGATAATAACCTAAAAAAAGTGTTTATCTTCCAAAGATTTATTGTAACAAATATAATTAACTGAGTAAAAGTTGTTAAGTTGATGAAGATCAAAGTGTGAGAATTGTATTTGTTGTTCATGAATATTTATAGACAAGTTTCAGATCTCAGGTGTACAAAGTTGGTGATCAAAGTTGGCTAGTCACTGAATAGACCTAGTGGTGCAGATAGTAAGAAAATTAGGTAGAAGTAAAAAGATGTTTCCTAATGTATTTTCATGTAAGAGTGATGCATTAAAATGCATGATGATTTTGTTTGGGTATTAAATTATTTATCCATTGTTTTTAAAATCTTTCAGGTCCTTTTAAGAGGTTGAAACATTGAATCCAAAATGGCTTATCTAGTAGAGTAGAGTATGTGAAAAAGAAGGGCAACAGATTGTTTTATAAGATAAATAGTTTTCATTATAGCACATGATATTATTGATTAAGGTTAATTTAAGGATGTTATAAGATCATGTTAATGAATTTGAATATCTTGAAGATATTCAATCATGTGTCAGATGTTCATGTTTCCTTGATTGTGTTTTTGATCCAATTAGTAGTTCTAAGTGAACATCTTGCAGATAAGTGTTTGAGCCTATTTACCATGAGTTGAAGCATTAGATAAATATTTTGATAACTTTGACATCATGATTTTTATAAATATGTAATTTTTTTTCATGGTTGTTTTCCAAAATTTAATATATGCCTCAGTTGTTTAAGATAATTTTTTTGTATGTGTAGGTCTTTTGTAAGTAGTGATTTGGAGAAGGATTCGAGTGGTATTTATACCTAAAAGGTGGTGTGGACATAAATTAAAGTTGTATAAGGTATATTAGAGTGTTGTATGAATTTTTCCTACCATGTTATGTTTTTATATAATATCTAAGAAAGATCAAAGGATAATGTGTTGTTAAGAAGACCTGTTAGGTCTCCATAAGCCTAAAAGAGGAGTAAGGGCTTATTGATATATGACTGACATATTATATTGATTTATTAATTATTAAGAAATGTTATTTTAAATATTATAAGACATATTCATTACCAAATTAAGTTATTGTAATATGTAACTGACCTCAAAGGATATGATCAAGTGACTTGTATAAAATCAAGGCATCTAGGCCTATTTTACATGTGCTTAGAGAGAGAGAAGAATATAATAGAATTATATAGATCATTTTTTAGTTGAAGGAGGTAATTAAAAACATTATATAAGTGTCATGAATATCTAACATATATTACACATATGAAGATCAAGGTCAGAAGACCTAATCAATCTATTAAGAGGGATGGTTCAGTGAAGATGGCTAAAGGACAATTTGAGAGGGACTAAAGGAGGTGAAGAGATGAAGGAGAAGATCATCATATATTGTACAAGAAACAATGGTTTCTAAAGGTGATCAAATAATCAAGTGGATGATTTGGTTCTGAGTTATCTACAAGGTTAGTGCCTCCTTTAAAGTTGGTGCTTACTAAAGCCAAGTGGGTGCTTGGTAAATTAGGGGTTCATATTCCTTGTTGGGTTAGTGCTCAGTTAAATACTCTATCAAGTTGGTTATTTATATTTTTATATTTGGTGCTCCAAGTTTATTAGGTGATAAAAAAAGATTAATTTTTGTGTCATAGGATTCTATTCCATTCACTTCATTAGTATGTTTTATGCCCCTATAGGGTTTCCCATGTATATGTTATGTACATGTGTTTCATGCTCTTGTGATTTTATGCTTATGATTGATAAGATGTACATGCATGTTAAAATGGTTAATATATATTTAAGTGAAATTGAATGAAAAAATTTTAAGACTTATTCACCCCCTCTCAATCATCTTGTTTCCAGCATCTTTAATTTCTTATTCATATTCATCTATCTCTATTTCTCATTCATCATTATTTGACTAAGAATATGATTTATTTGTCTCATCAAACATCACATTTATTCTCTCCACTATATTTTACAACCTCTTGTTATAACATATATAGGTAGAACTAACTAATGAATATCTCAAGAAAATACCTTCATCACACCTTGATTCAAACATTCTTAAGTCCTCATCTCTCTTGATATAACATTTACTCATAAATACCTTAAAATGTTCAACACTTTCAGTTCTGCCAGTACATAAATCATATAGAGTATTATCACCATCGATCCTAATTTTTCCTCTATTCAAAGTGTAAACTATAATACCCATAAATTCTATCCAATAACTATTAGACAAATTTTGGGCATGTTCTTCACGGATCCCTTGGAGATGATCTTAAATAGATTTTCAAAGTTAATATGACCTAACCTCCTATACCATATCCAAATTTCATATACCTTTCTCATTAAAAAGTTCTATTTTATGATCTCATTCAATACATATATATTGTTTTTAGTTCTCTTGTCTTTGGAAATCAACCTCCCTAATTTTTCACTCCTTATCTCACACCATTTGTCATGAAAATTTAGTGTATGTATTTGGGTACACATTTGACTTACACTCAACAAGTTGTGTTTCAAGCCATCTACATACAATACATTTTTTGTCTTGGTCTTCCCATTATCCAAGCTCAAAGCACCTTTAATAGTTACATTAGTAGATGTGTTATCTCTAAACCTTACTGAACCTATGGAATTATTCTTCAAAGTGATGAATTTTATCTTATCTCTTTTCATGTGACTTAAACAACCATTATGTATGTACCACTTTAGATCTTCATCCTACATATGAAAGGTAGTTTAGGATATCATAAATTCTTCTCTTTTAAATTCCTACTTTTCTTTCATCTTACATAAAGGGTCTGCTTTATTGACCCATTATTTATCATCATGACTACATGTATTCTTAACATGATTGGATTTCCTTATAGATCTTGTCTTAAATTCTCTTATAATATGTCCTCTTTGGTTTTAGTTATAACACATGATTCTACTTCTCCATCTATAGTCAATATATCTATGTCCAAATTGACCACAAGAGAAATAATAACCAATGAAATAATCCACATAATTTTATTTTTTAACCTTATTTGTATTTTGATTATTATTTGATGATACACCACTACCTTTGATATCCTTTGATAGAACAAAACCCTTCTTGGATATTTGATGATTGACTTCAAACTTGACCACTTTTGTATAGGTATTTATTCTACCAACTTTATTACTCCTTGATATATCATTGAATTTCGGAAACTAACTCTCATTAAACACTTTTTGTTATTCTTTGAAACCAAGTACTTTCATATCATGAAATGACCTTTGACTATACAAAATATTGTTAAGCTTTCCTATACTCTCCTCAAATTTTTGATATTTCTTTATCTTGATTGCATCTTTCTCAACTTGTACCTATAAAATATTTATTTTAATTCTAAGTTGGGTGCATTCTTCTATATCATTGTTTTATTTTTAACAACATTCACAATTTAATTCAAATACTATGGATAGATCATCAATGCAATCATAGTAAACACTTTCATTATCAAAATCCATACATGTGATCCAAAGATCTCCTTAAGACCTATTAAGCCTACACAAGGGAAATTGACCTGATACCAAATGTTTTAAGTATAAATAATAAGAGGGGGAGGGAGAATAAATGTCCTTGAAATAATCTATTCAATTTCACTTATCATCCAAGAAGCATTCATTCACATATAACATTAACCATTATGTAAACAATCATATACAAAGGCATAAAATATAATAACATAATAAATATGTGGGAAACCATCATCGGGGATAAAACCCATTGAAACATATATTTTACTATAGTCCTATAATTAATGGATAAATATTTAGAGAGGTACGAACCCCACAAGGAACACTAACCACTCACTAGTCAAACACAAACTAAATTAGTCTTTTAACAAGCATCAACTTATAAGGAGGCACCAACTCAGTCACCTAGAACCTATGATCACCTTTGGACATTTTTTTATCACTCACATTATTATTACCACCTTATTTTTCTCTTTTCACTCTTTTGTCTCTCAAATAGCCTATTAGGCCTCTTTACTCAACTAGCCCACTTCTTGTAGAATTAGGTCATATGACCTTGACCATCACCTATATAATAAATATTAAAACCTAATTAAATATTAAACACACCTATCTATGTTATTTAATACCTATAACTAGTTTCAAAACTTGTATATCATTCACTCATATCCTCAAGATTATAACTAGTCAAATTAGGCTTATTAGACCTTTTTATACTTGATTCTTGTTCTCACCTATCTTGGTCAGCCAATAAAACTCTTCATACTTGTATCAACCTTAAAATATATTTAAAAATTCTTTTAAAAATTTAAATAACCATTACATAGGTTTGTCACCACCCAGAAGGACCAAAACCACCATTATTCCTATTAGAGACCAAATGCAATTAGGCCTTCTCAAGGCACAAGTTTCAACTTGACCATCTTGGAAAATATTAAGCCTTAAAAAACAAATGAAAAAATTCATACATAATTAAATTAAACCCATTATAATATCACTTTAGGTATCCAACACCATTTATCTCATTTCACTCCTTGAACCACACAATTAAGTTTACTCACAATCAGGCCTTCTCACTACCATAAAATTTGTCTTGAATATATCAATCATACACTCAACTTTTACACATAACCATATAACAAAATCACATTTATATAACCTAAATAACCTAATGGCATTCATAATGTTCATTATATTTCATCGAACAGGGTAGAAGACCTCAAACTAACCCATTTTCATATGCTCACTAAGAACTGCAAATAGGCCTCAAGAACCCAATCAAGAACCTTTAAATTTTAACACCTTCTTAGGAATTTATCATGAATAAAAAATTATTAAAATGAACTTATGAGACATATATAAAAATTTAATGTTAATTTTATACTTAAAATCTATGAAAAAAAGACTCAAGAACATCATTCTCATTGACACACAAAAAAATGTCTGTAACTCTAAAAACATAGTCATAGAAACCAAGACATAAAGACATATTTGAACACTTTTATAAACTTAAAATGTGTTTAGATGATAATTAAACATCCTTATAACATATTTAAATATATATATATATATATATATATATATATATATATATATATATTAAAATTTTAAATATCAATATTGGTCTTATAGACCAATCTCATGCCTTGACCCTACACAGACCTCACAGTGTTAGACAGGTCACTTTGAAATTTAATTTTTTGCTTGTATATGAACATCACCAAATATTATATTTAAGGGGTAAAGGTGATATAGGTATTGAAAAATTACCTAATTCATTTGGATTTATCCATAATCTAATACAACCCATCCCTAATCTCATTCTCACTTATCCTTAGTTTTCTCATTGTCTTCATCATTAGGCCCATTTTGAGATAGGTCAACTTCCATGACTAGTTTAGAATATTTCAGTTCTAAAACCTGATAAAAAAATTAAATTATCATTAAATAAAAATCTCATAGATCATCCTAAAAACATTTTCATGTTTTGACCTAGTCAACCCTACCTACTATATTAAACATGTGATAAATAAGGGGTTTCTTATAGCTTCCGCTCACTCTTCTATCATACCAATGCCACTTAGATAACTTTTTAGAGTAATATACATTATAAAATCATAAAAATAGGTCATAAAATCCATTCTAAGACATATCCAATAATATCTTTCATATTATGCCATTATGAGGGTTTGATGAGGGTTTAAACTGCCTTTCATTCTTATCAATAATTCATAAAAGATTAACCCTCAACTCCAAGACAAATGCCAAGAAATTTAACCTATGACCCTTAAAAACTACCATGAGTTGATTTTATCCTCATGTAAAGGTTTCACATGCCAATGAGCATAATAAAATCCTTCTCAGGTCTGTCATACCTCATTCTATACACACAAAAAACCTCAACACCAATATTTATGATTTTTCCTTCAGTATTTGACCTAAAACTTGGTCAAAAAACTTTATAAAACCTTTTAAACCTATTTATATTATCTTTAGATCTCTATCACCTTGGGAAATAAACTTGACCCCTCATTAGGCCACACTAGGTCTCTTTGTACATTATACCTTGAACTATTAGTCATACTTAGAGCTTGAACACACCTTGAAACCTATTTTAATATTCTCAACACCTTATTATCATGATATAAAACCTCTTACCTTACACACTACCAAACATCTTATTAAAATACTCAATCTACTCACCTCACTATGGCACCAAACATATGCCTTCTCACTAGGTTTCTCAAGTGCATGACTTATGAACTTAGCCTTAAGAATAACAAATAAAACCAATAATGACTTTAATGACACTTTCATGACATCAATGACAAATCCATGCATAACTTATAAAACATTATTAACATGTTTCTCTAGGGAGAATCAAATTGTTTAGTGTCTTCTCAATTGATTATTATTTCTTCCACACCACTACTATATGAAAATAGTAAGTGGCATCTAAAATAGGAAGGGAGAGATAATTTCAAAATACATCACTAGAGATTCATTCAATTATTATTTTTGTGCTCCACATGGTATAGGAATGTTCCTCTAGTTATCTTCCCAATGAAGAATATGTCTCATATGAGGTCAATACAAGGCATGACCTATAACTTTGCCACTATAAAGTGTATCCCTTTATGCTTAAATGAGAGGAGGTCGTTATCCAATTTAATTTGAGATAGAGTCAAATTTTATTCATGAGTATATTAATCAACTTGATGTATGACCTTCCACATCATCAATTAGTTGATACAATCATTGTTGAATATTTTAGGTTTAAATAACATATCCTTGTACTTAGTTGAATCTTTGATATAAAAACTTGAAGAGGGGATAGTTATTTGGAATTATATAGATAATGATTCCATTTTTACTAAACTATGTTGGTAATGGTTTGGTTTACAAATTAATTTATAGGCTCTATTGAATATGTTGTTAAGTTTGAAACACTAATAGTTAAGGCTTGATCATAGGGGAGTAATTAAGTTCACAATTGAACTTGAGATCAACTAGGCATGTATTCATTCAAAATACTTTGATATATATTTGGTATTCATTTCTATTTGTGCACCATTAACATCAAAAATCTAAAACTTTGATTAGTTTATTCAATTATTACTTTTCCACTTCATTTGATGGGTATTTCATGTAGGCACTATTGATTTTTAGTACAAGTGTCACATTGTTGCCTTTTTACAAGTGTCATTTCATCACTTCTTCAGATTTGTTTCACCATGTAATGGATATTTTAGTAGTCATGAGTTTGATGTCATGAGTCAATATTTAAAATATTTACAATGTAGATGAGTATTTTGAAAACAATTTCCAAACACTTTTTTTGAATACCTAAATGTAGTGTGTTCCCATCAAATTATTTTGTCAAAAAAAATACCAAAAACCAAAATGTATTAAAGGAATTTGTTGAATGAAATCACCAAACACTTTCACCAAAGATCCTTTTTTTATTGAATATTTTTTATAAAAGGGTATTGCCAAACAAATTTTCTAAAGACCTAGATAAGTTGAAGTGTAGAACTTTAGAAATATGGTTCCTGAAGACTAGGTACCAAAGAGTAGAGGGAAAATTGATTTGACACTAGATGAATTAAGATTTGAAGGTACTATAATAAAGAATATATATCTCTTTTTTTTATCAATTCCTTTAAGAGAAAATGTTGAAGAGTAAATTCCTATAGAGGTTCATATAAATGTGAAGTGTTGAAAACATCTAAAGATAGGCTTATGAACAATTGTTCTAAAGAACCAATTATACTAAGCATAGATTTGAACAAGTTAATTTAATAAATTATTAAAATAATATCATCAAATACCCAACTATGTCAAAAAATTTCATTGATTGAACATTTTGAACAATATTACCAAAGACCCTTTTGTGTCAAGTAGTTTTGCCAAGGACTTTTACCAAACAACATGAGCTGAGACTTGCAAACACACAACTTCTAAAAATCATAAGTAGGTTAGTCCAAAAAACATGTATGTTAATATATCTACTTAATAATAAAGTTAGTGCAATAGCTAAACCATTTCTCTTTATAAGATCTTCAAGATAGGGATATAGACCAATTATAAAAAGATAGTGGGTCACTATTTTAAAAAGAAGGAATGGGGGTATGTTGGGTACAACATATTCCCTAAAAAAAATTTCCTCCTTACTCATGTAATATACTAACCCTTTACATTCATGGGATCTCTATGTGTGATTTTTTTATATTTATTTACCCCTTTATATGAGAGTTTTTAACAAATTCCTAGATAAACACTGTAGGTTTCATTTTGAATTCATATTTTATATCCAAACAATAAGGGAAGCCTAGGAATTTCTCTACTACCATACAATAATATATATCCCTAATAGAGATACCTATGATTCCACTCTAAGTTTTGATCTACTATAGGAAAGAATCCATAGACCTAACAGAGATTAATTGAATAAATCATCTTCAATAATTTTGTGTGATTATTTTTGGTACATGGATAAAATAAAAGTTGGGAATCACCACTAGTTGGGTGTATGTATAATAAAACTTATTTTAATCAACATGTACCTATTAGTGTGCATCCTCTTCTATGTTTATTATCTCTCATCCAAGTTTTAGCATGTAATAATGTAGTTGATATTTACAAATGGAAAGTCTTTCTAAAATTTACATAATTATATCAAAGCAAATTCTAAATTTATATAAAAATTTCTCATTCCAAGCATAAATTAATTCAAACATAGTGCATACCTCAATCCAAGAAGTTAAAACACCTTTAGAACAAATCCTAGTAGATACTAATTATGCTTCCTTTTATTTTGTCCCCTTATTTTTGAAAAGACTTTTATAATTATAGCATAGGAAATTAATTGGTTTATTCTATAATTTTAGGATAAATTATCTAAAAATCATAACAAATAATCTAAATAAATCAAAATGCAAAAATTAGGAAACACTAATATCAAAAATAGGAAATATTAACCTAGAAAGTAGGAAATATATTCTAGAAAGTAGGATATATTAAATTAGATTCCAAGAAATATACTATACTCCTATGTCTACATATTCACTTAAAAATAATTTTAAATCATATCCCATTGGATAATCCATGAAATAATGTTTCAAAAAATATCCAATGACTAGAAAAGTGAGGTGATTACCTTGAAGGTCCTTTAAGCAAAAGGCATTGTTAGCTAATTTTAGATATTTGATATTTGCCAATCAATAAATGATTGAACTTACCATGTTTTCATTATTCTCATGTAATTTATCATAAAAATGCACTAGGTCTAAAATCATAAAATCCTTGATTTTGTATCTCTTGTCAGACCACCTTTTAATAATGTCTTGGTTTTATTAAAGCTATATTAACCTTTAGTTAGTGGATCTTCCATCTAAACTATGTCATGTAGTCTAAATTGGATTCTTTCATTTTATGTCATGTAATATTGCATGAATTATTATGTTGGTATTTTAAGAGTGATGGGGAAAACTAGTTGTTTTCCATATTCTAGAATAAAAGGTGAAGACTTGAGGGATTGTTTGTGTGTGGTTAAATCTACCTAAAGTTCATACTTGAGAAGCATATTTAATTCTTTTGGTTTATCTATTGATTACTTTTTGATGGCATCCATAAAATTTTTTGTAGTAGATTTAGTCACTCCATTACCTTGTGGATATTACTTTATGCATAAATTAATGGTGATTTAGTTTCTATAAGCCCACTTAGTAAATTTAGTATATTGGAAATCTAGACCATTATCATAAACTAGATAAATTGGAGTGTCAAACCTCATTGGTATGTTATCTTATAGAAATTTAATAACATATAATGTTTCTGAATTCATAGTGGACATAGATTCTATCCATCTAATGTAATAGTAAGTGGATTTTAGGAAAAAATTGTGGCCTACTAAAGAATTTGGGTTTATCACCCCAATGAATTCAAGACACAATTGAGAAAAATGACATCCTTTAATGACTAGCTATAGAGGCATGGAATAATTCACTTATTTTTTTATAGACACCTTGCATTCATGGTAGGTTCTGACATGGTTGTGGGAATTTTTGAATATCATAAGCTAGTATTATCCCATCTTTAAGATTTTATGAGATGTTGTGTTGCATGAGGGTTGTCCACTACATATCTTTTGATTTAGATTATTCAAGGTGTTTGTAGCTAATTTTTCTTAAAACACACCTCATGTAGATGTCTTCATAGATATTCCAATATAATAATCCTTTCTTTATCATATAATAGGTTTATTTGAGCCTAAGGGCTCATATTTTCTCTCTATTTAGATTAGTGGGGCATGTACCCATGAGTAAGTAGTTGATTATTTGAGCATACCATTCACCACCAGCTACCTGAGTCTCATTGATTTTTCAATACAAATGTGTGGATCAGACTTAGTTAAGATCTTTATGATTACATGGGCTATCACCATCTAAGTTTGTCCAATTTTAAGACTAAACTCTAATAAATTTTACATTCACTTGCCTCTTTTTCATCCAATTTATTTTGATTAAGTGTGAGCATGACCATTATATTAGGAATGATGGCATATGTCTTATTCCTTAGGAAATAATGCTTGAAATTATTGACAACTTTGATAAATGCATATATTTATTTATATATCATTGAATATTTAAACTTTTCATATTCAAGGTTGGTGCTTATGAAATCAATTGGATGTTCATTATCATCTACCTTTTAGGTGAGTACAACTGCTATAGTGTACTCTGAGATAAATTATTAAATGTATAATTCCTTAATAAAATTCTAGGTTGATCAGAACTAGATCTTGAGAAATGATAGTTTTAGTGTCTTGAAAAGATTTTTTAGCCTATATTATCTATTATATTTTGGTGTCTTCCTTCAATATGGAATTAAATGGCATCAAAATATCTACAAATCCATAAATGAATTTCCTTAAAATGTTTATCTTACCAAAGAAATACTTTAACTCTTTCATGCTATTAGGAGGTGTCATCTTATAATTGGCCTAGATTCATTCTATGTCAATGGAAATTCTATCCTTAATTATGACATGGCCTAACAATTTTACTTCAATGAATCTAAAGATGTTCTTTGAATTTAGTGATACTCCATATATTCTACATCTATTAAACACTCTTTATTTATGACCTGTATGATAAACTCTATCTTTTGAAAACACTATTAAGTCATATGTATAAATAATGATTCACTTTTCAATGAGTCCATGAATTGTAAAGTCCATATCTTGTTGGAAGGTCACTTTTTCATTGATTAAGCCAAAAGTCATCCTTTTGTGTGCAAAAGTTCCCCAGTTAGTAATGAAGGTAGTCTTCATTTTATCTTGTAATTATACCAAAATTTAATTATATCTTGAGAATCCATCCAATGAAGACATCATCTCAGATCCACTAACCAATCAAATTACCTCATCTAGGAAGGACTATATATATTTATCCTTTTTTATGCATAATTCATAATTTTGAAGTCAACATAGAGCATAATCTCTCCATTCTTCTTTGTAACTAGAACTAAGTTATCTACCTAGGTATAATTCCTTATTTTAAATACAATCCTAACATCTAATAGCTTCTATACTTTTTTTTGGATGAGAGATTCAATAATTAGGTTTACTGGCCTCTGTCTCTGTCTTAAGGGCTTATGATCTAGATTTAATGGGATGGTATGTGTGATGACCCTGGGGTCAAATAAATTTAGATATTCATTTTTCTAGGCAATAACATATTTGTGTTATTTTAGGAAGCCCTTCAACTTTTATTTTTCACTTTTAGTGAAACTCATACCAATGTTTAGATAATGGGGATGTTGGTTAGTGAATAGATTCTTATTGATAAAATCTAATTTAATTACTTTGAGTTGTTTATACTTTTTGGCATGTGGATATGCATAAAAATCTCAATCTAGGGAAACCATACCCATGATAATGTGGTTATATTTTAGTTGTAACACACCATCTTCACCAATATATTATACACCCATAGGTTCAACATCATTTTCATCTATTACCTAAGATTCAAAGGCTCCATAACAATTCATAAATTATAAAATCTATTGGTCATCCAAAAATACATGGAATTTATCCATATTTTTTGGGATAGAGGAAAAGGAACTATCTCCATAGATATTTTTTTTCATTTTAAATTCTTGGTGTAGTGCTATTTTTTCAGCAAGCTTATAGTGAATCCACCATCTAGTTTCTTGATCTTAGGATGGTTCTAATGTTTAATGATTAAAAGGATTCAATCATGTCCCATGATCAATGTTTGTAATTATTCAGTTAAGTGATTTTACATTGGTATTTATTTTGATCTATTTAACAACTAATTTTTAATCACCAAAAAATTACAAGCTCTTGACATTATGCTTTAGTATGAACTATAGACTGAGCATTAGGGCTTCATGCTCAGCTCAATTATTAATGAAAATGAATTATAACTTGTATGTAGCTACACATTTCTTCCAGTCTATATCTATCAAGACCATGCCAATACTTGAACCTTGATTTTATTTAGTTCCATAAAAATAGAGAGCCCATAACTAAGAAGGACCTTCAAATCCTCATTCATGAGGTTCTTGCTTGGTATTGAAAGTGTACACACCTACATGTGAGGCTACAAAGTTAAAATTTTCATTATTAGCATTGTATTATGTGATCAAATAGTTCATATTTGGTTATTTATATACTTATATCTAATTATATAATCCTTTATAAGGTAATCTACATGTGTGAGAAATTAGTAGCCATATAAGCATTCAATGTCTTTGACCAATCATAACTCAACATCAAAACATAATCTTGTAGAATGTCAATGACCAAAATATCTATGTACTATTTTACATGTGGCTCAGATGTAAGGTAGATGTGTAACTTTTTTAGTTATCCAACACATGGGATAGAATACATGTCTACTTTTAGGACCACTCTTATATAATTATCTGGGGTCAAACGTAGTTTCTTGCACATAGTTGTAGGCATCACATTGGTTGAGGTATCTCAGTCAAGAAAAAAATTAACACATTCCTTATGAACATTATGATGATTAATATAAAAGGTGTACTTTATGATTTTCCTTATAAATAACCATTTTTACATGTTTTAATTTTTAATTTTCAATAGATAATCTTCTAGTCAAAGATTTGAGTATGAAATCTCATTGTTCGATGATTGGGGATAGTTCATGAAGACTAATATTAGCCTTGATCTTATTCTTGTACTTAATAATACTATACCATCCTTTGGTCCATGGATATGTATGTTATAAAGTTATCAATGATATCATAGTGATGTCATGGAGGTGTCCTAGTGAGTGGATGAATTTCCTTGATAGTCTAAGTGACAATGACAAAGTGTGCAATGTTTGTGTCCTAGAATGTTTTAAGGAGGCTTGGTTGATCTTCAATTTTGACATAGATAGAGATGTTCAAGGATGAGTATAGATTCTTGAGTATGTACACTAGGTAATATAAAAGGTTTTATATGCTTTGAGTGTTTTTATCCATGAGTGAATTTAATTTGGTTGATCATTGTTTTCATCTAGATGTTTTGGGTCCAATGGAAAAATTATAAGTAGGTAGTTTACTGACATCACCATTACCACATGTGGATGAGTCAGGGGGAGTTGGTCATATGGTTATGATCAAATTTTTACCTTACTAATATGTGCTAAATTTTATGTCATGTGACTAGGTATGACAAAAGATATGCAAGTGAAAATTTGGGCTCCCAAGTAGTTTGATAGTGTTTTCCCATACTTAGCCAAATTTGCATGAGGAAAGAAAGAGCTAAGTAAGCAGTTTGGTGATGAAATATATTGCACATGTAAATGTTTGAAGAGAATTTGATCATATGGGTATATTTATTTTTGTGCCTAGTTGATATGAAATAAATTTTAGGTCATGAAATGAAGCAAATCAAAATATATGCATGTGTAAAGTTAGCCTTCCAGGAAGTGCTTTACATAGTTAGATCTGTGGTATAAGAAATCTGAGTGAGTAGATTAATGGAGTTATATATCACATGTGTAAAGGTTTAAATATTAGTTTGACACATGGTTGGATTTTAATATGTGAGGATATCATATGTTCCAAATTTTAGATCATTCATCTAAGCACAAAAAATTTTATTGAGCTATAAAGTTGGCCTTCTAGGCAGATAACAATTGTCCCCATACTTGGTCTATTTTTCATGATGTTAAAGATTAGGACCGAATGAAGATCCAATGGTTCATGGGTGATCATACAAAATTTATCTAATGTTTCATATTGAGTGAGATGATTTCAAGGTTTCCAATGGTTAATGAAGTTAAATATTGAGCTCCTTACAAAAGGATTGATGGAGCATGTTCATTCCAAGATGTCTAGAAGCAGTAAGATGAGAACAAGTGTTCAAAGTTTAATGTTGATTAAAGATATAGATAAAGTTTATTCTAAGGATAAATGGTGAGTGGTTATTCATAATTATTGATAATAATGGTGTGTATTAAAGTGAAGAGGTCAAAGTGGTAGTTGTCTAGCATTGTTAAAGCAAGGACAATCTCAAAGAGGTCGACATAGTATGTGCCATCAAGATTACAATATTACACAAGATGAGGTTAATTTTTCAAAGTTTAAATTATTGATAGAGGTGAAATATGAGCTAAATTTCAAATAAGATCAATTTTACATGATTGATATAAGTAGTGAGGACATGATATGAGG
Source organism: Torreya grandis (assembly GCA_037957365.1). Lineage (NCBI taxonomy): Eukaryota > Viridiplantae > Streptophyta > Pinopsida > Cupressales > Taxaceae > Torreya > Torreya grandis. The sequence goes on along the minus strand of JARHVA010003411.1, from coordinate 989,963 downwards.
ACATGGTGTTCGAAGTTTAACTGTGATCGTTTGAATTCAAATATTTGAATTTAACAAAGGAATTACTAGTGTTTAATTTCTGGGTCATGTCTTTTTATATATGTAGAATTTGCTCATGGTGTGAAATTAAAATTTGTATAGGAATCTAAAATGCATATATAAATATATAATTAAAATTTTGAAAGTATGTATAGTCAAATTTATTAAGGTTCAAAGCTGACTATGTTCTTGTGTTTATTTTGCAAGTGACCTAAGAAGGATAATTGAGCTTGTGTTGATGTTGTTCAGATATGTCATGATTAATAAGCTATTGGAGAGTTTTTAAGAATCCATAAATATCATATATATGGTTTTTTAAGGTGTGATAAATCTATCTTGAGTATTAAAAATGATTAATAATTTGATTGTGTGTTTGTTCATGGTGTCCTTATGAACACGGATATAGTTAGAGTTGATTGAACTTGCACAAAAGAGTAAAATGATGAATGCATGTATTTTATGATGAATAATGGGTCATGTAGAATGGACCTAGGATTTTTAAAGTTATATTAAGTTTATATTTTTCTCATTTTTGTGTTAATCAAGTGAATAGGTCTCCATGAGACCTATATGGGTTAGTTTAGCCTAATTGAAAGGGGTTGTTTCTTAAGGGTGACCCATGGGTGCTATGGCTGACCTATGTGGATGGTATTGAGTTGTGCCTTGATGAGATATATGCATTAAGGGTTAAGTAATAACTATTATCTGAATAATATGGTGATGATCATGAATTCTCTATAATTATTGATACCAAATGTGATGGTTTCTAGACTTTGGAAAGACTTATAAGAGGTGTGGGTGTGAGAGTTGTGGAGAAAAGGAGAAGGAGAGTGCCTATTAGATGAGTTAATGAGAATATCAGATTGAGGACTTTGTTTATGGCTGATGGTTCATGCATTTTATGTTAGAATGGTGATCCTATAGATTTAGGATGAGAAAAGAGGTCTAGGATGATCCAAAAAGTGGCTTTGGATACATTGAGTGTGTAGAGATGAGGAGAGTTGATATACTTTGTATCTCAATTAGAGTAGAAATAAATTAGTGTTCATGATATTTTGTGTTCATAAGTTTTGTTATGGAAACTCAAAATCTAGGGGGTTGTAGTCTCCTTGTAGGGTGAAACTTGCTAAAAGTCTAGTTGTTGTGGTAGCTTGGCTATATAGGTGTTGTATCACCTTGTGGGATTGTAGTCTCACTAAATAAGGGATGGTAGTTCCTAGATAAATTACATGTGGTATAAATTGGTTCATATTATTATAATATAGTAGTATAACTATAGGTTCTAGTGTGTTATATTCCCCAAGGGGGTTTCCCACATATGTCATGTGTTATATGCTTGATCTTGCATTGTTTCTCTTGTTCATTGCTACAAATGATGTGAATGCTTCATGAATGCTTGTGATAATTGATAAAGAGATTGAAAGGATTAAAATTTAAGTTAGATTATCTAGGTTCATTAATTCATCCCCCTTTCTCAGTGATTGTACCTCTAATAATTGGTATCAGAGTAGGTCCTTTGGTAAAGGCTTGATAGATTAAAGGTGATCCAAGGTACAATATAGGTAGTCATCAAGGATGTTTATCTAATAAGAAAGAATTGATGTTAAATGGATCCAATTATGCTTTTTGGAGTGTAATGATGAGGACATTCATTATGTCCGTAGGGTTTGATGTATGGCAATTTGTTATGGATGGTTATGTTGTTCCTACTACTCCATCTAATACTACAGATAACAAGTTATTTGAGAATAATTATAAAGCAATGAATGCCATCACTTGTGGTCTTACATATAATGATTTCACTAAGGTAATCCATTTTAAATCCACTCAAAATATATGGGATAAAATGTAGATCATTTATGAAGGAGATTCAAAGGTCAATTTTGTTAAGTTGTAGACTCACATAAGGTAATTTGAAAGTATCAAGATGAAGGAAAATGATTTTGTGGCATCCTTTCTATAGAGATTTGATGAGATTGTGAACATCATTATAGGTATTAGAGAAAATATTAAAGAGGCTACTGTATTTCAAAAGGCATTAAGGTCCCTCTTTCTCAAGTTTGATCCTAAATCATCTATTATAAAAGAAAGTCATGATCTTTCTTAGTTAAAGTTGGATGAATTGCATGGCATCATTACTACCTATGAGATGAGGAAGAATGATGATATACAACTAAATAAGGAAGCATTATTTAATATAGAGATGAATAATAAGAAAAATTTCCAAGGTAAGAAACCCAAGGAGGATGAAATTTATAATATTAATAACGATGAATTGATTGCTTTGTTTACAAGGAAATTGAAAACAAGTTAAGACAAGTATAAGGGTAAAATACCTTTCAAATTCTTTAATTAAGGAGAGATAAGACATTTTTCTAGAAAGTACCCTCATAAGCATGATAATGAAGAGCATGATGAAGACCAAGATGAAGACAATAAGACATAAATATGTGATAAGAGGAAGAAAGGTTTCAAAAATTATGACAACAAGAAGTTGTTTAAGAATAAGAAGAGTCTCTACACCTATAGATACTATATCTCATCAGATGAGAGTGAAGGCAGTGACTCAAAGTGTGATCATGAAGATGATGGTCATGTTGAAGATGAATCCCTCTTCATGGTTGAGGAAAGAATTTGATCACATCAAAAAGAGTTTACTTAGAGTGATTTAGATGATGATGAAGATGAGGTAGACTATGAGATTGCATTGAAAAATGCTCTTGAATAACTAAATATTTAGAATAAGATCAATAAAAAGATGAAGTCTCAACTCAAAGACTATGATAAAAAATTTAGTGTGTATGAGGCAAGAATGAATGAAGACACCAAGGAGCATGAAGATATAGTAAAACATCTTAGTTTTCAATTGGAAATCCTATCTACAAGCTAAAAAGATAAAAATATATGAATGTTTAAGGTATGTAATTGAAAATGAGTCATTGAATTCTAAATTAGAGAAGACAGTCTAGTAAGGTAAAGTCATTTGTGAGATTTGAAAAGATCTTAGGTAATCTAGATAATATTTTGAGTGGTCAAAAGCATGCTAGTGATAGAATTGGTCATGGATATAAAGAAGAACCAAAGAATGTAACTCAAGATAAGATAAATATAAATGTGAATAAGGACAATCATAATTTTAAGACAAATCATTAGAAAAGGAATGGAGATGCTAGTGGAATGAAGACAAATTATATCATATAACCAAATGCCATAAGGTAAGCAAGTTTTAGTGGTTATTGTTACACATGTAATCAGTTTGGGCATAGAGATAGTGAAAGTAAGAGACCTGTTAGAAATGAGATTGAATGCAACTTGATGGGGATCATTAGTTAAAAGGTGTGAACAAAGTTGAATGCTTCAATTGTCTTGATGTGGGACACTTTGCAAACCATTATCCACATAAGATTAGATAAGGTTAGTTGTCTTAAAAAATAGGAGGTTGTTTTTTTTGTGTTTCAATCAAGGAATATTATTTACTATAACTATGATAATATTGGACACATTGATAGGTTTTATAATTAAAATTCATCAAGTTAAAATGAGTTAAATCAAGCTTCTAGAGTGCAAGGAAGAAGGCAAGTTAACTCATGGAAACCAAATGTGGTGAGTATGAGACATGATGGGTTTGTTAGTCCAAGTAATCTATTTTCTATGGTGGAGAATGATAGAAAAGGTGAAGAGTGTCAAGGCCTCTCATTATTTTCTCATATTGTGAATGAAGAGACCAAGCTCAAGAAGAAAATGAAGATACTAGATAAGGATAGTTTTGACATGTGTATAGATCCAATTAAACATCCTACCATTGATGAACATGTATCATATAAATAACATCAATTTTTAGTGCCTAGTGACGAGGTTAATAAATATAAGATATATTAATTAGATGAAAAGGTATGTCATGAATCTATGTTGTCTCCATGTATTGTCAATCAAATCTTAGAAGAGAAGGAGAGTGATTTAGAAAAGGAACCAATTATCATAGTTTAGACTAAGAAGAAGAAAAATAAAAGAAAAAAATATTATAGATATATGAAGATTCTAGTGGTTGCTGGGGATATGTGGGCCACTCTTAGATTTTTTTATATCATTGTGGTACAAAGGATGTCTCTATATATGCTTCTTAAGAGACTCCTTTTAGTGGAGAAATAATTATTGTTGTGGTGTTATTCAAAAGGTATGATTTGGAGTAGTTTTTAGGGTTATATTGAAGGTTATAAGATGGAAAATGAGGATTTGTTATTTTTCAAGATGATTTTTTTCTGTACAAGAAGTTTTAAAGGTGTGCGTTGACCAGAAGGAGGTTTATTGACCTTGTTTGTTTCAAGATTCTAAGGGTTTTAGGCTATGATAGAAAAGTGGTTTGCCTTTTAAATTTAATTATAATGGTTATTAATATGTTTAATGGGCCAAATGAATTGTAAAATCATGTTTCACATATATTTGAAGGTTTTCAGTTTTCAAATTATTCATATTTTTGTCAAGATGGAGGCCTAATTAATAAGATGGTTTGTGAAGGAAGTTTGTTGAAAAAGATGAGATAGGTGGTAAAATTTAGTTTGATTAAGGGGGAATATGGTAATATTCCATATATGAATTTAAATATCTTGAAGTTATGTCTATATAAAGTTATGGGCTCTTCAAGATCCAACTAGGGTTACAAGGAGACTAGTCATGCCTTGTAAGAAGAAGAGTGATTTTTGATAAGCTTATCCAAAAGAGAGGTATGTTTATTTCAAGGTGTGTTATTATGTTTTTTTATAACATGTTTCCTATTTTTTAATTGGCATGAATTTCTGTTGGTTGTCCTTGAGGTGGTTTGAGAGAGAAGGCTAGTAAACGTGTATGGTGATTCTTTATGGTGTGTGGAGATCTAAAGATGCTCAAGTGATGAAATTTATTAGAGATATTATAGGGAGTTCCTATAATATGTTTATTTATATGTTTAATCATATTTTAGTAAATTTTTTAATTCTTTCTTCATTGGTTGCAGTGCTTGGATAAAGAGAGTGTTAGTATGTGGCAAGAGGAAGTTGATAAGGCAAAGAAAAGGTAGGCTCAAAGTAAGGGGGAGTTTGTATCATATGTATAAGGTGGTATTTTAATTTTTATGTACTAAAGATTAGTTGGTTCTAAATTTTTCCTTGTGTCAAAGGGGGAGAAAGTTCTTACTGTGAGAGTGCTTCAAGAGAGAGAAGAAATGTGAGTTGTATATTATTGGTATTGACAACAATGTCAAAGGGGGAGATTGTTAAATATTTGTCAATGATGTCATATTGATTTCATGGAGGTGTCTTGGTGAGTGAATGAAATGTATTGATAGTCTAAGTGACAATGATAAAGTGTGCAATGTGATTTTCCTAGTATGCTTGAAGGAGGTTTGGTTGATCTTCAGTTTTGACATGGCTAGAGATGTTCAGGGATGAGTATGGAGTATTAACAATGTGAAATAGATCCTATAAGAGTTTTCATATGATTTTATGATTATGTGAATTAGTTTATTTCATCTAGTTGATCATTATTTTCATCTAGACCTTTTGGGTCGATTGCTAGAAAATTTGAGTAGATAGTTTGTTGACATCACCATTGCCACTTGTGGATGAGTTAGGGGGACTTAGTCAAATGGTTGTTATCAAATTTTTACCTAGATATTATGTGATAAGTACTATGTCATTAAAACATGAATGGAAAAATATATATAAGTGTAAATTTGGGAACCCATGTAGTTTCACAATGTTTTCCCATACTTAGCCAAATTTGCATAAGGCAAGAAAGAGCCAAGTAAGAGGTTTGGTGATGACATATCTCACACATGTGGACATTTCAATAGAATTTAATCATATAGTTTTATTAAATTTTGTGCCTAGTTAATATAAAATAAATATTAGGTCATGTGATGAAGCATGCAAAAAGATCTACATTTGCAAAGTTGGCCTTCCAAGCAGTTGTTAACATAGTTGGCTATGCAGTAGAAGAAATCTGAGTGAGTAGATTAATGGAGTTATATATTTCATGTGAAAATGTTTCAAGATAATTTTGACATATGGTTGTATTTTCCTATGTGAGGAGATCATATGGTCTAAATTTTAGATCATGCATTTAAGTACAATAAAAGTTATTGATGTGAAAAAATGACCTTCTAGGTTGATAGAAATGGTCCCCATAGTCTATTTTTCATGATGTTTAAGATCAGGACCAAATGAATATCCAAAAATTTATGGGTGATAATAAAAGATTTATCTCATAGTGCATATTGATCAAGATGATTTCAAGGTGTCTAACAGTTAATGAAGTTAAATATTGAGCTCTTTACAAAAAGATCGATGGAGAATGTTCAGTCCAAGATGTCTAGAAGCACGGAAATGAGGATAATTGTTTAAAGTTTAACATTGAGAAAAGATAAGGATCAATTTTGTTTCAAGGATCAAAGGTGAGTGGGTATTTTTAATAGTTGAGATCAATATTTTCTACTAAATTCAAGAAGTCAAAGTGACAGTTGTCTAGCATTGTTAAAGCAAGGATAATATCAAAGAGATTGATAAAGTGTGTGTGATCAACATTGAAAGATTACACAAGATGAGGCCAAGTGTTCAAAGTTTAAATTTTATGTAGTGGCACAATATGAGTTAAATTTTGAACAAGATCAAAGTTGCATGATTGATCTAAACATCAAGGACATGAGATGAGGACATGGTGTTTGAATTTTAACTGTGACCATTTGAACTCAAATATTTTAATTTTTAACAAAAGAATGAACAATGTCTAGTTTTTAGGCCATATCTTTTGATATATGTAGAATTTTTTTCATGGTGTAAAAATAAAATTTATAAAGGAATACAAGGATCATGTTGACTATGTTTTCATGTTTATTTTGAAAATGACATGAGAAGGATAAGTGAGCTCATGTTCATGTTGTTTCAATTTTTCATTATGAATTAGCTATTGGAGAGTATTTTATGCTCCATGAAGATAATCTATATGGTTTTCTGAGGTGTTATCAATCTATCTTTTGTGTGAAAAATGCTTAAGAATTTGATTGTGTGTTCATTTATGGTGTCCTTATGAACAAGGCTACTATTTAAGTTGATTGAGATTACACAAAATAGTGAAATAATGACTATATGCATTTTATGATGAATAAAGGGTCATGAAGAATGTACCTATGCTTTTTTAAGTGGTTCTATGTTTCTATTTTTCTCATTGTTGTGCTAATGGAATTAATAAGTCTCCATGAGACCTATAAGGGCTAGTTTGGCCTAATTTAAAGGGATTGTTGCTTAAGGATGACCCATGGGTGTTATGGTTGACTTATGTGGATGGTATTGAGTTGTGTCTCGATGATATATATGCCTTAAGGTTTAAGGCATAGCTATTGGCTGACTAATATGGTGATGATCATGAATGATCTATAAATAATGTAACTAAATGTGATGGTTTCTAGACTTGGGGATGACTTGTAAGAGGTGTGGGTGTGAGAGGTGTGGAGAGGATAGGGAGAGTGCCTAGTAGATGATTTAATGAGTAGATTAGATTGAGGACTTTGTGTATTCCCTATGGGTCATGTTTTTGATGTTAGAATAGTGATCCTATAGATTGAAGATGAGGAAAGAAGTCTAGGGTGATCCAAAAGGTGGATTCAGATACATTGAGTGTGTAGAGTTGAAGAGAGTTCATATACTTTGTATTTCCATTAGATCAATAGGAAATTACTATTTAGAAGATGTTGTGTGTTAGTAGAGATAAAAGGGTAATATAATTTTCCATTATTTAAAAGGATAAAATAGAGAAAATAGGTGTTAAAAAGGAGTCAAAAGGTCATGAGAGAGGAAGAGTCATAAATGAAGGTGAAGAGTCATGAGGAAGATTTTATAAGCACTTGTATAAGAAATTGTAAATCAGACCTTTTTGAATGACTGACAAATATAGCCATTGGGTCTCATTGAGTTTCTTATATTATTTCCTTCATTTTATGTATTTTAGTTGTAATTAATAGTTATTACATTGTACCACTAAAATTTAGCTAGCAATGGTGTAGCTACTTATGTGTATTTGAGCCCAAAACATTTATCATTATTTTGTGTCATTTAATGTTTTGTGTAATTTTCTTATTTTTTATTCTTAAAAGAGAAAAAATCTACATGGTTTTCCTTCTTCAATTTTAGTTTGATAAATAGGCTCAATATAAGTTCTATTTCAAAGGTTTTTTAGGGACAAGGGTTTGAAAGCATAAATTTAATCTAGTAATGATATAAGAAGGAGGCACCCCCATGTGGGCTTTATTTTCCCATATATCTAATGTGGATCATGCTGAAAGGAGGGTTGGCCCAAATGCTCTATTATAGAAGCCTATAGTGTGCAACAAGCTTGAATTTTTGAGTTGAATCACCCATGGAAATGAAGGTTGACACTTTCATTACTAGGGACATTGTTGAGTTCAAATTCATCTAACTATAGTTTTTGAGTCTTTGATATTTATAAATATTGGACAAATGTTGTCTATGCCTCATCTAGGAGACTAGTTCAAAAGACAACTAGTTGAATCAATCAACACAATAAAACTGTAGTTTAATGGTAGAGTCATGAAGCCTACCCTTCTTATTTATTCACCTAATGAATTGATCATATTATGGAATAAATCCTTGAGTTATCAAGCCTGTAGAACATTCTCTACATATTTTCATAGTTATTTATCTATGGTAGTTCTACCAATTATTCCTATATGCATGCAATATTTGTCAAAACAAGAAATTTTCAGATTTTGATGGTAAAGAATTTGGTTAATACAGTCTAATAAAAATTAAAAAATATGGTCATAACATTCATAATATTTCCATCTTTTTTGATATGGAATGTGTCTATTAATAACTATGATACAAGAATACTACCATAATAATTTATTGGAGTTATCTTGTGCCATATTGGAAGAATCATATACTATAGACCAGATGTAGGTCATTCTTTTTGGAAGTGTTATAAAGGTGACTAACATTACTTATATTACTGCATGGCATGAAAATTTGCATTCTCTTTCAAGTGCCTAGTGGTTTTTAAGGCATAAATGGTGCATAAGATTCTTGAGAGTTGGCTTCTTTTTTATATTTATATCTTTGCTCTTCCCAAGGATATTTATTATAAAAGATTCCATAAAAGTAAAGTCTTTATGATTTCTGAAAAAATTTAAATGTATTATGAAGTTGTAATAGATAGTTAAAGTAGAGGGAAGAGAGAAAAATGAAGAGAGAAGTGGAAATGGATGATGTAAGAGAGGAATAACATTATAGATAGAGAAAGGATATAGAAATAGAGTTTCATGAATATGATGAGGTTGATATTTTAATGAGATGATATGGAGCTTAAAAATGACTAGTTTGTAACACAGTAACTTCATGCACTCAATAATTTGGGCTATAGTTTGAAGAATGAAACCCAAACTTTGATTAATTTGATGTAGGAGTATTAAAGTATGTTTGAAATCATATCCCTCCAAGCTCATCAGCTTGCATGTAGTCTTCTAGATTAGAAGTAGTAGCTTGATAATTCCCTAACTAGCTCTAGTATAGACTTTACCACAACTATCACAACTGGCAAAACTATGCACATCCCAACTGTATCAATTGATGAAATTAAACATACTCTCCATAAATATTTAAATGATATGGATAATGTGTGTGACCAAATTATTATCTATAAATATTACCTATGATGTATTGCATTTATGGGAGAATAGGCAAAAAGACATACAAAAAAGCTAGAGTAGATGAATATAGAGATTTAATTAAACGTCAATAATACAAGGGAAAAATTAAGTGCCACTCATAACATTGATATAAATAAACTCATTAGGTGTTACACACCAATGCACATCTTGATCCACATGGTTCAAGAAGTGATGCTTAATTGGGATGCATTCAAGACTGACCTGACTCTATTCTATAGTGAGGTAACCCTAATGCTCAAAGTTCTTATGTACATGATACCATTAGAACTCTAGTAAGAGTTCATGAATTTCATGGCTACTTATACAGAGGCTAAGGATATTATTAGATAACCATTTTCCCTAGAAAAACCACCTCTTTCCAATTGATTACTTCATAATGCACAAATTTTCAAAAAAAATTGTAAAATTTTGAATTTTTTTTTGTATTGATATGACTAGTGAGATAAGTGGGGATAGGATGTTGAAAACCCATAAAGGGTGGCCACCTGGTTATGACATCCTTTTAAAAACTTAAGAGGGTGGTAGGTTGGTATGCTAGTTAGTTTAAAACCCAAAAGGGAGGCTAAGCAGTGCGTAAGAGGTGAAAACAAAAAATAGTTCCTTGAGAGATTACTACAACTCTTGCTAGTATACTCAAATTTTGAGATTCTACTCTCAGTACATAGTATGATGAACCTACAATGTTGTCTCAAGATAAGATAACACTTTAAGTCTAGGAAAGTGTTGGGAGAAGAAAAATAGAAAAGAAAAGTTGTGCAGGATATTTTTAAAATATTTATGTGTTATATATGAAATTATCATCTATATATATTTTGTCCTATCCTCTTAGCTTGTGAAAGGTTAGAATATGAATAGTATCCTCTTTTTAGTGCCAATGTATTAATAAGAATATGAATAGTCAGGAATTATAATGACTATAAATATGTATGCTTGTATGAATAAGTTGATAACCTTTTGTTGAGATCAATATAGACTTTATGGTTATGGTTAATTGCCATATTTCTTATGTTATTCCTTATATATGTTAAAATGTTTAATGATTTAGTTTAATCTATCCTAAATTAATTTAAACTCTTTGTAAAACTCAAAAACACTCTAATAATCTTAGTTTCTTTTATTCGCATAGTCAATCATTTTTATCATGCTTCTGGTAAACATAAATTCTCTACACTATCCTACACAGACAAATAAAACTTAACTATCATCATCCTCAACATGTTCTATTGAATCAGGAACCTATACTAATATTGTGTTCGTAGGTGTTTTTATGGTATCTCAACATCTAGGGGGTGGTAGCCTTCTTGCAAGGTGAAACGTGATAAAGGTCTAGTTGTTGTGGTAAACCATCTAAACAAGTGTTTTAGCACCTTGTGGAATTGTAGTTCCTTGATCAGTTATAATTGGTATAAATTAGTTATTTTTATTATATGATAGTATTCCAATTATAGGTTCTAGTGGGTTTTCTCCCCCAAGAGGGTTTCCCATATATGTCATGTGTTTTATGCTTGATCTTGCATTTTTTCTCTTGTTCATTGCTACGAATGATGTGCATACTTCATGAATGCTTGTGTTAATTGATTAAGAGTTTGAAAGGATTGAAATTAAAGTTGGATTATCTAGGCTCATTAGTTCACCCCCTCCATGATTTTACCTCTAAAAATATATTATATAATTTATTGTTCCCTTTTAAAAGGAGTGGATTCTTATAAGCCTTAAGATTTGAGGAGTAGTATCATTATTGTTTAGGGATGTGGAGGTAGTATAAGGATGATTATTCTTAAAATTGTAATTATTCCTATGTAACTAGTAGAAAACATGGATCCCATTTTTATTATCCTAGGGTTCATTCTTATCCTCTAGGAATGGGAAGTCATATGTTTCAAAAACCATGTTTATGCTAGGAGGACCTATATCAATAAATGATGATGGCTCTTGTTAATTTTAAAACACTTATTATCTATCCATTTCCTTATCAAATATCTCAAAGGTAGTAAATAACCTTATGTAATATATGTCACCATGATTTGTTATATTTTGGACTCAACACAAATTATAAAGTGTTGGTTCTAATATGTTTATCTACGGCATATTATTGTGTGGATGCTACTCTCTATTATTTTTATGTCTACTAAAAGTCTTATTGTAATTATAAAATGTAAAGTATTGATTAGATTTCTATCCCATGGTGTCTCCCATATATTTATACATGCTCAAGAATTCATTGCTTAACTTAGCTACCATACATTGAATGACATCTAAATCTACTTTTGTGGAATCAAGAATAATGCCCTATGTATTATTATTATTATTATTATTATTATTATTATTATTATTATTATTATTATTATTATTATTATTATTATTAGTAGTAGTAGTAGTAGTAGTAGTAGTAGTAGTAGTAGTAGTAGTAGTAGTAGTAGTAGTAGTAGTAGTAGTAGTAGTAGTAGTAGTAGTAGTAGTAGCAGTAGCAGTAGTTGTAGTAGTAGTATTAGTAGTAGTAGTAGTAGTAGTAGTATCTGGTATCAAACATTGGTTTAGATTCTATTGGTTAGATGTAAATACAAGGTTTCTTATGAAGTTAAGTTGATAGTTAGGTGGAACATGGGATAAATTCAATTGGATGTACATATAGTAATGATTACAAGTTGAAACTTTAGTATTAGAATTTGGAATTGGGTTGAAGGGTGGAAAATTAAGACCAATTTTAAGTGGAGCTAAGGCTTATGACTGAGGGTTCAATTATTTTATCAATGTTGATAGCTTCATTATAAGGAAAAGGTAGTGTATCAACATTAATAACTCTATGGATAAAGGAAGTAGTCATAAGTCATAGGGTGTTATTATACATTCCAAGGGCCAATGCCTTAGCATGTTTATAATTAGCTTCAACTTAGTTATACATATTTTCAAGTCTTTTGTTAAAAGATAAAATTAACTCATTCAGTTCTCTCCTCATGCTTGAAAAGTGTTGGTATATGACACTTTCACTGGTGACTTATCTAAATTATCCCAAAAAAGTGTGTTGACACTCATCCCAAGATATAATTGAACCTTTTAGGACATTAAGTAACCAATCATAGGTAACATATTACAATGTAAATGGAAAGAGCCTACATGTTATGTCTTCATGGGTTACATTTATTATTCCTAGAGCAATCTTAAAAACTTGTATATGCTCACTAGTAGTCATACCTCTCAATGGATAAAAGGAAGGAAGATAATTTTTAGGGTTTCTACATATATCATGCATGTCTCCATGGATAAAAATTTCATAACTAGTTAGCCAAGTTTGGGCAATTGGGCATATAGGAAGGAGAAGTTGTTTGTTTGGGTGATATGATTGGGCCTGAGGTCTTCTCAAGACACCTTTATCTAACATGACTCTTATATGTATTTCTAAATGTGGATATATCAATTTAGTGTCTGATATGGACCTTGTTAATATTATAATTATATCCAATATAACTCAAATCATCCTTTTATTAAATAAATAAAGGTTTCCCTCTTTTTGAACCTAAAAAATTTCTATTGATGTGGGTTTTATGCACATTAGGGAACCTTATGAGTTATACTCTAATGTTTTATGATCAATTAAGAATATTATGAATTTTGGGTATTGGATTTTTTAAATAACATGTTGATGGAATAGTGGTGAGTGAAGTAGTTGTTTATCTAAGATGGTTCAAATATGACATGGGTATAAATCTACTTGAGATAGGTAGCTTGATGATGGATCTAGCTTAGGGTGGGTCTAATCAAAATAAACTCAAAAAATAAGGAAATGTAGGTACGAAAATAAGGTTTATGAATAAAATAAGATGAAATGTTTCTAATCTACCTCCTAAAATAAGGGTTGAACAAATAATTAAGAACCAATGTTTTCTACAAGATATTATAATTATACAAAGAATCAAACATAGTTAAGAGTCCAAGGGAAAACAAATAGAGTAAACCTTAGAATATATAATCAAAAGTTGATGTGATTATTATTGGGTTATTTCAATTAAAAGGTAGTTATTTATTTATCTTAATGTTTTGTTTTGTTTTGTTAGCAATTAATTGTGTTCAGGCTATTTTAGTTGATGGTTGGTTTTGTAATGAACTTCCTCTTTCCATAAAATTTTAAATATTACATGATGTATGCAAATAAATATGATTAAATTGAGTATATTATGAGATTATTTCCTTATGTTCTGATCCCAAATAGTTCTATTAGATCATGGAAAATTGAAGAGTGAAGAAATTTGTAGATCCATTTTTAACAAAAAAGGATAGAGAACATTTTTTTAATGCATGAATGATCTGTATAGTGATTCAAGGATAATTTTTATGTCTATATAATAGGTAACAACATATTTATTATGAATTTTAATCATGAAATGATAGTGTAACAAGGAGAATAGTAAGGAACTCTAGCATCTTGTCAAGAATAACATATTTTAGTCAATGATTAATTGTCTACTAATGCCATTTACTTTGCATTTTAATTGATAGTGTTATTCTCATAATATATCATATAAAATGTAAATATATAGTACAAAATAGATAAATAAAATAAAAAATTCATTAAACTTAGTTATTGGCTCTTGTACGTTGTGCTATTTGGCCTAAACTATAATAAAAACCTATATAGCATATGGAAACCTCTAATGTTAAATGACATCCTTAAGGAAATAAAGGCATAATATGATATTTCATAAAGATTATAAAATTTTTATATATTTTAATTTTATTTCTCTTGTGGGATCCACTAGGGAAGCTAGTACATTTGTTTTTACATGCAAGTAAGAAGGGAACATAGTTCTATACATGCAATAAAAAGATAAATCTATATTTATTGTTCACATCAACAACAAAAGGAAAGATTATATAGAATAATAGGTTATTAAATTCTCAATATTATTAAAATAAAGTCAATTAGAGATTTTTTTTGGTCACTTACATACAAAAAATGTCTAGGGTTCCAAACCCTCCCAAAATCATCTGGTCAAATTTCTATTTTTGATCATAATTTATATAAAAATAATGAAAGAATAAATTGTAAAGGGAGAATAATTTTAAATTTTTGGAGTTATAAAGGTGGAATATGAGATATAAGATGTGATATATTTATTTTTATAAATATATGAATCTTTTGTATATTGAATCTACTTATGAAGGTTAATGCAAAACCTTGAGTATCATTAATTTTGTTATTGTTTTACTTCTTTCTATGTCATGGAAAAAATTGTAAGCTTGATCTCTATAAAAAGTAGATTATCACCTATAAACTATAAGGAATGGAGTATAAATATAGAGGACACCCTCATTTTTAATGACATATGGGAAATCATATAGAAAGAGGACACACCACCAACTAACATGATAAGTGTGCATTTACACTATTAAAAACATCCTATATGCAATGGGAAATTCAATAGATCTATAATTTAATCCTAACTCATAAAAGATAATTCCTACTTATACTTATGATTATGATTACATTATATATTTAGGGTCATGACCAAGATGGATCCACTAAACTTATCCAAGGGATATTTTACCATAATAATATCACTGGGGAGGGTTTCAAAACCTCTAGTCAAGAAAAACTATGTAATAACCCTAGGTAGGTCTTATGTTTTTCATATTCAAGAAAAACTATGCAATAAACTTAACTATTAATTTTACCACAATAATATCACTAAGGAGGGTTCCAAAGCCTCTAGTCAAGAAAAACTATGTAATAACCCTAGCTAGGTCCTATGTTTTTTCATATTTAAGAAAAACTATGCAATAACCCTAACTAGGTCCTATGTTTTTCATAAATTTTATTGAGTACCAGAAACATGATAAGTGTACATTAACACTATTAAAAGCATCTTACATGCAATGTAAAATGCAATAGATATATAAATCTAATCCAAAACTTAGAAGTTTTGATTGATAGATATTTCAAGAACATGAAAATAACATAGTAACAATGAATTCTCTGAGAAGAGATGTTTTATTACTCAAGATTGCAATACAACCATATGCTTATCTCTGGGAAGAGATGTCTCATTTCCATTTCAAGTTACACATTCATTTATACACATTTTGAAGGTAGGAGGAGGATGTGTAAGGTCACCAATCTCAATGGAGATTAAGTGGTTTGACTTCCATGATTTAAAATAATACAAAATTTGAGGAATACTATTTTTAGACAGCACTACTAAAATTAAAATTTGGGGCACTTCCATTGGATTTTTAGGGGTCAAAAAACATTGACCAAAGATCATTCCATCTCATCATATTATCCTCATTCTTATCTTTCCAATGGTTTAAATGGGGAGTCAATCGGAGCTATGATGCAAAAGTTATGGCTCCCAAAAGTTCCATCATCAATTGGGGTAGAACCGTCGCCCAAATTATCACCTAAATTATTGCCCAGATCAAAATCAATCCTAGCTCAGAAAAGATAATTCATACTTATAATTACAATTGTGATTACATTATATGTTTAGGATCATGACCAATATGGATGCACTAAACCTATCCAAGGGATATTTTACCACAATAATATCGCTAGGGAGGGTTCCAAAGCCTCTAGTCAAGAAAAACTATGCAATAACCCTAACTAGGTCCTATGTTTTTCACATTCACTAAACTAATAATAAGTAAAGCAAAATATAATTTAGTGCTTGTTGATATTTTTTTCCCAAAAATATCATTACATCTAATATCTTGAGGGAGACCCCCTTTTTTTAGGAGAAATCCTAAAACCACCAAAAACCCATATCTCCATTTTAACACCAACAAATCTAAAACTCTAGAGGAAATTTACAATTATGTAAATTTATTTATGGGTTTCAAATCCCTCCAAGAACTAACACCCTAAGACTAGTAGAATCTAGAACTCAGCATGCACTTTTCATGATTACAAATGTGTAAAGTACATGATGGGCTCTGAATCCCATAAAACATAGAATCCCCCTTTCACAAGATGTAAAATTCCAAAAGCACTTTACACATTTAAAAATGTGTGAAGTGCACTTCAAGTTTTGCCTTTTTCTAACTACCTTCTGCCAACTACTTTCTACCAATTAACTTTCATGAGATGTAGAACTTGAAGTGCACATTGCACCTTTGAAAATGTGAAAAGTACTTGCAAAGTTTTACATTCTACTTAACCAAGCCATCTACCTTGGCAGACATTGAACCTAATTTTTTCACCTTCAATTTATACCACTAACTATTGTTAAACTACATTTAATTTAGTGTTTTCATTATTTAATCAACAGTTTATGTTTTTTTAATTATTATTTGATAAAATTTTAAATGTGTTTTTAGAGCTTAAATAATGACATGTGCCACTAAACCTCAAGCCACATGTAAAAACATACCTATACCTCAATCCATGACTACATAATTGAAAGCCATGTCACTAACACTTGTACACAATATTTTCATTGTTCTCTTTTTATAATTTCTCCTATAGATTGGTACCTATCTCCAAGTTTTTATTTCCTATGAAGAGAATTTCAGTATCAAATTATCATTGCTTATTTCACATCACATTTAGGTTTATTTTTGAATTAGTCATTTATTGTTAAACTATTTGTCCAAAAGTTATGGTCATAAAATTAAGGTTTCTATAGGATGTCATTTTTTCATCATGAGCATTTTGAGTTCCCCCAAAAAATGTTCATTATCTAAAACCCTAGTTTTTACCTCCTAAATTTGTAGTTGAATTTTAGGTTTTCTTAGAGATAAGGAATAATCCCAAGAATATACTTCCCATTTAAACCAATGAATATTCCATAAGATTATCCAACATCCCTATGGACTTGGTACCTATCTTGATCACTTTTGATGCCCATGGAAACCTAGACTACCAAAAATCCAACATCCTTCCATTGCCTTCTTCATGCACATAACTTTCGTCTACCTCAAGCACTTCCCAATTCTACTAAAAATTTGAGCTACTATAAACACCTAAAAATCCTAATAGCTTCATATTTGGTTTCTCATGAGCAACTAATTTAGTTTCCATACCTCCTAAATAAATATAGTTCAAATCTAAGGGGCCTAGAGTGACTCCTAACTTCGAGTCTAATGTTGCAGAGATAACATATATGTTTTTAGGTCATATTTACCTAGGAGATTTTTGATCTAGGATAGTTGTAGAATTTAAGAGTGATTGGATCTAGAGTATCTATAAATCTAGCTTACCACAATCTAGAACCTTCTCTTTTCTAGTTCAAATCTATGATTTGGTCCTCATAATAGCCTAACACTATGATCTTGATCGAAGAGAGGTCTACAATGATAAAGGAGAAAATATTCTAAATCTAGACCCTAATTTTATCAGCTCAATATTTTCAATACCTAAATTCAAGAGTTATATAGATATAACTCCATAAATATCTGCATAGTTCTTTGAAGATAAATGAGATGGGTGTCAAAATATAATCAACAAATAGTGGCTCAAATCCCCCAAGCATTCCTATACCAAGTTAATAATGACCATGTATAGACCTGATTTTATTGGTGAAGTAGGGGGCATTATCATACTATTGCATAGGGTCACTAGCAACCTTGATGCCAAGTGTTATCAAGAGTGGATGTACCAATATATTTGGACCATCCAATAAAATAAATAATACATTCATTAGGATTAGTTAATAAGTGATTCCATTCATAAGAAATTGATGGAAGTTTAAAAAATGATCTAATTCTATATGACCTCCTACATTGTATACATTTTGGCCAAAGGAAGATTGTTCCCAGGCCTTAACATAATTCCTAAAGAGATAAATAGAGTATGAACCTACTACCCTAAGCTCACACTATAGGATAGTAGATAGTACTTTAGGATAGTTACTGATGCTTTCATCTACAACACCATTATCATGTTTGATAAGGATCTTATGAGAATAAGGTTCTCAAAGGTAGAAGTAGATGAAATTAGTAAATGGGGTTCCTATTTCATAAAGTTCCCCACATTTTCTTACATCAAGGCTGTCTAGTTATATAGTTATCCCTACACTCTTTTGTGATATGTGAGAGATAAATGGGCACTAATGGAGTTGATTAGGTATTTATTAGAGACACACAAGCTTCATTCTAATAAGCATAAGGCAAGGATACATTTCCCAATTTATATTGGTTGATACACATGCCAATCCCTCCTCCAAGCCAAATGTACTAAGGTTGAGATGGGCTAGATGACATTGAAAAATTTAGAGTCTAGACTATTTTTTGATGTGTATGGAAATATTACCATTGCATTGGCACTTGTAACATATGCTCATGTGCCATACTATGAGGATTACTAGGAAGATTATGGAGATGAATAAGTTCTTAGAATGAGGGACTATTCCATAATGTTCCTTACAAAAACCAAATACTATGATCTAACACTAGTTCCATATGACCTGGTGGATGATTAATCCAATGTGGACCTAATTTATTGCACAAAAGTTATCACATGACCCTTACGAATAGTTAAGTGGTCAATTCTAGATTCCATTTCTCTTTTTGATAGAATAGTCCATGTAATTAACAAAACTATCAATTAGTTGAGGAATAAGGGAGTATAGATAATAAGAGAGACCATTGGGGTTAGAGAAAAGCTTCTAAGGCTTAAATTAAATGAGATAGCTCCATCATAGGAATGTTTAAAAGAATCATGATAGGATTTAGGGAAGAATAAGAAGAAAAATATTAAGGCAAAGAAGGGAAAATCAAGCAAAGATGGGGAAGCTACAAAATAGACAATAGATATTTTATCTAAAGACACAATAACAATGACATAGGGTTTTATAGATTCAATCACATATCTTTGACTCCCATTTCTATTTCTCCGCTTCTCTTACTCACATTGCCCCAAAATTTTCAACACCTCTACCACATGTCTCTACTCCTCCAACTTCTAAGGTTCCCATTTCACCTCAAGTTTTATCACCTATACCTCCTATTTCCAATCCCCATACATCTAAAATATCCACTCCACCTACCATTCCATCTACATTTCCCACTATAATAAGCCAAGAATAAATAATACAAGTCAAGTAGACACTTAAGGTCCCCCATTAGTGGAATCTCAAGTTTCCACTCCACCTTCCTTCCTCCAATTTCACCTTCCCCTTTCATTCCATTCCCTCTTTATATTACATTCATAATCCCTTCCATTTCATCTCCATTAGTTTCTAACTATTGGCCATATTTTTCCCATATACCAAGAATGTGCCTAGTTATTAAAGATCTTGAGACAAAGTTCCTGATTGATCAATTAATCAAATCGTTGGACAAGCTCTGGTTGGAATGAGTGGACTAGAGAGACCATGAACATCACAATATTTTAAAAAAAAATAGTTTCGTTTAAATTGTAATTCATCAATTTATAAATAATGGTCCAAATTTGTAGAGACGCTATAGAGTTCTTTGGATAAGCATGGAGCATATGGAATTCATCTGGTCCACTCACTATGTAAAGCTTCTCTAGACATTTGGCTATAGTGACATAAAAGTTGAATAGGAATTTTCATGTAACTATATGCTGCACATGTGAATAATTCAAGGATAATTGGTCACATGGGTTTCTTCACATTAGCCCTAGGTTACCATGTACCAAGCTTTAGCTCATTTGACTAAGCATAATAGAATATCTAAGGTTTCAAAGTAGGATTTCAATGATAAATTTACTAAGTTTCCATTCTTATCCAATTTACAAAGGGTCCAAGTCAAGTTGAGCGAGCATGTTGATGAGGTCATATCTCATATGTACGATAATATAAGGAAGAAATAACCATATGGTTCTATCTATTTTGGATTCTAGTTTATATGTTCCAAGTTCTAGCTCATGCACCATAACACAATGAGAGATATGCATGGGAAAATTTGGCTCTTATGTATAATTTACTATGTTTCCATACCTAGCATTTTTATACCAAATTGTCATCAAGATATCATGTAGGATCACATGAAATAGTTGACTTAAGAGTTTTATAGAAGCATGTGTAAATCTTGAATGGCTAGTATATAAAAAGGGTTTTACCTTATTAGCATTAGGGTCTTCTTTTTAAATTTTTGTGCCCCCTTGATCTTTGTAATTCAAGTTATAAAATTGTAAATTTGGTCAAGAAATGGCAAACATCCACACAAACATCATTTTTAGGACCCATAAAGGACCCTTTTGGATCTAAAATCCTTGGTAGGGACCTAAGGAGGAGTGTGTAGCTAACAAGTGTCAAATGCATGGGAGATCAAAGCAAGTTAAATGATCAAAAAATAAAAGGGACTAATGAGAGACTAATCTCAGGGTGGTGAGTCCTAAATATATATGATCCAAATTCTAAATGGAGAGAAATAAAGTCAAAAGGGTTAATAATCTAAGGTGGTCTTGATAGTCAATAGCAAAAGAAATGAGCTAGGATGTTCGACAAAAGTCAATAAGGAAAAATGGACCTGACTTAGTAAGTAGAGCCAAAGGACCCAAACTCGAGCCCAACCTAAATCTGTAGAAGAAAAAAATGAAAATATCTTTATGTGGACTTAGATAGGACCTAGCATTGAACAAAGTACCATATATATAAAAAACTATAGTAAAACCAATATCCTTAGATTGGTTTTCACCCATAGTTATCTCAGTCTAGGACCAAGGCATAAAGTAGTTATATTATTAATGAGGAGATCATCCCAAGTCATGACCTTGATAAACCACTATTCAAACTAGATATGATGTGTCCTTGGCAATTTGAAGATATGGGGATTTTGTCTTCATAATAAAATCTAATAGAAGATACAAAGCAATAGGACTTAGGGATTTGGAAAGTAGTTGTATCATTTAATTTTAGTAGGATCATGACTTACCACTTTTGGTAAACTCTTATCTTTTAGTGCAGCTTGATCAACTGATGAAATGATTTGGAGGATATATAGGCCAATCATGAATATTAAAACCTATTTCGATTAGACCAAAAGCCTAAAAAAACATCTTTTAGATCTGATAGCTCATTTATTATCATGAGCAACATGCTTCCCCTTTATCTCTCTCCCCTCCATCCATATCCTATATTTACCCTTTTTTTCCATTTTGTAATAAGTTCTCATATTTTAGACTTCTTTTATCTTTCTGAGAGATGAGACATTACTTAAGATACTGTAACATATACTCAACTTGATTATGGTTGATCCTGTCAAACATTTGTAAGAATTATATCTTAGAGAGATAAGGACTTTCTTTGCCTATCTTTTGCCTTAAATCTATGTTGGAAAGTTGTGCACTATGGCATTATGTGAAGAAGAATATTACTCATTCATGGTCCTTATTAATGGCCTTGTTTAGGGATTTTTCAATGATATTAAAAAGTCTAGATTAGTGTTCTATTATGATCCAATTCTATGAAATACTTATGTAAATTAGCTTGATCTTAATTTTCTATAAGCTAGTATTTTCCTTTGTTGATCTAGTGTTGGTTTGAGCTTATGGGAGTTTACCTCATAAGTTTGGTACATCACTCTATTAAATTTCTTAGGATATCTTACTCTCTTTCTAACCCTTTTCTCATGAAGCATTAGGATTAGCTTTAGTTTTAGGTGAGCATCAAAGTTGAATCTAGCTTACTCTATAGGTTCAACCCCAACATAGGTGACCCATAGGTTAGGGTTGTCCTAATATTATATCTTTATTGGAGAGATATTGAAGAACCCTCTCCAAGGGTGTGAATTAAGCCTATAATAATTTTTGGCATGCTCAATAGAACTAAGGTCTAAAATAATGGAGTAATTTTTGGTGTTTTTATTCTACATATTAGCTTTTTGAGGAATTTTAACAAATATCATTGGTGACTCCAAAAATTTATCAACTAGTTTAAGTAGCATAGGTACCTAGTCACCACCATTTGTTTTGCACAATCACCACCCATTTGATCAAAATGTAGGTTCATTCATTCCTCATCTTTCATATCAAATTATCAATGTTGATGGATTCACCCCAAGTGCTCTTCAAAGTTTAGTGAAATATACATATAATCATTCCTACTATCTTTATAATGATCTTATCTACCATCCATATCAACCTTCTTTCCCCTTTAGTTAACCTTGTTGAGCCTCACCTATATCAACTAAGGAACATGATGTCTTTCCATCTTAGGTCCTCTCCTATGTCAATGACCCCAACTATTTTATACCCTCTATTGTGAGACAGTCCCCTCCCACACCCATTTAAGAAAGGGTGGAGTTGGCCAAATATTTCACCATGATCCCATCATGGAAATCAATCAAGGAGGGTACAAAATAAAAAAGGGAAATGTTATATGAGAGGGTCTACGAGCTAGTCTTCATAAAAGAAGGATTAGTTATGTAAGAGATGAATCAAACAACCAAAAATTAGCTTAATGAACTTGGTATACAAGAGTTTCAAGACTCTCCCTCCTTTGCTCATAAACTCCCTAAAGAAGATAGCATAAGTGTTTATGATGAAGAGGTCATAATAGGCAGTCTACTTCTTTGAAATGAAGAAGAGTCAAGTTTCAATCTAAATTCTTGGTATGCCTTAGGTATTTTAGAACCCAAAGATGTGGTTGAGAGTGGGGAAGATTTTTTTTAGTAATAAGAGATTCTATATGTTATCACCACATATAGAAATGAGTAAGATGCAGAGATTGATATAGTTAATCAATCAAGTGACCATATTGGAGAGGTTATAAATGAGCTTGAGGAAGAAATAGAGGAAAAAGAAAATCAAGATGAAGTATGGAAACAAATATACTTTGAATTTATGGATCAAGTATAGGTTCTAAACCATCTTATACCTCTTATAGAACATGAAGAGGAACTCATCCATTAGGTTGAGGGTGATGACCAATCTCAAGATGAGATGTTCTTTAAAGGTAGTACTAATGCCCTAAGAAATGAATAAAAATGGTCAAATTTAGAGCCATAAGGATATGAAATGATGTGACTTAGGTGGATTGATGAACTATAATATGGCCCCCTTCAAATAAAATAGAGAAATTAAGGTTATAAAATTGGCATTGTCTCATATGAGCAAGAGGAAACTACCTTTTGGGATGACTTAAAGCTTTTTTGCCCAAGCCTGGAAAGTCAACAAGCACTTGTTTAAAAGAGGAGTTTGTAGGGGCCTCTATAGTATAATTTAGAGAAATACTTGAATAAATAGAATAAAATGTCTACATTAGGGACATGTTTTCCCATTTTTGTCCACTCGAGAGTGTGCCAAAGGAATTAGTAGTTAGGTGTTTTAGCTCACATATCATAAGCTCTAAAAGGCAAGATGTTTTCCAACCTAGTTCATCACAAGTAAGTGATACTGAAACCTTTCCATTTGATACAAGTAGGTATTAATTATAAATTATAACCCTATATATAGGTTAGAGTAGGTTTTATGATATTTATTAGTACCCTTGTGCACATTTGTTTAGCAAGTTAGTTATTTTTTCTTTCCTACATTTTCCTATGCGTATTTACCTTTATTGTTTTGTTTTGGTCCTTGTTGTTTTAAGAGGATTTTATAGATAGAGGAAACCTTGCATCATACTCATGATCACTTTAGTTACAGAGAAGTGAATCTATGACCAATGAATCAATCAAGATAGAATGAATTGGGTTATCAAGCATAACAGGCATGCTTCCCTACAAGTCACCAAAGATGTTGGCTATAATTGGCCCACATACCTAGCATGTGCCTAGTTGATAAAGATCTTAAGAAAAAGTTATTGATTGATAAATTGATCAAATGGCTAGATGAGCTCTATATGGAATGATTGGACCAAAGAGACCATGAAGCTCACAAGTTTTTAAAACACTTTATGTTCACTTAAAGTGTAATTAATCAATTTTTAAATATTGTTCCAAAGTTATAGAGACCCTATGGAGTGATATAGATAATCATGATCACATGGAATTCATATAGTCCACTCACCATCTAGATATTATCTAGACATTTGGTTATAGTGATAGAAAAGTTGAGTAGGCATTTTCATGGTGCTAGATCTCACACATGTGAATGAGTCAAGGAAAATTGGTCACATGGGTTTCTTCACATTAGCCCTAGGTTACCATGTGCCAAGATTTAGATCATCCACCTAACCACAATAGAATATATAAGGTTTAAAAGTGGGATCCCAATGTAAAGTGTACTAAGTTTCCATAATTATCTCATTTTTAAAAGGTCCAAGTAGAGCCAAATGAGCATGTTCATAAGGTCATATCTCACACATGTGATAGTCTTAGGAATAAATAGTCATATGGGTCTATTCATTTTGGAGTCTAGTTCATATGAGCTAAGTTTTAACTTACACACTATAACACAATGAGAGATATGCATGGGAAATGTTGGCTCCTATAATTTTTTTCTAAGTTTCCATACTTATAATTTATAGACCAAACCATCACCAAGATATCATGTAGGATAACATGAACCTATCAACTTTAACATTTTATAGAAGCATGTGGAAAGCTTGAATGGCCAAAAAATCAAAAGGGTTTATTATTTTTAGCATTAGGATCCTCATATAAAATTTTGGTTCCCCCATGATCTTTGCGCTTCAAGTTATAAAATTTCAAATTTGGTTAAGAAATGGAAAACATCCATGTGAACGCCATTTTTAAGACCCATAAAGTGATCATTTGGATCCAAAATCCTTGGTAGGAACCGAAAGAGGAGCATATGGCTAACAAGTGTTAAGTGCATGGGATCTCAAAGAAAGTCAAATTATCATTGAATCCTAGGGACTAATGAGAGATTGATATTGAGATAGTAGGTCCTAAAGATCTATAGTCTATATTTACTTGGATTTCAAAATCTAACAGAGTAAAAAAAGTTAAAAGGGTTAATAATCTAAGGTGGTATTAATAGTCAATAGTAAAGGAGATGAGCTAGGATGTTCGATGAAATTTGATAAAATAAAATGGACCTCACTCGACAAGTAGAGCCAAAGGACCTGAACTCGAGCTTGACTTGAGTCAGTGGAAGAAGTAAAGGAAAGGATCTCAATGTGGACTCAGATAGGACCTAGTATTAAATATAGTGCCATCTATATAAAAAACTATAACAAAACTAATATCCTTATATTGGTTTTCACTCATATTTATCTCGATGTAGGATCCAAGGCACATAGTAGGTATATGACTAATGAGGAGATCATCCCAAGTCATGACCTTGACAAACCACCAGTCAGAGCAAATATGATGTGTCCTTGGTAGTTTTAAGATATGGGGATTTTGTCTTTATAAGAAAATATAATAGAAGATATAAAGTAACAACAATTTGGCATTTGGAAAGTATTTGGAGCATTTAATTTTAGTAGGATCATAACTTATCACTTTTAAAAAACTCTTATCTTCTAGTGTAGCTTGTTTAACTAATGGAATGATTCAAAGCCTATCTAGGCAAATCATGAATATTATAACCTCTTGTAATTAGACCAAAATATTGGTGAAACATCTCTTAGAGCTGAAATCTCATTGATTATCATGAACAACATGCTTCTCCCTTTATCGATTTCCCCTCCCTCCTCCTATTTTAACCCTTCTTTCCATTTTGTAAGGGGTTCTCAAATTTTAGACTTATTTTATATTTCTTAGAGATGGGACATCCCTTGAGATACTAAAAAGTATACTTATCTTGATTATGCTCAACCCTATGAAGCATTTGTAATAACTATATTTTAATGCAATAAGGACTTTCTTTACCTATATTTTGGCTTGAATCTCTATCTGGTAAGTTATGTACTATGACATTGTGTGAAGGAGAATATTCTTCATTCATGGTCCTCATTTATAACCTTGTTAATGGAATTTTGAATGGTATTTTTAAGTCTAGATTAGTGTTCTATTATGATCCTCTTCTATTAAATACTTATGCTAATTAGATTGATATTAAGGTTGTGTAAGATGTATTGTCATTTATTGATATAGTGTGGGTTTGAGCTTATGGAAGTTTCCATCATAAGTTTGGTGCATCACCCTGTTAGCTTTCTTAAGATCCCTTACTCTCTTTCTAACCCTTTTGCCATGAATCATTATTCTTAGATTTAGTTTTAGGTGAGAATCAAAGAGGAAGTCAACCTACTCTAGAGGTTTAACCCCAACATAGGTAACCCATAACCTAGGGTTGTCCCAATATTATAGATCAAATAGAAAGAGCCTAAAAAACCCTCTCTAAGGATGCAAATTAAACCTGTTAGATTAAAAATACCTAATAATACTTATCCATGGAATTAATTATACTAAATTTAGTCCTGTAGGATAGCTTAACTCTTGAGGTGAGTACTATCCCATTTTCATCTCCATTATCTTTCCTTTCATCATTAATCCTAAGTGGCCCTACCCATTTGATTGATACAATAAATGCTTTGGCTTCCATCCTTCCACCTATCCCCAAATTCACAACTCCTATGTCTATTCAACCTTCCACTCCCCCAATAGACACAATTGTTCCCATTACCTCCACTTCATCTACTTTTACTATTTATACAGCTCCATCAGTTGAAATTGGAGTAATTGAGTACTTTATGAAAATGTTGATTTGTAATTCACTAATGAAATTGAACCTCCATAGGTACCTCTTAAGTAACCAATGGCATAATATACATAGAAATATAATTTTTTCATAGTGTTTTCTAGTTTGGCTACATTAGCTAATGATTCTTTGGTGATAGTATCAAAATAGCAAGGGACTACTCCTAATGGCTAACCTATTTAGTAGGGAAGAAGAGAAAGTAGATGATAGACCCCAATACATTGGAATTTGGTCTCTCAAAGGTCAATAAGAAGTCAAAATAAACTCCCATGACCCTCTCCAAGATATTCATCAATGATAAGGGAAAAAGGTATGTTGAATTTTTAGTTCCCCAATTGGATAAACCAAAACAAAATCTTGTGGTGGGAGACTATCAGATCTCTTAAATCCACCTTGGATGGAAAATGAGAGAATGACTCAAACATGATGTATAAACCAACATCAAATCTCCCTTCTAGAGAATGGATCATGACAAGACCACCAAGGATGAACTCAAGAAGTAAGTGGAGTATCTTACATATGCATTAAAATAATTTACATAGACTAGTGAATCATTGCAACAACTATATCCAATCAGTCAATTACTAGATCAAGATTTCATTGATTCACTCTAAGAGATGGCTCACATGAGAAAGACTATAAAATAATGGTTGGGGGAATTAATTACTAAAGGAAATGAGGTCATTTATGCAAACATGGATCACTATAAAATCATTAGTGAGAGAAAGAATAACTTGAAAGATTAGGGCAATAAGTATGAAGGAGAGATTCAGACCTTAAACTTGTATTATCCCAAATTGATAGCTATAGGTTAACTTGAGACAAATCTCCTTATTACTAAAAAATATTGAATGATAAAGCAAAACATGATGAAATACATAGGGATACTTAATTTTAGATTAAATTATTAATAGAAGCTACTCATAAAGACAAGGAGGCTCACGACAAAGTGGTTGATGTATTGTATGACATCGATGGTATGATGAACACAATGTTATGCCAAATAGTAGATAATGCAAATAATCTCCTTCAGGTGGAAGAAGTCTAGAATAACTTCAAGGAAATAGTTGATAAATAATATATAAAATAAACATTCTTCACCCCAAGTTCTATCCATCACTTTCTCAAGTATAAAATAGAAATTGATAAGATGAGAACAAAAATGTAGGGAATAAGGACTTTCAAGAAAGAATTATTCAATGTCCAAGAAGATTGTGGAGCCTTTCACATCTACTCCTATAGGTTGGATCCAAATTTAATACAAGAATTTTTCAAGGCCTTTGATGCATATGTTGAAAAACTATAGACCAAGAATGACAATAAAGTTGAAGATGTTGTGGAAGTTGATTAGTATTTTCTCTGCTTAAATATTTTCAAATGTTTTAAATGTTATTTGTAATTTCAATTTCAAAAAAGTTATAAGTTGTAATTGTAAACACACATCTATATTTTTATAAAAATTTTTGAGAAAGAGAAAACATATTTTTACACTTTATATTTTTGATAATGTGAAAGTTGTAATAAGCATAAATATAAATTACACTTTCTATTTAGACAAGTATGAATTGTTGAAAATGCAAAAGCATGAAGTGTAAATTGTAAGATTAATTTTCACAAAGTGGTAAGACTTAAAAGTTTTAAAAGTATCACTTGTGTTTTTAAAGTTAGGGTTTTTCATGAAAAGAAACTTATCTTTTATTTTTGAAAGTCAAGTCCTATTTGGGCACTGCCCATTTGTATGAACAGTTATTTGTAGCTACTGAATATGAAGAAGCCTTAAGTAGATATCTTCCACACCATACCAGACCATGATATGTCATTCCGTCTCAAGGATCATGTCAAGATATTGTATTCAAATTTCTAATCATTCCATAATTCTAAGATGCTAGAAATAGAACTTGCCTTTTTTGCATGAGGGTTTCAGATCTACATGATTTTATTTACTAGGCATTCAATGACAATTATTTTTCATCTAGGAGATATTTTGTATAATTATGGGCAAACCATGTGGATAAATCCATATTTTTGCTATTATAGGATATAATTTATGCATTTTGAATATATTTTCTACAAGTTGTAACCTTAGGATAGAAATAAATTGAAGATTTGATTTTCTTATCTGAGAGATGTCTATTTATGTTAGTTATTTGAATGTCTATGGAAGTTTTGTTCTTATTTAAATCATAAGAAATTCATTTTTGGTATTTTCACCCTTATAAAAATATTATTTGATTAAAATAAGGAACCCTTTCCCTTTTGTGAAATTAACTAAATATTGCCTTTGACTTCTCATTTGTATGAGTTTGTGTTGGACCCATTTCAATAAAATTATCTATTCCATTATGTTCATTGAGAAAGTAACAAGACCCACTAAGATATATGGTAAAATCACCTTTTCAATTTTCATAGATTTTTATTCCTTCCCTTTTCCCTATCAAAAGTTTCATAAAGTTAGGAGAGAAAGACACTAAAAGAGTGAAATTTCCATAAAACTAGTATTTTACTAGTTGCATCTGATATAGTGAAAGGAAGATGGCATTCTTTTGAGTATAGCCTCCATTTTCCAAAGTCCCATGGCTTAGAGGTTTTCCCATTGCATCACTAAATGTTGCAAGGTGAGCTATTACGCATCATAATTAATGTAAAACATATGTGATAACATTTTTTGGGATCCCTGATGGGACCCAAAAAGTTCTAGAAATTGGTGCTATTTTCCATGAGCATTGTACAAGCTTCAGATGCATTTAAAAATCACCTAGTGACTTGAATAATTTATAGCCTCAAGATTTCAATGGTTACACATGCTAAGCTGACAAATGAGATCAACAATAAAAGGTAAGAAATTTGATTTTTTAGAATTGTCATTTTCAATTAAAAGGATATCAAAATTAGCTGTACCTCATTATAAATTAGATCTAGAAAATCTATTTTTATCTCCTACAGGTAATCCTACTCCAATCAATTTCATTCACCCAATAATAGCCATACAATTTATATCATTCAATGGGGTTAACCCTCTCCAGTTGGTCCAATATGATGAGATACCAACCTTGACCTTAACAATCCTACCATATTTCAATGGAAAAACCTCCACCACTCCTATGGATCACATATAGGATATTTCTAATTTATAAACCATCCATAATGTGATGTAAGAGAATGTTACAATTAGGATCTTAGTCTCCTCCTTGAAGGGTAAACCTTTGTAATGGTATCGAGGTCTTTCTCCCAACTTTACTTGACTTTGGGATGACTTAGGCACTACACTATGTGCCCTATTTAAAGATAATAGTGATCACCTTTTATTGTTTAAATAGCTAACCACCATTAAATGGGATACTCATAAGCTCATGACTGATTTCAATTTTTGTTTCTAGAAGACATGGAATATAATTCTAGTACTAATCAAGCCAACTACAGAGATCGCTTTCTTATATTACTTGAGAGCCTTGAATAGTGATATAGCTATTATGATTTAGTCAATGGGTGGCACCACACTCCATTATACTTATGAGATTGCAATAATGGTAGAAAATTATTTGATCTAAGCTAAAAAATTTACCTAAGGCCACTAATGCCTCTATTTCTAGAGATAGCTCTTATACTACATATAAATTCTCTAATACCCACAATAAAAAAGAAACCACATTTTAACCCTACCCCTATGAATGAACTAAATGAGATCAAATATTTACTTAAGAGTTTTGGAATGAGTTAATAGCTATGAAGAGGTATTAATTTTTAAATTACAAGCCACCCTAATAGGCAAACCTGACATATCAGACAAATAAGAAACCATATCAGGGAGATAGGCAATAATACTAAGGAAATCAACAATTGTAAGGTCAAAATGCACAACCAAATCCCCAAAATGTTCATGCTTTACCTAGATTGAGTACTTCCAAAGCCATTATACCTATTCAAAATAGATTGGTTCAATATTATGAGTGGTGTTATCCTTTTTCACAACCACATAATTAGAATACTTGCCCTAATGGCATCATAAATCAATATTTTATGGTGCAAGTCATGAAAAGTACATGGGGAGAATAAAAAGATCCCACTTCCCAAAAATAAAACATACAAGAACCTACTCATGGAGAGGATACCCTTCTAAATTGTCAAGAATAAGACTTTTGTGGGGTAAATAAAGAAGAGGCATTTTTAAATGGTGTAAGCCCAATGGAAGTAAATACATGATCAAATAAGAGAGAAATTGAGAGTGATAGACCCAACAAGACCAAATTATATACACATAATATTTTCAAACCTTTATTGATTATTGACACTTTATATCTTGAAAGAACCTATCAAGTCTCAGCAAACTAGGTTGACCTAGTCAACCTAGTGTGTTTTGGGGACACTTTAGCTTTTTTTGTTTGTTAACATCCTAACCGACCTAACATAGACCTAGTGATTTAGCCTAAAAATGTGCTAGGTCATCCTAGTTGACCTAATATAGCTAATATATCCAAAAGTTTTTAGGCAAGTTACCACTATATATAAAAGATCATTTACCACCATTGCACAAAAGAGCAAATAATTAAGCAAATAAATGAAAATAAAAATCTGCTTATTGACCATTCTACTTGAGGAATAAAGATTTAGGGTTCAATACTTTCTTTGGAGATATGATCTTGTCTTGTGGAGAAGTCTTTTAGATGCTTAGGTAGGTCATGTAGCCTAAAACTAATTTATCTTGGTTATCCTTACAACCATAACAATCTCTTAAGAAACACCTTGGCCAAGAAGAGATTGAGGTTTAACAAGTTCATCTTCAAAGGTAAGTATTCCTAACTTTATTTTTCCTTTATAAGAGTAGATAGATAATGTAGTATGTATTCTTCTCTTCCATGTATTAGGATTCCATATGTATTGACATGAGTATATGTCTCCTATGCATGTTTAGTTTAGTTTTTATTTATTTATTTTATTCTAACCCTCACATTATGCCACAAGCTTTGGTGCATACTAGATTAGTTTACTTTTATTGTTATTATAATAATTTACTTTTTTATTTATTAGCATAAGTGAAATATCAAATCATAGGACTCTTTTAGGGTAATTGTGTAATTATGTTAGACCATTGGTTTTGGAACCCTTCCTTGCATGATATGTTGTGAAAAGTGATACAAGTGATCCCCTAATCAAGTGTATTAGATACCCATATTATTCATGCTCTTTATTAACAAGTGTATACCCAATCAAAAGTGTAGGTATGATCTATCTTATCTGATCAAGGATTAATTCATATACATCATGTAATTTCAATTACATACATTCTAGTGAACTTGATGTGAAATTAACCCTTGTAATATTTCATTCTTTTTATCATCATTTATATCATATATTTTGACACACTAGTTCAATTCTATCGACCTAGTTATTTTTCTATGTGCATAAAAATAGGCAACTAGATCAATTAGGTTGACCCAATACAGGTTTTTAACACTTTTTAAGCTCATAATTAAGCCTACTAGGTTGACCAAGTCAACCTAACACATTTTTATTAAATTTAATTAGGTTCATGTATAGCCTGATTGATCATCTTGACCCAATATAGGTTTTAGTTTTCTAGACTTACAGATTAGCCTACTAGGTCAACCCGCTTGACCTAGTGCATTTTTTGACTTTTAGATCAATCAACTAGGTCAACCAAATTAACCTAGTGCATTTTCAAAACTTTTTAGTAGATTTATGTATTATTTAGTTGACCAACTTGACATAGTTTGAAATTTTTTGATAAAATTTTCCAAGGTTTTAGATCAACAATTTCCTTCATTTCTACCTCTTAACCATCAAGGTTAGTCTTTCACTATCTGTCTCTTTCTATTATATACTTTCCTTTCAAGTTTATAGTCTTTAAAGACACCCTTACATCATCAATTACATTGACCTGGTTGACCTCATTTTATGTTTTGTGTGTTGTCTAAAATAACCTAGTCAACCTGGATGACCTAGTAGGTTTTCCAGACCTTGTCTTTAATAGTACTAGCTTGACCCTATCAACCTAGTTCTGTATGTCATGTATATAGTGTTTTCACTATACCTTATTTCAAAGTTAGAATTCACCTTAAATGTTAATCACATATTTTATTCCAATTGTTTGCATGCTTAGAATAGTTCACATAGTCTAATCAAGAGGTTTTTAATTAGCAGCTTAGTTTCACTATTTCTATTTTATGCACACAAGGCCAAATCACATAAAATCAACAATCATTTTAATATTTGACTACGTATGCTAACCTAATTAGATCTCATCACCAATGGGGAATCTAAATTAATGCTATAGTCAAGTATAAAGCATGGTTAATGGTATATTTTGGCTAAGCACCTAGCACCCTTATCACTGTAGTGTGTGAAGTGAGGGGGTAGGCCTCAATACCAAGCCTATATCATTTCTATGACAATCCATTTAATCTTAAACTCACCCAAAACCATCTATAGATTACTATTTAGTACCTTATTTTTATCTAACTCCCTATCATTTAAAATTATTCTTAATAAACTAATTAACATTCTAGGTGGACCAATTAACTAGCTTTACTATCCAAGTTATTTGCTTGCTCTTTACTCAAATATGTGTGCAAGAACTTGAATTAGATAACATTGGTTAAAGGTTTTGATTTGTGTGCATCAATTAGATTAGCCAACATTAATTAAATTAACTATCTATTTACTTTTAGCATTTACTTTCTTTGATAAACTAAAAACTATCTTATTTAATTTCATAAACCTATTATTAGCTCTTTCTTTTACTTCATGTTCACTGTACTAGGTCGACCCTATCAATCTAGCATAATTTTAAGCCACTATATATTACAATAGTTTGACTTGGTCAACCTATCACTATTTATAGGCTTTCCCCCCTTTTTGTTAGTCTTTATTCTCTATATTGGGTTGATCTTATGGATCCTATACAATTTCATAGTCCCTATTTTTGTACTAGGTCAACCAAGTCGACCTATTTCTGTGTCAATCACCTTTTGATTCTTTACTTTCTCATCTTTCCTCTTCTTATTTCATTATGGACCATCTATTTGGTGAAAACACTATATTTTAGTCAACAAACATGATGGAATTTATCAATCCTAATAGGGTCTCTCATAGATAAAGTAGGGTTCCTTTTGAGAGCACTAGTAATGTTCATATTTTAACTCGTACAATGAACTATGGGAAACCTTATACCTCATTGCATCAAAACCCTCCGCTTCTCTTATAAGATCAGCTTGAATTAGAGTATAGTCCTAAAATGCTTTTTCTTTATTATGGAATTCCCTCAACATAGAGGGAAAAATCCATATACCATCTATAACCTTATGATTAGCCATCAAGTTGAAGAACCTCATTCTCCTACTTCCACTTTCTCAAATGGGTTTGGCAGTATCAATTTATTTACTTCTCAACCTCTTCCTTCAATCTTGAATCCTTATTATGCCATGACATCTTATTCCTTAACTTCTTATACCTCCATGCCTAGTATCACAACTAGCATGGCTAGTTCTACATCTAGTGGGCCTCTTATAAGATCCACTATTCTTAATAAATCTAGTAGTTCATTTTTTGATACCAAATGCACTGATAATTCTAGTTCTTCTTCCTCTCAACCATTTACTAGTCCATCTTTTACTTCACAAGAAAAATTTTCCACTAGTGCCTCAAATTCTCATATCTCTTTTCGAGCTCATATCAACACTAACAATGGTACCCAATCCACTAATACTAATACAAACACCAAAAATACTTCTAATAACACTAATCAAAACCATCACTTATTATTGCAAACTCTCAATCAAATTAACACATTCCAAGCTTATAATACAAATCTAATAATGTGAATGCAGAACCACCTTCATAATCTTCAATCCAATCCTCAACTAATGGCTTGGGGCACACATAACCAAAGTTTTCTTTCTCCCCCTCTTTGAGATTCTCAAGGTAATCTCATTCCTCAGCCTTCTTTAGTCACAAAAGTCATAAAGCATTTTCAAAATGAACCTCTTACTAAAATTTCTAACATTGACATTAGATGTATAACACCTACAATCTCTTATAATAGATCAAGTGATCCTAACCTTCATCTTAAAACATTTATAAATATTTATAAGGATTGGGTCAAATTAAAAACCTTTGTTTCTACCAATATCCTTGCTAAAACCATCACAAGTGATGCCTTGGATTGGTATAATCAATTAGATCTCATTCCATTACTAGTTTGGAGGATTTAGTGAATTCTTTAATACAAGAATTTGAAAGTAGTGATCTTCCAAAAAATTATTTATCCCATTTCATCAATTTCAAACAAAACAAAAATGATACTACCCAATCCTTTGTTAAATGATGGAAGATTTTGTCAAACAAATGTGAACATAAAATGTCTGATGATAATCTATTTTATCTCTTTACTAGTTTTATTTATCCTAAATTATAATATTATCAAGTTCATACCCTTTATCCATGTACCTTGGAGGAGGCCATTGACCAAGCCAAATGACAAGATTTCCTTATGCATCAATTTGAGCCACTCCAATATTCCATGGGTCCTCATTTGTTACTAAAACAAAACCACAATATTACCAATGATGGTGTTACCAATTCATATGATACCATTAACAATGTTCAATCGATCATTCATACCCATTCTTCAGATATAGCTCATTCTCAAAAATATACTAACCCTCATTTCTCTTCAACAAATAACATTAATATTCATAAACCTATTCCTTAGATAAATTGCATAAGCATCTACCTAGGTCTCTTCCTTAAGAGATTTAACCTAATCATCTTATGAAAACCTCATATGATCCTAGCAAGTTTTATTGGTTTCATGCTAGTTGGGGTCACTCTTATGAGACCTATAGATAAATTCATAATTTAACTATGTATTTTATTCTTGTCCCTAATTTATATCATGATCATATCATTTTCAATCATCAACAAGCTTATGAAATTGCTTTCAAGGATTAAAAAATTCATGATCAAGATCAAGCTTTAAATCAAGCAAACACTAATGTAGCTATCTATAAGGATCCTTTACCTAATCATTAACCTATTCAAGAAAAGCAAGAAAAGACCACCCCTTATACCAATAATGTATAAAGTTTTATTGAACCAAATTCCAAAGAGAATGTGGTTATCATGACTAATATGTAAAGGGTGGTGGCTTTCATTGATTCTCAAACTATCTACACCCCACATCCTTCTAACACATACCATGTTATCCAATATTCTTCTCCGACTCATTTTAATGAGTTGGGGGAAGAATATTAGATAACATGGTATGTGTTAGAAGGATGTGGGGTGTAGATAGTTTGAGAATCAATGAAAGCCACCACCCTTTACATTTTAGTCATGATAACCACATTCTCTTAAGAATTGGTTCAACAAAACTTTATACATTATTTGTATAAGGAGGGGAATAATATCTTATAACATTTTATGATAGTCCAATTTATGATTCTCCCTTGGATAACACATCCCATTATATTTCTACCACTCTTCCATCATATTTTAATACCAATGAAAATCAATCTTCTAATGATTGTCAAAATTGTATTAACACTTATTCCAAACTTCAAGATCAATCTAAACCAAATACTTCATCACCAAATGATTTATAACCTTTTTCTAAACCTTCTCATTTTTATCAGCACAAATTTTAATGCTCTTCAACTCCTCCTTCCTAAGAGCTCCTTAACCATTACGTGCTTATATCTAACAATCTTCTCATGGGTTATGATGAGTGGGACCCCATTATGGAGATCACTAATCTCCCATCTCATATTCCATTTCTTGAGCTTATGAGGACATCTCCTCATCATCAGAACCATGTTATGAAACTATTATTTGAGATGAATGTCTCTCATCCTTCCTTAGTAGGATAGGAGGTATCCTTATCTAGTTTCATGGACAATATCTTGAATATTGTGAAGAAATGTCTATCAATGTTTATGAAACTATTGACACTTTTCTTTCTTTAAAATTTCTCATCATAGATATGATTCCTGATGAGATTCTGTTTCATGTAGATGATCTTCCCTTATTTACTATCATCCAAATAGATGATATCCAAGTTAAAAAACCATTGATTAATGAAGGTTATATTATTTGTTTTGCTTCTCTTGATTTCATTAAGATCCTTGGATATTCAGAATGCAATATTAAGTCTACATGTAACACCTACCAAGGATATGATAGAGGATAAATGCCTCCACCTCGGTGTGTGTGGCTTCCTATTATAGTCCCACCTATTACCATTCATGTAAAGGTGATTATATTTAACTTCCCCCTTTCTTATAACATCTTTCTTAGTAGGTCATGGACTCATTGTATGTAAGCTATCACTTATTCCACCTACCAATGCATTAAATTACCTTATAATGGATCCATTTATAGGATTTAAAGAGATTCTAACCCTTGAAATTTTGAACAATTCCAAGATCATGGTGTTTTCAAGATTCCTACTCTTGAGCCTTTGCCTAGCATTATATTCCATGAGTCACAAAGTTTAAATTTCTTGTCAACTCAACCAGAGGCTATAATGGGCATCCTGAGCTCATTGGTAACATTCTTCCCAATCATTTAGATTTTGATGATGATGATCTAGATAAAATTAACTTAAATATCAAAACTTGTGATCTCTGGCCTCATCTCATCTCACAGCTTCCTACTTCCTTACAACCTCATTCTTTCAAACCTCCTCATAATGACATTCCCATAGTATTATCTAAGACTCAACATTATATTCACCATACTTCATCTAATGAAAAAAATATTCCAACTTGTGTCATTGATCTTCATATGCTAGATTATGATGATGGTTATTCTTTAGATGATCCTTTATTACGTAGTCTTGTCCAAGCACATGATGTTGAGTTGTGCATTATCATTCTTCTTTACTTGAGTCTTTTTTTGCATCTTCTCATTTTATAACATTTATAATTCTTGATTCTTACATTTTTCCTCTTTATCATATAGAAGAGATAGTACTGACACCTCTAATTTCTAATGAACCCCATAGGAATATGCTCATGGATCATGTTATGACCAAACCTTACCATTTTTATAGGTTACCTGACTCTCATCCTTGGTTCACCCCTAAGGTTAATGAAACCCTCCTTAGACCTTCTATTGAACCTACCCCTCCTTACTCTTGCTTCTTCCACTAGTGCTCACTCTATTATGCATAGTTCCATTCCTCTTACATCACCACCTTTTCTAGGTAATGGTTTACTTCATTTACCTAAGATGGTTCCTCTACCTACCAAATGGGTTGATGCTTCATCTCCTTCTTTCACACTTTTTACACCTTCTCCCATTAGTTTTTCTCCTAGAAATAATCACAAGCATATATGTTGCTTCCATGAGACATATAATCACTCTTCTACCCATTATCATATGTTGTGACAATATATTGATACATTGCATCCTTATTACCCATCAATAGACACTAAATTTCCTCCTCCAAAGATCCTTCCAAGTATGGTGATAGGTATTTATTATGGCACCATTGTGGCACAAAACACACTAATCATTGTCATATCCTTCAATAACATCTTAAGGGATATCTTAGAGCTATTCTTAGACCTTATACCATTCCTCCCATAGGTCATTCTCATAAGAAGGCTCCCCCTTATTCTGCCATAACTACACCTCCAATGGTCCCTTCACCACCTTATATTCCTCCACCTTGGTTACTTCTCCACCCATGGATCCTCTTTCACCCATGAATCCTTCTCCACCGGTGATTCCTACATCTCCCATAGATCCCATTCCCATGAATTCTCTTGACCATATTTTTCTCAATTTCTCTCCTTAGTAAGATCCAATGATTACTCATAAATTTTCAATTGAGGAGATTTGAAAAGAATTATTTGCCTAATATTCAACAAATATTAATGAGACATTAGCAACAATTCATATTCAACTTCATAGAGATTTATCGGATGTCTTGGACAATGTGTGTAGATAGATTTACTAGTATTTATGAGCACCTACATGGTTCTTTCTCATTTATATTTGGATTAGACATGTAATCCAATATTATTTCTATTTTGATTATATTATTTGACATTGTGTCAAATTATTTCCTATCCTATATCATGTTCATCCTTCTCGTTATACTATAGTTAACTTATATTTTTGTTTTACATTTAGCATATACTTATCTTTTCCTTATCATCACTATTTTTCACTTATTAGTGATTTCTTTCTTTTCCTTTAGATTTTTTCTCAAAACTCTCCCCTTGTATCTTCATGATTATTTGCTTTTTTATCTTTATTTTTCACATATAGTTGTCATGGTGACTTGGTTATATCTACCATATTCCCATTGGTTATTATCTCCTTTTAACATGTGATCAATTAGCAAACAATCTTTCTCATTACTATTTCCTTTTATCAGTTCACCTTTGTATCTCTCTTTTCCTTCTTCCTTTTCTAAAAACTAATCATATACATGGTTGAGACTTGAGATCACATACTTGTTCATTATCAAGCCTAAGTGTCCTAGTCAGTCTTTTGTCCTGGGTTACTTAGCTTCCTTTAGCCTTAGCCTACAATGCATTCATGTGTATCACTATCTCTCTCATGATTGGTCATTCCAAATTCATATAGAGGAGGAATCTTAAAAATCCTTCAAAATAAATTTAAAATCCAAACCATTCAAATAAAAGGCAATGATGTCAAAAGTAAAAAATATGCAATATTCTTAAAATTTAAATCACACTAAAAGACATGATTCAAAGCAGACCTCATTCTTCTATTCAAAGCTCAAACTCCATAGTTGGCCTCATGGTAGAGCCAAGGTCCTTTGCGGTTTGGTGGGCTAGTAGATTACAAGAAGAGAATAAAAAATTAAAAATAAAATCTAG
Source organism: Torreya grandis (assembly GCA_037957365.1). Taxonomy (NCBI): domain Eukaryota; kingdom Viridiplantae; phylum Streptophyta; class Pinopsida; order Cupressales; family Taxaceae; genus Torreya; species Torreya grandis. The sequence continues at coordinate 949,828 of JARHVA010003411.1, read as the reverse complement.
TGCTACCTCCTTTCTTAGGTAAGTACCCAATCTTCATATTAGATTGATAACTTTGTAAGGGGTGTTGAGGAGTAGGGAACGCATCATGGGGAGGTAGGTCAATTTTACTTTTCCTTGTGCTAATCAACTTTAATGATTTTATATTAGTATCACACTTATCTGCCTATAAAGCTTTGTGTCTATAGAGAATAGGTTTACTTTGTACATATATAACCACTAGTCACTTAGTGTCTTCTCATAACCTTAGTATTCCTCTTTCCTCCTAATGTCTTCTCATAAGAAACCTAAGTCTTATCTTTTTGAAGTCACTTTTTCATTTCCTTTCCTCATATTTCCTCTTGGGAAATATTGTTTTGCTTACTGATCACTCCCTAAGGGATTTAATTTATGAGTTGCTTTATAAGACTGTGGATAGGACTTGACATCCCTCTCAAATTACCACCTTTTCCATCCTATTACCCACATCCTTGATTTACCATTACTAATCCTTCTACTTACCAATCTTGATTTGGTACCCTTTGGGTTTTCTTATTTGAGTTGTAGTGTAAGACCATGGATAGGACCCAACCCTCCTCAAAAAAAATTTCCAATAAAAAAGTGACCATACAAATTACATGTGTCAAATAAGATATAATATTTTATTGATTATGAGGTTACACATCATTGACATACTTACCATATTGATATTTAGTATGTTTTATACTTCATTTTTCTTTCACCTTTTATTTTCTTATTTTTTGAGTGCATGTAAGATTAAAACCATTTCTTGAATTTATCATATTTCTTAGCTTGAATTAGTATGATAAGTTTAAGACCAAGATTTTGAAAAAAAATTGTTTACTTTTGTACTTCCCATCATGAAATATTATAATTGATTGACCTAATTTTGATTTGTTTTTATTACCATTTGTGCCCTTTTACATACCTTCCATTTTATTACATTGTTTGTCATACTTCCCAACATGATATTTAGTATGATTTTATTTGTTTTAATTTAGTGAAAAAATATTTTACCTTGGTTTGAAAACAAAACCCTTTTTACCATCTTTTTTTCCATTTTCTTGAATTTTTATACTTAGTCATTTTTTGTTATTACACATTTCCCAACTTGAACTAGTGTGTAATACATTCCTTTGATTGATTATATTTTTCCAAGTAATTTTTCACTTATTTATTTTTAACCATGCATGTGTAATCCATAATTATAGAAAATAAACCATGCCACATATATTTCCTATGGCATAAATAAAAATGTTAAATACATGTGCTAGAAATAAATATATATAAAGCATCCACAACCTCAACCATAATGAGCAAACACAACAACCATCATAAAGATAACATACACAGCCAACACCAATAAGACAAAATGATACATCATATATATATATCATGAGTTTGATACAACATATACAATCATATATGATGCCTCTACACTAGGGCTAGGATCCATCTTCTCTATCTCGTGGCCTAGCCATACTACATATTAAGGCCTCATTCTAAATTCTCCAAATGGTAAAATATAACAAGGTAAACCAATATCTCAATACCTCTACTTATCCCTAAAAACATGCCATCTACACTTATGCCTATACCAACTATATTTAGGTCATTACATGTGCTTGTGTCAGCTGGGTTTACATCACCGTATATGCTTATGTCATTTGTGTCATTACCTCTAAATGCATAGATCTCTTTTCAGCTAGGTATTGCCTCTCCCATTCACCCATTTTTTTGGGGGATTTTACCCTCTCTCTACATCCATATCTTAATCATGGCCTCTCCTGCTAGTCTAAACCCACTCACCTAAGCTAGGGTAGATGGTACACTCAAATCCTCTAGTGTTATGAGGTTGTATAGTTGTAGAGTCTCATTTAGGACATCATGGAGTGCTCACCTAAATAAGGAACCCCATCTCTCCTCATCATCCTTAGGTATCCCTAAAAAATCACACCAAATGGATATTATATCACTTTTATATCTCACAATATCTATTTATCTACTAAATAAAAACTCAAGACATAATTCAACCATCTTCATACCTAATTGTGTCTTAGATCTTATGATCTTTCTATCTATGTGATCACCTAACATAGTCTTCCTATATACATAGCCTCATAATACCTCCTCTATAAGTCACCTCCTTAGCTCAAACCTAACTATCATGGCTTGCATCCATCTTCACCTATGCTTGAGTGGACTCTCTCTCTCTCTCTCTCTCTCTCTCTCTCTCTCTCTCTCTCTCTCTCTCTCTCTCTCTCTCTCTCTCTCTCTCTCTCTCTCTCTCTCTCTCTCTCTCTCTCTCTCTCTCTCTCTCTCACATCTATCTCTCCTCTATCTCCTTTGCTAACTTGGCAAGGATGATGATGGTCTACCCTCTCTCCTCTTGCCTCTATTAATTTCATGTCCTTTATGGACATATCTCATATCTATATAGATCTATTGGTGGTACATCTGATATCTCCTCCTCTATCTCCACCTCCTCCTACTCTACCTCTCATCATGCCTAACCAATCCATGATCACTTTCAACGTGGTCTCACTATTAGTGTTCTAAGTCCCCTCTTCCCTCATAGCTTTCTCACATGTTAAGTCCACTACTCAAGCATGATTATCAGTATTGATGGATGAGATATACCCATATACCCTATCACCCATGCCACTAGATGTGGCTCTCTCCACCATGTATAGTGTCTTATCACCTCTCTCCTCTCTAGTATTAGTCCACTTGTGTGCCATCTCTCGTAAGTAGTCATTATGTACTCATATTTTCACCATAATATGTTAATTCATCTCAAATATATAGTGATAGAACATGGGGTACAATCCTTACTACCTAGTCCTCCCTCTATCTCCTCACCCAAGGTGACCTATCATCAATTGTATGGGGCAACCCAGCTGGCCGATATATATGAAATCTCTCATATATCCATGCTATCAATATTATGATCAATCTCATGGTCTTATGTCATATAACCCATATCTTTAATATATCATGAAAAAGAGAGACCTATATAATATATCCCATATCATATATCACTCTCTCTTCTAGCATCATCCTACTCAAGGCTACCATGTATAATGGTACCTTGCCAATCAAATTATTATAAAGAACTCATTGTATCATAAGGCCTATCATCACTTTATAAAAATATAAAATATATGATATATACACATCATCCATACTCATTCTCAAACCTAACATTATCGTCTCACCTATAGCCCACATGGTTAAGGCTCTCCTCTCTAGTATGTTGTCTAGTGTCCCTACGATCTTTAGTGCTCCTACTATGGGTACACTGAGGATAACATGGACATCCTATAGTGTGATTCTACCACGTCATTCCCTTACCATATTATAATTTTTGGTCTTATATCTATATTTTATCCTTTCACAATTCAAAATGACAAATGAATTTTCTTTTGCATATTTAAAACCACTTTTCAGTAATTCAAATTCTTCAATTATTTTCCTTTAGATTCCTTATTTTTATCAAATATTTATTTCTACTCATCCATTTTGAAAATAATAAAATGTATTGGATTCATGGTGATGTAGAGATTATTTTCCATTATCATATTCTTATCTTCTATTATTTTTTTTATTTTTGGCTATTTTTTACACTAACTTCTATAGGTTCACATAGTTTACTTTACATTGGATGCCTTCACTTTATTTCAGTCTTCTTATTTATCTATATAATTATGGTAAGTTAAAGGTATGTGTTTTTCAATTATATCCTTTCATTTATCTTATTTTCTTATTAATTCACTATATTTATCATTAGTATTATGTGTTATCATGTTCTATCTCCAAAGCACCATCCTGTGTTACACTTACATGACATGTGATGAGCTTCAACTAAAGCATATGTATACACATAATATTTTAAAACTTTTATTAATTATTGAAACTTCATATATTGTAAGAAACTATCAAGTCTCAATCTCTCTGAGTGCATGCCTTAATGGGTGCATCAAGAAAGGGATGCGTAGACCATCAGTGCTTCATAACATTGTTATTCCTTTTGTCACTTACCATCTACACACTTGTTTCCTAAAAACTTGAAACCTAATATTATTTTTCTTTTCAATATCCGTTTTAGTCATTGTCATACTCAATTCCTTTATTTCATTCCTTGTTACCCTTTTGACATGTTTAGCAAACTAGGTGGACCTGGTCAACCTAGTGTATTTTGGGGACACTTTATCTCTTTTGGTTTGGTAGCATCTTGAATGACTAAGAATAGACCTAGTGAGTTAGCCCAAAAATGTGCTAGGTTGACCCAATTGACCTAGTATATTAGACATGTCCAAAAGTTTTAAGGCAAGTTACCAATAGATGCACAAGGTCATTTTCCATCATTTCATAAGAGATAAAATAATTAAGCGAAGAAGTGTGAATGAACATCCACTTATTGACCATTCTATTCAAGGAGTAAAGATCTAGGGTTGAATACTTTCTTTGGAACTCTGATCTTATCTTGCGGAGAAGTCTTTTAGATGCTTAGGTAGGTTGTGTAACCTAGAGCTAATTTATCTTGGTTATCTTTACAACCACAACAATCTCTTATAAAGCACCTTGGATAAGGGAGAGATTGAGGCTCGGTAGGTTCATCTTCAAAGGTAAGTATTCATAAATTTATTTCTCCTTTATAAGAGTAAATAAATAATGCAGTATGTATTCTTCTCTTCCATGTATTAGGATTATGTATACATTGACATGCTTATATGTCTCCTATGCATGTTTAGTTTAATTTTATTATTATTAGAATAATTTACTTTATTTTTTATTAGCATAAGTGAAATATCAAATCATAGGACTCTTTTAGGTTTGTTGTGCAATTATGTTAGACTGTAGGCTTTAGAACCCTTCCTAACATGATATGTTATGACAAGTGATACAAGTGATCCCCTAATCAGGTATAGTAGATTCCCATATTGGTAATTCTACTACTTAAGATGTATATACCCAATCAAAATTGTAGGTGTGCTCTATCTTATTCAATCAAGGATTAATTCATGTACATCATGAAATTTTAGTTGCATACATAAATAAGATTTAACTTTAAAATTTGTACCAAAACATAAAAATAATAACACAATTCAAAGGCCACCATTTATACCTACCAACAAACCCAAAGCAAGAGTACCTAATCTAAATCTTATGAAAAAAGATACCACTCCAATAAAAATGAAGCCAAAGGTTGGTATCATCCCTCTCAACATTGTAGAGAAAATGAAAAAGACTAATCTAAACATCACTATGTGGGATGTACTATATATACCATCACAAAGAGATCTAATACAAGAGGCCTTGAATTTTTTTCAAATAATGGATAAATCCCCAACTAAAGTACCCTAATGATATAATTAATTTATTTCAACCACAAACTAAATATAATACAAGTAAATGTGGTAAGCCTCCTCCCTTCTATCTCTCATTAATAGTTGGTAAGCATCTAGTTCATATTTATATGATAGACTCATGAGTCAGTAGTTTTGTTATGCCAAAAAAGATAGCTAATGCTCTATCATAAAATATACACCTATGAATAAGGTATTGGTCCATTTGGATGGGATTTATATTAAAATAGTAGGAATAATTAAGTATTTAATCCATGCTCGTACCATTTTATCAATCACTCAAGATATCTCAGTAATCAACCTTCCCCCTTATTTCACCATTTGCCTATCATGAGATTTTAGTGAAAAATTGAAGGATATTTGTCTTTATATTGGTCTCACATGTTTTTTATAACTAGGTATGGGACAAGAGTAACAATAAGAGATTAACCAATAGCTAAGGATCATATTAAACCTTATACCCCTCCTCCCATAAACATGAAATGTATACTACAAGATCAATAATAATAAATTGATCATGAGGATGAAACTACTATAGAATATATCTTAGATGTTATCTTCGATGAATAACAATCAAAATTATTGTTTTATCCTTATGATCATGTAGAATAAATTGGGTTGGGTATATATTATATACATAAGAATGATGTAATCATTCCCAATGTCTTAAAATCAGTTGAAGAACTCCAAGGTATATGGAAATTATTTTTTGATGGTTTAATGAGTAGAAATGGATCAGGTATAGGTGTCATTTTGGTCTCTCCCCAAAAGGAGGGATACTTTTATTATTTCATACTTCAATTTAGCTACACTAATAAGGTAGCTTAATATGAGGCACTGATTCAAGGACTGGAGCTAGTCATAGAAAGAGGTATAGAATTGCTGAAAATATTTTGTGATAGTGAACTAATTGTTCACAAAGTAAGGTCTAAGAGTATCACTAAAAATAATTTATTGAGATATTACAAGCACAATGTATGGGACTTATTCAAGTAATTCACTACTTTAAATATTTAGGCATTATCAAGATCATTAAATAAGGGCATTGATCATATGACCATGGTGGGATCCTAATATAACTTACCCAAGGAGATAGACAAAGAGAATAGTTAGCATGTAAATTTTTTGGTAAGACCATATATTATTGATAATATCATTAATTGGTAATTATTTGATAATGATCAACAAATTGTGAATTTATTGAGAGAAAAGGCTAAATTCTTAGATAAGAACCAACCAAAGCTCCAAGATCAATATGAGGATCAAATTATATAGCTAAAAATAAATAAGATACCAATGGGGATTGTTACATTAGAGAATATATTAAATTTTCATGAAAGCTAAAGTGTGAAAAAATTAATATTTCAATCAATGAAGAAGACTATGAACTAGTGGTCATCCTAGAAGGTAAAACTCTGAAGCTAGGAAATATATGTAATGACTTTGAGAATAATTTTTTTATTAAATTATGCCAATAATTTGATGATAACTTCACTTGGAAATATCATTTTTTAAGAGTATTCAACCCTATTTTAGACCAAAACACAATATAATTAGATCCTAAAACTAAGCCTATTAGATAAAAGTAGAGGCCCATTAATCCAAAGATCCAACCCCTAATGAAAAATGAGCTTTCTAAATTGATAGAAGATAATATAATTTTTCTTATCAAACACTCACTTGGGTTGCTAATTTGGTCCCTGTCAGAAAGAAAAATGGTGAAATCAAGATATGTGTAGATTTTAGAGCCCTAAATAAAGCATCCCTAAATATCATTATCCTCTCGTACCTATGGAGAAAATTTTACAAACTATAGTAAGATCTGAAGGGTTTTCCCTTCTAGATGGTTATTCAAGATATAACCAAATCCTAGTACAAGAGCTATACTATTATAAAGCCACCATCACCAAAAAATGGGGCACATATGCATACAAAAATATGCCTTTTGGTTTGACCAATGTTGGGGCAACATTTCAAAGAGCTATAGATATGGAATTTAAATGACTGACAAATGAAATGATCCTAGTATGTTTGGTGATTTCACCATCTATTCAAAGAATTATTAATCAAATATATATCCCAATAGTTTCCCTTTAAGGACAAAAAACACAATATCCCAATAATCACCTTAGAAATAGTATGTTATAAATTTCTTTGAATAGAAGTGTGTGTTTGTTGTCCTTAAAGGGAAACTATTGGGATATTTAGTGTCAATGGAAGGTATTTTGATAGACCTAGAAAGATTTCATGTTATATCTACATTTGAAATACCAATTAATAAGAAATGAATTCAAATTTTCTTTATAAAGATTAATTTTTTGAGGAGATTTATCCCAAATTTTGCCTCTCTAGTAAAACATCTCACTATAATACTCAATAAGGATGCAGTTTTCAATTAGACACAAGATGGAAGAATGGTTTTCAAGCCATAAAATAAGATATCTCTCAATATCCTACTCTATTCAACCAAATTATGATAAATAATTCATTATTTATGCATTTTTAGGGGAAGAAAACATCTCAACCATTCTAACTTAGCATAATCAAGAATAGTTAAAACAGTTGATATCATTCCTCATCCAATATTTGAAAAGATGTGAGGAGAATTATAGTTTTGTAGAGAATTAAGTATATGACATGTTAAGTCTCTCAAAAAATTTATGCATATGCTCTCCAATAATAAGATTCATCTGATGGTAAGTCACACAAGTGTGAAAGAGTTCTTGAGCATCTAGGAAATAAATGAAAAGTGAGTAGGATGGTTTACTAAGGTCATGGAATATGATGTGGATATAAAAGTTACCAAGATCATAAGAGGAAAATTTTTGTGTGAAAAAATAGCTCTGATATTTAAAATATCAAACAAACACCTGAAATAGTATATGCTCAAAGTGCATCTCAGCTAGCCAGCCCACCTATTTTCAATAGTTAGATCTAAGACATGATCAACTTCCTATAGATAGGTGAGTATCCATATGATCTTTATTATTCTAATAAAAGGTATTAAAAAATCTAATATATTCCTTACATCCTCATTTATGTAGTGTTATTTACAAAGGATATGATTGGAGTTATGTTAAGATATATTGAGCATGATCAAGTTCCTAAGGTACTCTAAGAATTCCATAATGGCCAATCAGGAGGAATTTATCCTCAATAACCATGGACATTAATATAATGAGAGGAGTCTATTAATAGCTTAAATTATTCAAATATTCCCACCATTTGGTAAGGAACTATGAAAAGTGCACTTATTTTACCAACAAGTAAAAGTTAGCAGTCTTTACCCTCAAGTCAATTGAACTAGATCAACCAATTTCTCTCTAGGGAATAGACTTCATAGGCATAATATATTTGACAAATTATTTTAATTGATGTCAAAAGGGTAATTATTAATTTCATTTATGTCAAATGATTAGGCATGATTGATGTATAGAAGAGCATGTTTTATAGTTGCACAGTATAAAGTTGTCATGATTTTATAGAGACCATTTCGAGACCACTTGAAAAAAAATTAATAAAATATCTATTATGGGTTTTTTAATATCATCTTAAATATATGACCTATAGGTTAAGATGAAGAGAAATGAGATCAATAATGATTAATTTTAGATCTCAAACATTACAGTGTTTTTAAGTTAAACCCTAAGGGTTTAACTATGGCATTCACAAGCATGTTCTATTTTTATTTTGACTGGCTATAGATAAGAACTAGTAGCTTAAGTTATAATTTAATTCTTCCTTATAATTATGAAACATGACCCTTTGGCCTAGTAATTACTGGCTTATGAAAATGTTTTAAGACCTATATTTCCTAAGTCCTTGACTTAAGATTTATCCCAAATCGATCAACAATTAGTGCTTAATCATACTTTGAAGATCCAATGAAGCATATCAAATTTAATTTGTCAAAGACACCTATGAGTAAATGTGCTAGTGAAAAGTGACATAATCATAGAGCTTGTATAATAAATCTATGGAGTGGCTTAAAGTTGAATAGTCAAGGATTAACACGAGGATGCTAAACTTCTCAATAGTAGGAAGTGATAGCAAAGTTATAGAAGGCACATGAGGATGCCAAGTATCACATTCATGGGAGATCCTTAGAGATAAATTGGAATATTTTAAAAATATCAAATGATGAGCATGTGATCATGTAATGAACATCTAATGGAGTGAGTGGACTTAATAAGATCAAGTGTTTGATGTTTAATAACACAGAGGTGAGTTAAAGATTGAGCTAGTTTAAAAAGATCAATGAAGTATATTCATTTTAAAGACTTAGGAAGGAATGATATTAGACCAAGTGCTCAAGGTTTAACATTATACAGAGGTAAATTTCATGAAACTATGAAGATCTAATAGCATGCAGGAGCTCAGATCAAAAGATCCAACAAATACATTTTAAAGTTAAAACATTAAAGCTCAGAAGCATACAAGGATCCAATAAAGAGCATGAGCCTATCAAAAATTGATCTAATAGATGCATTTTAAGGTTGAGAAAATTGAATGAGGATCATCTAATCTGGCTCAAAACTTAAGATTAATGGTCAATATTTAAATATATGTTCATCCCAATGGTCAAGCAGAAGAACATGTATATAAGCTATAAAATATGACACAAACAATGAAATTGATTGCTATGATCAATCAAATTAATGTAATATGGCATGTGCATCAAAACTAAATACTAGTATATGCTAAATATAATAATGAGATAAAGAATCATGGAATTGGAGCATGAATTAAAGAAGTGAGAAACTTAAAGTAGTGTGATGTGTTATAGACCAAGTGAGAACGTAAAGAAGAAGAAAAACCTAGATCAAATTCTTATATGTGTCATCTAGGATGTAAGAAAATATTTTTAGTGTTATTGAAATGTGTTAAATAAATAAATATAGAGACATATAGATAGAGGGTTAGAGACAAAGAGAATAGAAGAGAAGAGAGAGATGTGGAGAGCATGAGAATTTATAGACCAATATATAATAGAGAATTAAATTGGATTAATTTATTAATCAAATTTGTAATATAGAGTTGTGTCTCCATAGTAGAATCTGATAGGTAGGTGCCATCAGATAAGTTGATTTGGTGTTTAGTTAGGGAGTAGGTGCTTCCTTAGAGTATGTTCTCTTAAATCAGGGGATTGGTATCTCCTTCGGTTTGGTGCCCTTAAACATTATAACCAATGAGTTTTTTATTTTGAGGATAGATTAGAATAGTAGATTCTAGTAGCTATTCTCATGGTGGTTTTTCCCATATGAAGTTTTCCATGGTATATCTAGTGTTATGCATATTTGTGTGTGTGTGATCTTTGCATATATTTTTAATCTACATTAAAAGTTATAAAAAGGGACTAAGTTAGTCAATCTACTAATTCACCCCCTCTTATTAGATAATTTTGTTCCAATAATTGGTATCATAGCCCTGATTCCTTAGAAGAAACTTAATCAACTCAGGTAGATCTTCAACAATGAACATAAATGGCTAGTCAAGAAGGCACTTCCTCAAATAAAGCATCTCTCTTTGATGGATCAAACTATGAATTTTGTAGCATTAGAATGGAAGCATATTTATCTTCATTGGGGTTTGATGTATGGATGTCTATTGTAAATGGATATATAGCTCCTACTATAATTCCTACCGATCAGGATTCAAAGAAGGCATATGAGAGTAATGTCAAGGCAAAGAATGTTATCATTTATGGATTATCTAATTTAGATTTTATCAAAGTGATGCATTATTAAAATGCACAAGATATATGAAATAAATTAAAGAGCATCTATGAAGGTGATGACAAGGTAAATCAGGCCAAGCTATAAACATTCAAAGGTACATTTTAAAGACTTAAAATGAATGAAGAAGAGAAAATTTAAGAACACCTCCTTAGAGTAGATGAAATAGTCAATGTAATTAGAGGACTTGGAAAAGAGATGATAGAATCAGTCATTATCAAAAATGTCCTAAGATATTTACCATCCATGTATGACTCTAAAATCTCTACAATAGAGGAAGTAAGATATATATATATATATATATAATCACTATTGATGAGTTACATGGAACATTCATTGAATATGATATGATAATGGGATAAGCATACACTTTCAAGAGAGAAGATGCATTCAAAGGATCCAAACTAGTAAAGGTAGAAGCACCTACATCTAGATCTGAGGATACTGGTGAAGAAGAAGCCAACTTTGTCAAAAGATTAAAAAGAGGGTATAGAAATTATAAAGGTAAGTTACCCTTTAAATTATTTAACTATGGCAAAGTAGGAAATTTTTCTACTAAATTACCTTATAAGAAAAAGGATAACTCTTATCAAGAAGAAGATAGTAAAAAGGTGAAACCCCACTATTCTAAGAACTTCTTCAAAAACAAGGAAGGCCTATACATAAAAGAAGATTGTGATTCATTAGATGATTATGTTAGTTTTGATGATGACCATGACTATGCCTTTATGGATGAAGAAAAGGAAGTACTATTCATGATATTAAGATCAAATTCTATAGATAAGGAAGAATTTGAAGACTTAGATGAAGAAGGATAAGTGAATCTAGAGTATGAAATCATATGTGCTCTAGAAGAAATTGACAAACTAAGAAAAGAGAACTAAAAATAGAAGAGGCTTGGACAAAAGGAGATTGAAAAAGTGTCCAGAAGTCTTGAATTTTTTATCATATGGTGGTTAGCCTAAGGATAAAAATTTAAGAGGTTAAAAGAAGAGAATATGTAGTCAAACTTAATTTACAATTTTGATTTGATGAGTGCATTAAGTTAGAAGTAGATATAATGTCTTTGAGAAAAAAACTTGAGAAAGATAAAGAGAAAATAGACAAAGGTCTAAAGTTGAAAGAGGATTAGACATTCTTGATGATTTGATCAACTCTCAAAAACCTTCAAAAGAGAGATCTGGTCTTCGTTATTGAAAAGGAACAAATCCCATAACTAGTAATCTTCTAACCTATATGAAAACTTCAAAATAGAAGGAGAATTAGGAGAAAAGAAATGGAAATATTCAAAGAATACAAAGACACAAAATCACTATTGATGTGAATAAAGTTTAAGGAGAAAAAATTAGGAAGAAAAGAAGAAGACAAATGTAGTTGATGCAGATGGTTACGCAAGATAGACTTAAAGAATCTAGAGTTTATAAGAGCTCCTTATCCTATATAAATAAATACTATGACCAGGTATTTCTCATCTTTATATTGTTATTTTTATACCTATAATCAGTTTGGTAATATGGCTATTGATTGTATAATTGTACCTAAAAAGAGAAAAAAAATTGTAAAAATAAATTCATTTGTACCCTTGTTATATACAGATGTAATAGGCTATAATTGTAATTGTTGATGTAGGTTTTATGCACACCACATCAATAAAAAAGTAGCCTCTAACATTTTAGGATCTCAATGGAGGAAAACTCCACTATAGGGAATGAGTTTTAGGTATGTGGTCTTTGACAACCTATTAATGAAATAGATGGTAAAGTATGTAGGTTTTTAATAAGGTTTATGAAAGGAGGTATGGTTTCTTAACATAGTGAATCCATAGGTGAGTTAGATGGGTGGATGGATTTTACTCTAGAGTCATTAAATCTCAATTAAAAACAAAAAAATGAGGGCAAGTCAAGGAAGAAAAAGAATCCTTCTAAATCTTAGGAATTACTTCCTTAGTTGGTCTTTAGATAGACACGTGTCTTTTTAAGACTAGTGCGTACTAGTAGCAACAATTGAAAACTAGTAACCAGACACAGTTAAAGAGTCTAAGGGAATAGGGATGTAATATTTACAATAGCCTCCAATAAAGGTTTTTCCTATCAGGGTAGATATTTCACACCCATCAATAAGGAGATTATGGCTTAGGCTAATGGATTATCTAAGGTAGCTATAGAACACACTCAAAAAAATACACCAAAAAAACACAAGTACACATCCATAAATATGTCTCAATATAACTTGACTATTTTGATCAACATATTTACCAATATTCAATAGCTATTACACATATAAGATAAGAACACTAACAAAAATATTTAAGAATCTATTCATAACACTAAATATTTATTAAAAAAAAACCATAAAACATAGAAACTAACAACACATTATTGGAAAGAAAATACTCAGACACTTCACTTGATGACCAAAATGGCTCCTGCTTTATATTCTAAAATTCTTTGACAAAAAATAAAGTGGGTGGTATAATTGACTATGTAGAACTTGGAGAGGGGTCACCGCATCCTCCAAATCTATGCATGAATGTTACATGTGGGAATTAGAACATGTAGTTCTAACTACAATCAAAACCTTTTAAGATAAAATAGTATAAATAGACAAATTATCTTTACAAAATCATGAAATGTGTGCATGAGAAAATAAAAAAATAAATTTTACAATGATTTGTCTATTTTACAAAGAATATAAATATAAATGACGCTAGGAATAACACATGCATATGTATAAGGCTACATTGGCCAGAGTGCTACATGGGCTTTAGTTAGAGTAAAAACTAAAGATGTATCTCCACTAATTCTTCTTCACCTCATTCTTCTTGTTGACTTTGTTTTTTACTTCATGTTTTTGATTAAAAATATCCAAGTTAAGCATTGAAGTTTGGTGGAGTCTCTTAGTTATCTTGAGGATTCATGTATGCTCATCCTTAGTAAGTTGGAACTTACTTCTGAAAATCTCCAATTTGGTCACCTTCCTTCTCACTTTGATTAAATTGGATTATATGCTTTCCACCACCAAGCCTTGTATGTTTTTCTTGAATTTATTATTGGCCTCTTAGATAATTTTGTCAAAATTGATTATACTAATCAATTTTCCTATAGAATCCCTTACTCTAGATAGTTTTAATTCATTCAAAATTTAGACAAGCTAGGCCTCATGTACTTGGTAATATGGTATTAAGGTTGAAACTACCTTCAACCACTCTTTGACCTCCTCATGTCTAATGAACACCAATTTTAAGGCATTAGATGACACAATTTAGTCATTAGATCAAGATGGTTATATAATGAGTTACTTGTGTAAGAAACTAACATCTTAAGTCTAGTAATATTACATAGCCTCTAGAGAATTTTAGCATTTAAAAATAGCCTCATTTAACTTAGATTCAATCATTTTAATAATATGTATTATATTGGATTGTTCCTTAAGTTTCTCAATTTGTGACCATATTTCCTACACTTCCTCCTCTAACTCCTAGTGAGCCAACTTTGTACCTTCATGGATGGATACCACCACATCCTTATGTGATTGAGCTAGGTTTAAGAGATTTTATTCATTTACATAGTCTCCTAGCTACCTATTTTTTCTCTTAGTGAGGGACAACATTGACTATCACTCTTTAAAAATGATGCTAGTACCCTAGTCATCCTCAAATTTCCTATTTTTAACTCTTTGGATTGAGCCAGCTGGAGGGTTAAACAAAGTAGACACGAAGGGGAGATTAGTGACCTTATAAGTTGGCATTTGTGTCCTTAAATTAATATCTTGATGGGGAATGTTGAGGGGTGCCTTATTAGTTTCAATAAAAATTTATTGCTTAGCCTCCTCTTCTTCCCTCTTTTATTTCTTACTAGCCTTGGTCAATACATTAGGCAAAGAAGGTCATATTATTTCTTACTAGTCCACTCCTCTAACTTTAGGAAGTGGATGGACTAAAATAATTTGAAGCTTTACCTTCCTCCCCCTACTTATGCTGATTATTTTAGTTTATTCGATAGAAGTGAAAGTGGGGAGTGGAAGGGAGAGTTGTGTAGATTGGACATGTAGTTGGGAGGTGGCCAGAGTAGTCTATACCTTCCTAGATACTTTCTTCTTTTTGTGAAGTCTCAAAACAATAGTACTAGTAGGCACAAAGGGAATGGCCATAGGAAATGGTGTAGTGGTGATAGTGGAAAGATCAATGGTGATTATATAAATGGAATTAGAGATGGAAGGAAATAAGGGGGTGGATGTAATAAGAGGTGTGGGGGTGTCCATAGAAGAAATAGATGTTGAATCAATATTGGAAAATGAAGCTAAAGGAAAGTTAACAAAGGCCTGAGTACCTTAAATTTGTATTTCAATGGGGTCCCCTTGAAGGCTTAGAGATTTGGCCTCCTCTAATTTAACCTCCTCATTTGAATCATCTACTAGGTCCTTGATGATGACTTCATTTATTCCTAATTATTTTAACCTTAGAGGTGGAATACACAAGCCTTGAGATGTTTGAATTATGGGGCTACTTTTAGTTCTTGGCTTCCTAGTGTAAACCAAGGGGGTCTTTTCTTGAATGATAGAGTCATGGGAGGAATATGTTAATACTTGTGTAGTAGTTACCCCAATAGCTAAAATAGTAGACATACTAGGGGTAGGCATAGGGACTTGAATGGTGCTAGTGGTAGGCATCTCTTCCTCATTAGAGTCCAAATTGATAGGATATCCTCTTTCTCCTCCTCTTGGTGTACTCAACTTAGGGAACCTAAGTTCCCTCTTGACTATTTTTAATTTCAACTTCAATAGAAGTCTTTGAGATGAGGAATTTTTTTCTCCACAAACTACCCTCTCTAGAAGTCTGAATGTTGCCAACCCTTAAAGAGAGCTCTTCAACTATATAATTATTTAGTAGAGATACTAGGCTTTTTTTATATCATCTTTAGATGATATTCCTATATCCATCAATTTTTACTCACTCCAAGAATTCTTCATTTGATGCAACATTCAATAAAATGAAGTCATAGTAATACAGTTTATGGTAGTAAGGGATGTTGAATTTGTGAATGTGTTGTTGGATACACCCATGGGGGATCTAATCTCTATATGGAATTGTATGGAAACCATATTAGTTTCACTTTGTCATAACATCACCAAGATTTTTTCTCATGGAATATGTCATTCTACCTATTGTATTAGGGCTCCCAAAAAAGAAGGCTTTCTCTTAACTAGCTAAATCTTCCTCAATGTTATTCCACAACTAGAAAGCAATTTCTTATTCTGCTAGCTTATCTAGTATGTACTTGGGGAGACATAGGGGATATAACTTAATCTCCCAGATCATAATAATTGTAAATTTTGGATATAATATGCAATATCCCTTTCCACTCAAATTATTCAAAATGTTCAAAATGTTCTCCCCAATATGAGGCATGGGTGATCCATGGATGGCTTACCACACCTATGGATAGACGTCTTCATGTAATCTGACCATGTTCTTCTAATAAGCATAGATGTGTATGAATTTAAAATGTTCATATATTCTATTATTTGTATAATACATAGATAAATATGATAGATTACCCAAGTCTTTATGACATTTCCCCATAACTGTGTCAACCAAATATGACATCATAAAAAAGTCTCCTATGGGAGTGGGGTGTTTATCCTTGTGTAGAATCTAATCCATCAACCTCAAGCTAATTACCTCCCCCAAGGCATAAGAAACATCGTGTGATAACATCATCTATAGTAAAGGTACCAAATCTAAATTTACAAAATGGATGTTGGGTATCCCATATAACCTATTGAGTAGAGCCATACCTATTCAAAATCCTAACCTAAATTTGTCAATTGGGATTGCTCATTTTACCGTCATTCCTTGTTAGGTGATGGACTAGCTTGGGTGTAACCATAAAGTGAGAACCTTTATGATTTTGGTTTTAGTTTTGAATTGCACACAAGTGTGTTTGTCAGAGTATGTGTCTGGGATGCTAAGAGATAGATATATTTAAAAATTGATTCCAAAGATGCATGTGACTATTGTATCTCCATGAAAATGTAATAATTAGTCATCTTGTGATATCTTACTAGTAAATAATAAATCCTTGAGAAGGTCAATACATGGCATGACTTCTAGTTTAGCATGGTAAAGTTTAATCTTTATCACTTATAGGCTAACAATTCTTAAACAAACTTAAAGGTCAATTGTAGGCATGACTTCTAATTTAGCATTGAATACTAGTTCGTGAAATATTAAATATGCAATGTTCACTTGTCAAGTTTTTTAGCTTGGATTGGTAGGGGCTTTTAGAATTTATCAAATAGGAAATATTTTATCTTTACTAAGTATGGAATTAATTTAAATAATACTCTTCATAATAAATTAGTAAAAAGTATAACATTTTAAAAGGTGCTTTTAGGTCAATGTTAGTAGATAATTCCTTCAAGGGAATTATTTTGGATAAAATGTCTACAGTTATTGTTCTAAAGGACCTTGAGCAAAAAGTCCCAAAGGAATTCTTTTCGAGGGCTATTTCATGGTTAAAGGGTACTTCCAAAATTTTCAAAGGGTAGTTTCAGTCTGAAGGGTCTAATTTGTTGGGAATTTTATCAATGATGAAAGTCCCAAAGGGTCTACCTCAAAAATGCCAACATGCACTTTTAAAATTCTTGAAGGGTAGTTTGGAGGGCTAAGGGCACCTTTTATTTTCAAAGGGTACTTTTGTATGGCTAAGGGTCACTTCAAAGGTCCAAAAGGGTAGGTTTGGAAACACTTGAATGGTATGTGGCATTAATTCAGAGGGTAGGTTTAGGTAGTTCTAAAGGCATGTTCCCTTCAAAATAAATCTTTCGATGATTTTTCATCAAATTAAATACCCAAATCAAAAGTCCAAAGGAAATGGTTATATGAAAAAAGGTCTCGGGATAAAAATACTAAAAGGTAGGTCCAAAAAGGGCATATGTATGTTTCATAAAGCCTGAAAGATCCTTTCTAGAAGATTCAAAGGGTAGGTAGCCACTTAGAAAATGGCTCATATATTAGGACAAAAATTTGGTATGGTAGCTATAATTAAATCTGAAGAGTAGGTACCCTTCAGAGGAATTATTTCAAGGATTTTACATTAGAAAAAAATGTTTGAAATAATAAGTCTAGAAGGTAAGGTTTAGGGAAAATGATCCTTTCAAAATGTCATGAAGGATTTACTTGGGGGATTTATTTCAAACAAAATGTTTGAAGGAATTGTTGAAGGCATGGAATAAGAGCTCCAAAGGAAATGTTGAAGGGTAGGACACACAAAACCAAAGGGTATATTCCCTAAGGAAATGGTCAAGAAGGGGAAAATGGTTTAGTTTTAAAAAGTTTAAATGGCTAATTAGAGGGGTTCCAAAGGGTAGGTGGGTGGAGGCTGAAGGGCCTACTTCAGGGCAAAATTTCCCCATAATGTGTCTACTTCACACAGGCCAAAGGGCACTTTCAAAATTCCCAAAGGGTAGTTTCATACATTTGAGGGTCATTCTAAAAGTTATAAAGGATAATTTTAAGAGGTTCAAAGGGAAAATCAATCAATAATTTATTTTTGGTAGAATGCATGTGGTCTAAAATCTATTAAGGCCAAAGATCTATAGGCTGAATTTTGTCAGAAGAATTGTTTCAGACAAGGAACCTGTAATAATTTCTATTATAAGATGAGGCTTTTGAAAGAATAATCTCAAAGGAATTAGGACCAAAAGGTTCTTGACACAATACATATAAAACATAGTTTTGCACAAAATCCAAAATAATTAGCCCAAAGAATTCATCTATAGCTCATAAGATAGCCTTATAAATATAATAAACATAATTCCAATGTCACCTACCAAAAAAGTTAAAAGTCATAGATTTCCCCAAACTTTGCATAAAACATATGAAAAGGATCCCTCACTAGGATCATATTTTAAAAATGTGGGTCCCTATTTCTTTCTATAAAAAGGGGATGTCAGGTACAAAAATGGTGACTTCCAGGGGTAATACTCCTTAGTATTCAAGAGCCCAAAACTTTGCTTTGTAATCTAAAATCATTCATGAGATGTGACACAAAAAAATAATTAAATTAGATACACAAAAGAAACTCATAAGTTAATTCACACAAAATACTTGCCTTTAAATTTCTTGGATCGGTATGTGTTGAGTGCATAATTCATTTACCCCTTGTTATGATGAGTTTTCTAAGGTTTTGATGAGGCTACAAGTTTCACTCTAGTATCTTTAAAAGCACTAAAATAAAGGGATCTCAGGCATTTCTTTGTTGCTAGCCAAGCATCCATGGCCCTGATAGAGATACCTTGGGCTCCTTCCCTTCTCCTTCCATTGCTTTATCTAACCATGATGCATGTTACATTGACCTTATTTCATCATGTGAGATTTTATTTTGATTTTCTTTAGATATTCTTCTCTTCTTTTAAACTCATTGATTTTTTCTTTTCCTTTTTTAGTTCTAATTAGTGGAAAAGAAAGAGAGAAATAACCCCAATGAGTTGGTATAATTAAAAAACAAACCATTACTAAGACATCCCTGCCACTCACATCTAGACCTAAAATTATCATTTCCATCAAGTATTATCTTGATAAGTGTATTTGATCCAATGAAATAATTAAACTTTCTAAATTTGTATGAATATCATGAGAATAGATTTCACATGTCTGATAAAATTATTTAATTTTAACACCATTAAAGATAATCTATGACTACCTAATTTCATTATAAATGACTCAAATCAAAGAGATATACCCAAATTATATACAAATCTCCAAATGTGTCAATATTTTAATTTTCCCCTATTTTAAAAGTCCCACTTTATATTTTTTTAGATTAATTTTGGTAATAATTGGAGCAATCACAATTCTAGTCATCAAATAAAATTTAAAAAAAAATTAATCTAGAAAGTAGAGAACTACTTTAGAAAGCAAAATACTAAAAGCAAGGACTTATCTAAGAAAAAACCTTGAAATCTATTCTAGAAAACATGAAAATCTAATCTAGAAATCATGAAATATAATCTAGCCCTATGTCTAAGCTTATTTGAATCCTCTCAATTAGTAATATCCATAGATGGAGTAGCTCTAAAGTAATGTTTCAAGAACTTTCCATTAACTAGATATTTGATCTCATTACCCTAGAGATCTTTTAGATGAAAAAAGTTATTGCCCATGATATATAAACTCTAATATGGTCTGATCCATAATGGGGAAAACTTGTCATGTTGTCCTTTCTTTTCATGGAATTTATCCCATAGTAACACCAGATCTACAATATTGAATGCTTTGAACTTTGTTCTTTTATCAAATAACTTTTTAAATACATCATAGTTTTTGCTGAATGTTTGTAGGGCTTCTATTCTTGAATCCTCCATTTCTATTATATCAAATAGTGTTGATTCTACTTTATCATTGGGCTCCATGTAATCTTGTATGAATTGATAAGTAGGCAAATTTAGTGTGATAGGAAAAATTGTCTACGTCCATACACCAATAGATAAGGTGAAGCTTTTAAGGCTTGCTTGTATCTCATTTGCTCTACCTAAAGATCATACTTCAGTAGATTGTGCCAGTCTCTAAGTTTGTCTCTTACTAACTTCTTGATTACCTCAATTAGATTTTTATTTATTGACTCAGCTAATCCATTCCTCTAAGGGTAGTGGTTAGAGGCTAACTTCATTATAATTTGATTGTCATGTGCCCACTCAGTGAACTATATTGATATTAATGTTGGTCTATTGTTACATACCAGTAAAATGGGCATGCCAAATCTAGTAGTAATGTGTTCCTAAAAAAATTGAATCACATATTGTGCTCTAAATTTATTTTTGGTAATTACTTCCATCCATCTGAATAGTAATCTATAACCATTAGCACAAATTTATGGTCGGTAGAAGAATTTGGGTTGATTAAACTAGTGAATTCTAATCTCCACTATACAAATGGTTTTCCCTCAATAATTGGCTATAGAGTCATGGAAATGTGAACCTCCCTTTTGGCCAATGCTTGGCATTCATGGAAAGTTCTTACATGCATTTGAGCATCATTAAAAATGACTGCCTAGTAGTATCCCAACCTTAGAATTTTATGGGTTATGTTATTCCTAGAAGGATGACTACTACCTATCTTTTGATGCAAATTTCCTAGGATGTCATTGGCCTCTTCTATAGATACACATCTAATATATATACCTTCATAGTTCCTCCTATTGAGAATTACCTTTTTGATCATGAAATGGGTAGCCCTAAGACTCAAAGCTCTCTACTTTTCTCTATTATATTTTGAGGGATAATTTCTTATAAGTACTAAACTATATATGTATGCTACTTTCCTTTATAAACTTGTGCTTCACATACCTCTTCAATAGTGATACAAGGATCATGCTCTATCATGAGCTAAATAATGCATTTCCCTATAACAATTTTTGTAGGCCTAATTTATATGTCAAACTCCTAGAGTTTGGCCATCCACTTTCCTTGACATTCCCCTAGCTCATTATGTGATATGGTGAGTTTGACAGTAGGTTCTGGGACAATAGCAATGGTTTTATTCATAAAAATGTAATGTCTAAATTTCTTTACTACTTTAACAAGGGCAAATACTTTCTTGTAAATCATGGAGTATTTGAGCTCTACATCCTTCAGATTTGTACTCATGAAGGTAATTAGATGTTCTATTTCACCCTTATTTTGTGTGATCACTATAGTAATTGTGTGTTAAAAAACAAAGGAGTATAAATATAAATATTTTGTAAAGTATAGAATGATTAATACCATAGCTTTTGATATTACATCCTTGATGTTTTGAAAATACTTTTTGGCTTAAATTTTCCATTCTATTTTGGCTTCTTTCTTGAGCATGGTGTTTAGAGGCTTTAAAATCTCAACAAAACCTAAGATGAACTTACTTAAAAAGTTGATCATCCAAAGAATGACTTTAGTTCCCTTTTACTATTTGGTGGTTGAATATTTGGAATTGCATAAATTCTATCAGGATCAATGACAATCCCATCTTTAGTGATGATGTTTCCCAAAAAATTTCCTTTAGTAACTCTAAATATACTTTTCTTTAGATTTAATGAAACACTAAATCTTTTTCACCACTCAAATATGGACTTTAGGTGGGATATATGGTCTTTTATATTCTTTGAAAATACTATGAGATCATCCATATAAATAATTATGCATTTCCCAGTCAACCCTTTGAAGGCATGATCCATGACACATTGAAAGGTAGATCTTACATTGATTAGGTTAAATACCATCCTTTTATATGCATAAGTTCCCCATTTTGTGGTAAATGTAGTTTTCATCTGATCTTCAACTTACACTAACACTTGATTTTAACTTGAAAATCCATCTAAAAATGACATCATTTTAGAACCACTTACAATTTGTATTACCTCATCTAGTGATGATAGAGGGTAATTGTCCTTTTTAGAAGCTTTTTTCATACTTATAAAATCTACACACAGTCTATTTTTTCCATTCTTCTTCCTTAATGGGAGCAAATCATCCACCCATGTGGAGTGTCATATGGGGAAGACAATTTTGGCACTCAATAACTTCTCCACTTCTTTCTAAATAAGAGGCTTGATGATGGGATTCATGGGTCTTTACCTCTATCTAAATGGATTATGGTATTGCTTTAGGTGGATGGTATGAGTGATGACTTGGGGGTCCATACACCTTTAAGTCATCATATGTCTAGGTGATAAAATCCATGTACCAAGAGATCAATTCTCTCATTTAATTTTTTTGTTAGGAGTAAAACTAAGACTGATATTGACATAATGCTAATTATGTTCATCTCCTAGATTTTATTTCTTTAAGTCTGATTCATTTACCTTGAGATACCTAAGGTGTTATTCATAAGAATCCAAATTGGATGGCATTTATAGGGAGACTAAGCCAACTAGTATTCAATTCTCCTTAAGCTGGAGACACCTTCTTTATGTATATCTTCTTGACAAAGGTGATTGACATCATTATCATCTATTATTTGGGACTTAAAATCCCCCAAATTAGTTAATAACTAGATAATCTACTGATCATCACTAAAGACCTAAAAATTTTCTACATTATCTATAATATAGGGATAGGGAACCAACTCAATGGAAAATCTCTTTACCTGAGACTCTTGTAATGTATCCAGATTGGTAGTGGTAGTAGCCAATGAATCAATGGCCTAATTTTGTTCTCTCAAGAGTGCTATTATGTTGAAATATTCAAAGCTTTCAATTAAATCCCATGCTTTATGCTTATACCTATTCAAATAAGATAATTTTTAATGGTACTTATTTCTTATCTAGTAGACTACCAGCTCTGAGTTCCCAAACACTTTTATTTGTTTTACATTATTTTATAATGCAAACTGTAGTCTTAAGATTAGAGCCTCATATTTAGCTATATTATTTATATATGGAAACTACAATCTGTAGGCATCCAAGAACTTATTACCTTAGGTATTGATCAAATCAATACCTATTCCTGATCCTTACTTGGATTTGGATTTATAAAAATGCATTTTCCATAACTGATTTGGACCCCCAAGTTCCATATTATATATTGAATTATGAGTGGTAAAAATATAAATGCCTAATAAGGGAGAATCATAATTTACATCTTCATTATTGATGTTGTACTTAGTGATGGGGTATTTCATCCTAGGTTCTCTATCAATTTTAATCTAATTTTTAACTCCTCTCCAAGGTAGCCAAGTGTGTGAGAAATATATAGAAAGATATCCATTGAGCATTTTGGACTAGTCTTTGCTCAACAATAATCAATATCCCTCTGGTATGTCCACTATAAGATATTGATACTTATCTAGACTCTTAGATCTAATTCTAATTGAATGTGTACATCATTAAACTCTACCACTACTAATACTACCCTCTTATCTAGCTGTGAGACTGATCTTTTTGAAGGGTTGGGAATAAAACCAAGATTTTTACATATATAATTAGGCATAATAGTTGCAGATGCTCTAGAATCCACCAAATAATTATGAATATTCTTATCAAATTCTATGATGGTCATTATGAATGGAGGTATTTTAGGCTTATTCCTATAGATGGCATTGGTATTATCCACTTTCACTTCATTCACTCTATTTGAAGCTATCCTATTTTTCTCCACATGCATCTTTCTAATGATAGACTTCCATAGCAGTACCTTTTGTTCTATGATTTGAGATATCTCATGAAGTGTGATATTTGAATTTATTTTATTCATATCTTCCATGATGTTTTATCCTCCAAATTTTCTCAACTCCTTTCTTGGTAGTGAACATTCACTTTTAGAGGGGGTGGATTGTTATATGCTTTAGGATTGGGTTGAATTGCTATAGTTTTCAGAGGAGTCAATGTGGTCAAAGGTTTCTTTTTCTTAAAATTATATGTACCTCTCTAGAACTAATGGAAAGCATGAAATTATTATAAATTATCCTCTAGTTCATTATCATCCTCTCTCGAGAAGGTAAACTCATGAATCTCAAAGAACGTGGCTATGCTAACCAATCTAGGGTCTTAATGAGATTTTGGTGGATTATTCATTTGATCCTACCTAGTTACTTCCCTCTAAAATATTTTGAATGTTGTACATAACTCAATGTAGTCAAGCTTACCATGATGAGGTGTATTATTTATTCTACACCAATTGGGGAGAGGTATTTTAGCTATGTTAATTTTTGAATGTCTATCAAACTACTCCATATTATTTATAGGCCTATTAAATGACCTATTATATCTCTATAAATTGGCGTTCTAGTTTCCAAATATGGGTATTGGTATTAAAAAATTTTTGTTGTATGTTCAAAAAGTCATTACTCAATTTTTGAACCATCTTTTGGATAAAATCCAATTCAACTTTTGTAGAACATGTGCCTTGTAGAATAGTTGTAGGAAGTGTAGTTGCATGTTGGTTTTATTGGTAACTAATTCTCATCATGTGATTGTTTAGATAGCTAAGGTTTGGATTTATTGTTTGTGTCAATGGAGGTAGTGTGTATAGCTAATTCTAATTGTATGTAAAAAAAATTTATTCATGTGTGGTATCAAATTGAGCACTGGGATTCCATTACTGAGGTTAGGTATCCCAGGTGTCTCTGAATTGATCTATCTATTGATGCTAATGTATTTTTTGAATGCTAGTGCCAAATTATTAGCAATAGGTTTTATTTTTAATAACATTATGGTAAAGGGGTATAAGGAATTTTTGTACATCTCTAATGCTAATGTTGGTTGTGGTTTGTACCTAGAGGTCAACCAATTATACATATTCTACCACCTTACATTGAAAGCATGGATAGGCTCATTAGTTTCTCTCTTCATGATGGTGAAGTGTTGATAAATCAATATGG
Source organism: Torreya grandis (assembly GCA_037957365.1). Taxonomy (NCBI): domain Eukaryota; kingdom Viridiplantae; phylum Streptophyta; class Pinopsida; order Cupressales; family Taxaceae; genus Torreya; species Torreya grandis. The sequence goes on along the minus strand of JARHVA010003411.1, from coordinate 924,374 downwards.
GATTGGTGACCTATCCAAACTATTCAAGAATAGCCATTTAATAATCCTCCCAATTTGTGATGGAGTTTTTTGTTAGAGTCAAATACCAATAATAAGTAGCATCCATTAAATTTAAAATGGAGTAACTAACATGGAACATCTTCATCTACTACATTCATCAATATTAAGGTAGCTTTAACAAATTTAATATGCTCTTTAGAGGTCCTCGGCCCTAAAGGAGAAAAGGATGGTAGATATTTTTTAGTGTTTTAAGGTAGATCATGCACATCCTTTAGGATGGTAATGGTTGATCCAACAGACCAATATTTTTTTTGAGCCATTGGTTGATTAGCAGGAAACAGGTTCCTTATAGGTGAACGGTGTCCTTGTAGAGGTGGATTATTCTAAACTAGAGTTACTGGCACATATATAGGTATTTTATGGCTTGATAAGGGTGATACTAATAAACAAGCCTAGGAATTGGATCTAGACACTCTCTTAGGTGATTCCAGTGTAACTATATGTAAGGATTAACCTCTATTATTAGGAGGAAATTTTGGCCCTCCTTTTAACACCATTAAAACTATTGATGCAAGTTTTATACACACCATAGCTATAATAAGGTAGCCTCTAACATTTTAAGATCTCAATGAAGGAAAAATCCACTCCATGGCATGAGTTATAGGTATGCAGTCCTTCAAAACCTATTGATGAAATATCTGGTAAAGTATATAGGTTGTTAATAAGGTTTTTATGTGGAGGCATGGTTTCCTAATAGAGTAAATCCCTATATAAGTTGGATGGGTGGCTAGATTTTAATCTAGATTGGGTAAATCTCAATAACAAAACACAAAAAGAGGGTAAGGTATGGTATAGAAGGAATCCTTATGAGTCTTGGGAATTACTTCCTTGGTTGGTCTCTATATAGACCTGTGTCTTCTTAAAACGACTTCCTACTAGTAGCAATAATTTAGTAACCAGACATGTTTAAAGAGTCTAAGGGAATGGGGATGTAAGAAGTCCAATAAACTTAGACAAAGGTTGTTCCTATTAGGGTAGTTGTTTCACATCCTTTAATAAAGTTATTATGGCTCAGTCTAATTTATTATCTAAGGTAAATATAGCACACACTCAAAAAAGTACATGAAGAAAACATAAGTACACATACATAAATATGTCTCAATATAACTTGACTATTTTAATCAAATTATTTACCAATATTCAATAGTTATTTCACATCTAAGATTATAAAATTAATCAAAAAAATAAATAATATATTAATAGCATTAGTCAACTAAATATTTATTCAAGTAAACAACCATAGAAACTAACAACTAACAACATAACATTGGAAAGAAAATACTTAGACACTTTGCTTGATGACCAAAGTGGCTCCTACTCTGTATTCTAAAATTATCTAACAAAACATAAAGTGTATGGTAAAATTGTATATGTAGACCTTGAGGATGGGTCACCTCATCCTCCAAGTCTATGAATGATTATTACATGTGGTAGTTAGAACATGTAGTTTTAACTGTGGTCAAAACTATTTAAGCTAAAAAGCTATAAATAAACAAATTGTCTTTACAAAAGCATGAAACATGTGCATGAAAAAATACAAAAATAAATTTTAAAATGATTTTTCTATTTTATAATGAATTTAAATATAAGTTCCTCTAGGAATAAAACATGCATATATTTAACGCTGCATTTGCTTGAGTACTACATGGCCTTTAGTTGGAGTCTAAGTCAGAGTAGAAATTGAACATATAGTTCCACTACCAAAATCTTTCTTCTTCTTCTTCACCTTGTTCTCCTTATATACTTTATGTGCTTCTTCATGCTTTTAATGAATAATATCCAAGTTAAGCAGTCAAGGTTGGTGGAGTCTCTTAGTTAGCCTAAGGAGTCATGCATATTCATCCTTAGTAAGTTAGAACTTACTTCTAAAAATATTCCCTCCTATCACCTTCCTTCTCAATTTGCTTAACTTTGCTTCTATTCTTTCCACCACCAATCCTTTTATGCTTTGCTTGAAGTTATCAGTGTCCTCCTAGAAAAGTTTATCAAAATTGATTATACTAATTAATTTTCTTATAGAATCCCTTACTTTAAATGGTTTTAATTCATTCAAAATTTGGAGGAGTTGGGCCTTAGGTGCTTGGTAATTTGTATTAATGTTGTAACTACCTTCAACCACTCCTTAACATCCTCATGTCTAATGACCACTAATTTGAGGGCATTAGATGCCTAAAATTTAGTCATTAGATCAAGATGGTTGTATAATGAGTTTCTTATGTAGGCAATTATCATCTTAAGCATGGTAGTGTCTTGAGCCAAAGAGCCACAAAGTTTATTTACTTGGATCATGTGAGCCACCATCTCAGCTTTAATGAGTTCTATGGCCTCTATAGAATTGTAGCACTTAGAAGTGGCCTCCTTTACGTCATCTTTAATAGTTACAACAACATGCATCATACTGAATTATTCCTTAATTTTCTCAATTTGTGGCTATAATTCTTACACTTCCTCATCTAGTTCTTAGTGAGCCAACTTTGTACTTTCATAGATAGCTACCACAATATCCTTATGTGATTGAGCCAAGTCTAAGATATTTTCCTCATATATCATTTCTTCTAGATACCTATTCTACCTCTTAATGAGAGAGAATACTAGTTCTCACTCTTCGACAATGATGTTAATACCCTAGTCATCCTAAAATTTCTTCTTATTAACTCTTTAGATTAAGTGAGTTGGAGGATCAAACAATGTAGACATGGAAGGGAGCTCAATGACCTTACAAGCTGGGATTTGTGTCCTCAAATCAATAGCCCAAGGGGAAATGTTAAGGGGTACCTTAGTAGCTACCATAATAATTTATTACTTAGCCTCCTCTTCTTCCCTCTTTTTTTTCTTACTCACCTTAGTCAATACATCAAATAAGAAAGGCCATATTATTTTCAACTAGTCCACTCTTCTAGCTTGAGCAAGTGGATGCACTATAATAATGTGAAGTTTTTACTTCCTCCCCCTTCTTGTGTTGGTTATTATAGTTTCTTTAGTAGAATTGAAAGTGGGGAGTGGAAGGGAGAGTTATGTAGATTGGACATTTATTTGTGGGGTGGCCAGAGTAGTTTGCACATTCTTGTATGATTTCTTCTTTTTGTGAAGTCTCACATCATAATTACCAATAGGCATAGAGGTAATGGCCATAATAAATGGTGTAGTGGTGATAGTGAAGGGATCAATGGTGATTATATAAATGGAAGGAATATAGGTAGAGATGAAAGGAAATAAGGGGGTGGATGCAGTAGGAGGTGTGTGAGCTTTGACAGAAGAAATATATTTTGAATCAATAATGGAAATTGAAGCCAAAAAAATGGTAACAAAGGCTTGAGTACCTTGAAGTTTTAGTTCAATGGGGTCACTTTGAAGGCCTAGAGCTTTGACCTCCTCCAATTCTGCCTCATCATCTGAATCATGTACTAGGTCCTTGATGATGACTTCATTTCTTATTGATTGTTATAACCTCAAAGGTGGAATGGGCAAGCCTTGAGATGTTTGCATTATGGGGCTGCCTGTAGGAGTTCTTGACTTCCTAGTGTAAACCAATGGGGTATTTCCCTAAATGTGAGAGTCATGGGAGGAATATTCTACTACTTATCTAGTAACTACCCCAATATTTGAAATAGTAGACATACTATGGGTAACCATATGGACTTGAATGGTGTTAGTAACAAGCATATCTTCCTCATTAGATTCCAAACTAATAGGATCTCCTCTTTATCCTCCTTTTAGTGTACTTAACTCAAGGATCCTAGGTTCCCTCTTGAATATTTTCAATTACAACTTCAATATAATTATTTGAGATGAGGAAACTCCTTCTCCCCAGATTACCCTCTCTAGAAGTCCAAATGTTGTTAGCACTTGAAGAGAGTTATTTGTCTATCTAATTATCTAGTAGAGATACTAGGCTCTATTTGGATCATCCTTAGATGATCTTCCTATAGCCCAAGAATTTGTGATTACTCCAAGACTTCTTCATCTGACATAGTATTGAAGAAAAGGAAGTCATATTAGTAAGGTTTATAGTAGTAAGGGATGTTAAATCCACAAATGTGATGTTGGATATGCCTATGGGGCTCCCAATCTGTCCATGGCATTGTAGGGAAGCCATATCAATTTTACTTTGTCATAACATTACAAAAATGTTTTCTCATGGAATATGTAATTCTACCTATTGTAATAAGGATCCCAAAAAAGAAGGATTTCTTCTACCTTGGTAAATATTCCTTAATGTTATTCTACAATTAGAAAATAATTTCCTATTCCACTAGCTTATCTAGTACATACTTGGGGACATATAGAGGCTCTACCTTATTCCCGGAAATCATAATTATTGTAAAGTATAGATATAAGAATTAATCTCCCTTACCACTAAAATTATTCAAAATATTCTCCCAAATGTGAGCCATGGGTGAGCTATGGATGGCTTTCCACACCTATGGGTAGACATCTTCACATATTCTGACCATGTGCTTCTGATAAGCATATATGTGCATGAATTGAAAATGGTTATAGATTCTATTCTTCATAAAATGTATAGCCAAAGCCAATAGATTGTCCAAGTGTTTTTAACATGTCCCCATAACTACATAGACCATATATAAAATCATAAAATAGTCTCCCAAGGGAATGGGGTGTTTATCTTTGTGTAAAATCTACTCCCTCAGCCTCAAGCTAATTACCTCCCCCAAGGCATAAGCATCATCATGTGATAACATCATGTATATTAAATGAACCCAATCCAAATTTAAAAAATCAATGTTGGGCATCCTATATAACCTATTTATTAGAGTCATACCTATTTAAACTCCCAACCTAAATTTATTAATTGGGATACAACAATTAATCTAGAACTGAATAAATTTGTTAACTGGAAAGAAGCCAAAGGGAGTAATCCCTATTGAGTAGAGTCATACCTATTCAAAATCCATTTGGATTAATTTATAGGCTAAAAATTATTGAATAAATAACCTTTTTGATAGTACTTTCACATCATCTAATGAAAACATATCAACTAAATCAATTACATCCCAAAGCTGTGAATAGTTGTGCTACTTATCTTCAAATACCCCTACATCAAAGATAGTGTCTTTAAATTTTGTAGTCCTTTATTAAAAATACAGATGGGGGATTAGTTCCTTGGGATGACCTTAATGAGGAAGCCATAGATGTGCACTTGTTCCTATATCTTTCTCAATGTGTTGCACATTGTGTATACCTATATATTAATACAATTGACTTAGTTTTAGATTAATTGTTGTTTGTTGTATATTGTTTGAAGTATAAATTAGGGCTCTTGTTCACTATTTGGGGATAAAGATACTTATATTGTAATATATATTGAATAAAAATGTCATATTTAATGGATGCATATCATCTATATAATATCCTACATTGAATACTAGTTCATGCGATATTAAATATGCAACGTTCACTTTTCAAATTTGTTATCTTGGGTTGGTAGGAGATTTTAGCATTTATAAAATTTAAAATATTTTATCTTTACTAAGTATGGAATTAATTTCAATAATGTTATTTGTAATAAATCACTAAATATATAACATTATAGAAGGTGATTTTAAGTCAATGCTCATGGATAATTCCTTTGGGGGAATTATTTTAGATAAAATGTCTATGGATATTATTTCAAAGGACCTTGAGAAAAAAGTCTCAAAGTAATTATTTTGGAGGTATATTTTGTGGTTAAAGGGTTCTTCCAAACTTTTTGAAGGGTAGTTTGATCTGAAGGTTCCACTTTATAGGGCATTTTATCCATGACAAATGTCCTAAAGGGTATACTTCACAAATGTTGAAGGGTGATTTCAAAATTCCCAAAGGGTAGTTTTAAGGGCTAAAAAGCACCTTTAATTTTTGAAGGGTAATTTCATATGGCTAAGGGTCACTTCAAAGGTCTCAAAGGGTAGGTTTGGTAGCACCCAAAGGGTATATGGCCTTAATTCAAAGGGTAGTTTCAAGAATTATGAAAGGTGTGTGCCCTTTGGAGGAATTCTTTCATGGATTTTGCATTAAATGAAATGCCCAAAAAAAAAATTTAAATGAAATGGCTATATGACGAAAGGTCCCAAAATAGAAGTCCTAAATTTCATGTCTAAAAAGGGCATATAGATGTTTCATAAAGGCTGAAATGTCCTTTTTGAAATATTTGAAGGGTAGGTGGCCACTTAGAAAAGGGTTTAGAGCTTAGGAAAAAAATATAATAAGGTAGGTGTAACCAAATTAGAAGCATATATGGAACCAAATCCAAAGGGTAGGTTCCCTTCAGAGGCATTATTTCAAGGAATTTTCATTAGAATAAAATGTTTGTATAATAAGTATAAAAGGTAAGGTTTAGGGTAAAGGATCCTTTTAAAAAGTCCCGAATGATTTACTTATGGGATTTATTTTGGAAAAAATCTCTTAAGGAATTGGCAAAGGAATGGAACAAGAGCTCAGAATGAAATGTCAAAGGGTAGGCTACATAAAACCAAAGGGTATGTGCCGTAAATAAGTGGTCAAGAAGGGTAAAATGGTTTAGCTATAAAAAGGCTTAAGGGCTAGTTGGAAGGGTCCTAAAGGTTAGGTGGAAAGAAGGTGAAGGGTCTACTTTAGGGCAATATTTTCACAAAGGGTCTACTTCTCAAAGGCCTATGAGAACTTTCAAAATTACCAAAGGGAATTTCATATGTCAGAGTTTCATTGTAAAATTTTTGAAAGATAAGTCAGAGAGGTTCAAAGGGATAATCCATCAGGGATTTATTTTTGGTAAAATGTATTCAGTCCAAAATCCCTTAAGCTCAAAGGTCCTTAGGCCAATTTTTGTCAAAATAATTATTTTAGACAAGGATCCTATAATAATTTCTCTAATAAGATGAGGCTTCCAAAATAATAATATTGAAAGAAGTAGGACTAAAAGTTTCCTAACCCAATACATTTGAAAGATAGTTTTACATAAAATCCAAAAGAATTATCCCAAAGAATTCATCTATAAAACACAAGTTAGCCTTATAAATACAATAAACATAATGCTAATATCATCCACCATAAAAGTGAAAAGTCCCAGATTTCCCCAAATTGTGCATAAAACATATGAAAAGGATTCCTCACTAAGATCATATTTTAAGAAGGTGGGTCCCCATTTCTTTCTATAAAAAGGGGGTGTTGGGTACAATAGTAATAATTTTGGTCACAGAGCTAAATAATGTAGAACAAAATTTGTAAGACCTAAAGCACAAAGTAAGAAGGCATGCCTCCTAGAGGTTCATAAGTCTCTAAAAAGGAGAAAGAGAAGCCAAATAAGAAACCAAGGTATGTGTGGAAAGTAAAAGATCAGTCTATGGTTTCTCAAACAACACTCTATGCTAAGGAGCAAAATTTGTGGGTAATAGATAGTGGTTTCTCAAAACATGTGATTGGTGATAAGATAGCTCATCAAATTGAGTAAATGTAAGGAAGGATTTGTCAGCTTGGGAGACAACACTAAATTAAATATTTGAGGTAAAGGAACCTTGAAAATATATAGAAAATTACCTACACAATGTCCTTTATGTTGAATAATTGAAACATAATTTTCTAAGTGTCAACTAAATGTGTGACAATTGATATAATGTCACATTTAATATATATAAGGTTGTAAGTTAATGAGATCTAGAAGATTAGTTACAAAAGGGAAAATAACTAAAATCAATATGTATAATCTTGTTGAAGTGAATGGTAATAGTTACTTGATATGAAAGATTCATGAGTGTTTATTATGGCATAGAAGAATGTGCCATGCCAATTTTGATAGATTGGTAAAGGTTAGCTCAAATAAGTGTGTTAGACACATGCCTAAGATAACCAAACCTGCCAACACTACTTGCAAGGAGTATCAACAAGGTAAGAAGACAAGGGTTAAATTTCAAACAAAGGAGCATGCAACTACAAAGCCTCTAAAATTAGTTCATACTAATTTGTGGTCCTACTAAGACAAGAAGATATAAAGGAGAGAGATACTTCATGTTATTTGTATATGATTACTCAATAATGACATGGGTAACCTTTTTAAAGGATAAGTATCAAGCATTTGAAAGATTCAAGATCTTTAGGGCCATTGTAGAGAATGAGATTGGATGAATAATCAAACACTTAAGATCTGATAGAGGTTGAGAATTCACCTTAAAGAGTTCATAGAGTACTGTGAGAAGAATGGAATCAAAAGGAATTACTCTGTAGCAAGGAATCCATAATATAATGGAGTTATTGAGAGAAAGAACATGACAATCAAGGAAATGGCTAGAATAATTTTAAAAAAGGCCAAGTTACCTAATCAATATTGGAGAGAAGCAATCCAAATAATAGTATATATATTGAATAGAGTTCAACTAAGGGTAAAAAGTGATAAAACTCCATATGAACTATGGTATGGAAACCCTACCTCTATTATGTATTTCAAAGTGTTTGGAAGTAAATGTTACATCAAGAGAAAAATAGATAAATTGGGAAGCTTTGAATCAAGATGTGATGAAGGAATATTTCTTGGTTATTCCACCCAAAGCAAAGCCTACATATGTTAAACAAAAAGGATACATAATATTTTAGAGACCATCAATGTTAAGGTTGAAGAAGGATTGAAACATATTAGACTTGATAGAGAAATCTATATTAAATAATCAAATTTTGAAGAAGAAGAAGAAGAAACGATTGAAGAGCATGAAGAAGTAAATGAAAAAGCACTTGTAAGATTTATTCAAAAGGATCATCCTATAGAGAATATTATTATAAACAAAAATTATGGAGATTAGATAAGGAAAAGAGTTGAAATGAATAAGGATCAAGTAAGTTTTGATCTAATGTCTGAAATTGAGCCCAAAAACTATGTTGAACCCATTAAAGATGAGAATTGGCTAAAATCCATGGAAGAATAACTGATCCAAATTGAAAAGAATAAAACTTGGGAATTAGTTCCAAGACCTTCAAACAATAATGTAATAACTATAAAATGGGTCTTTAGAAACAAGCTCAATGAGGATGGAATTTTTATAAGCAATAAGGCAATATTGGTGTGCAAAGGATATGCACAAGTTGAGGGCATAGATTTTGAGGAAACATTTGCTCTATGTGCTAGATTAGAAGCCATAAGAATATTCATAGCATTCTCTATTTATAAAAAGTTCAAATTATATCAATTAGATGTTAAGTCTATTTTATTAAATGGGAATATAGAAGAGGAAGTCTACATAGAACTACTTGAAGGTTTTTAGCTATCAGAACAAGAAGATTATGTGTGCAGATTGAATAAATCTGTATATGGTTTAAAATAGGCACCTTGAGCATGGTATCCAAGACTAGACTAGTACCTGCTATAACAAGGATTCAAAAAAGGATGTGTATAAAAAAATCTATACTTCAAATTAGAAGGTGAGGATATGTTGTTTATTTTCTTATATGTAGATGAGATCATCTTTGGTGGTAAAATGACAAAATGTGTAAATAATTTGTTACACAAATGTAAAGTAAGTTTGAGATGTCTATACTTGGATAAATTTATTTCTTCATTGGTATACAAATAACACAAACTAATGAAGGGATATTTATATCCCAAGACAAGTATGCTAAGGAAATGCTCCATAAGTCTAGAATGGAAGATAGAAAATTAGTTAGTACTCCCACGATAATTGGATGTAAGTTAAGGAAAGATGATGAGTCCTTTGATTTAAATTATACTATATATAGATTAGTTATAGGTATCTTGTTATACCTAAGTGCATTAATACCTAATATCATGCAAGTAGTATTAATGGTTGCAATATTTCAATCTTTTCCTAAATAATCACATGTCAATGTAGTGAAAAGGATCTTTAGATACATTAAGAGCATAATTGACTATGAGCTATGGTATCCTACAAGTGAAGATTTCACTTTGAATACATAAATAGATGTTTATTTGGTTAGAAGTGTGGATGGTAGAATAAAAACTAATGGTGGTGAATTTTTCCTTCACAACATACCTGTTTCATGTCTAATCAAAAATAAAGAGTCATTTACTCTTTCTATAGTAGAAACATAGTATGTGGTAGAAGTGGCATGTTACACTCAAATCTTGTGGTTGAATAAAAAAATAAAAGACATCAAGGTAGAGTAAACATCACTTATATCTATTCTTTATGACAATCCTTATTCTATTAACATCTCAAAGAATCCATTGATTTATTCTAGAACTAAGAATATACCAATCAAGTATCACTTCTTAAGAGAAAAGGTTATAAATCTAGAGGTCATAATGGAATATGTTCAAACTTAGGATCAAATTTTAGACATATTCACTAAATCTCTTCCAAAGAACAATTTGAGTATCTGAGATAGAATTTAGGAGTGGTGGTTCCTACATCACATCACTAGATCCTAGTGATAAGGCATGAGTTTAGGGGGAGTATCACATAAGTCTTGTCAATTCCTAGAAGTAGAAAGAAAAGGCAATTAGGTATGCATATTATTGAAAATTTCTAATGAGTTTATGGTTAAAAATTCTTGGACAAACTATGAGTAAGTTGGATTTCCTTTTCCATTAATGCCCAAGGAGGCAAAAAAGTGCAAATTCTCTCTGTAAAATAAGGAGTAGAACAAGTTTCCAAGTTGAGTTTTGGAAAATGTGCAATTTTATAAGGGGGAATAAGTTTAGTATGTATAGTTTTATCACAATTTCATCAAAATCCAATATAAGTAATGCCATAGAAGGAGCAAAGTATTATAATATCAAAATTTGCCATCATTAAATAAGATCAAAGCATTTAGTTTGTCATCAATGCCAAAGGAAATATTATTGGATGTATGATTGTAATTAATGTCAAAAGGGGCATTATGGATGTCATTGATGTCAAATGATCAAGCAGGATTGATGGAAAGAAGATCATGTTTAACAATTTCATAGTGCAAAGTTGTCATGCTTTTATAGAGACTATTTCTAGACCACTTGAAGAGAAATTAATAGAATATTTGTTATGGGTTTTTAAGAGAATCTTAAATATATGGTCCAAAAGTTTATATGAAGATAAATGAGCTCAATAATGATTTATTTTATCTCTCAGATATTACAAGATTTCTCAATTAAACCCTAAGGGTTTAAGCCATGGTGTTCATAGTCATATTCTATTTTTATGTTGACTAGCTATAGACATGAACTAGTAACTTAAGTTATAATTTAAGTCTTCCTCTTCATTGTGCAACTAGACATTTCGACCTAGTAGTTACCAACTTGAGAAAATGTTTTAAGACTTTATATTTCTTAAGTCCTTGACTTAATATTTATCCTAGCTTGATCAACATCTAGCACTTAATCATACACTAAAGATACAATGAAGAGTAGAAAATTCAATTTATCAAAGACACCTATGAGTAAATACACTAGTGAAAAGTGTCAAAATCACAAAGCTCGTATAGTAAATATATGAATTATTTTAAATTTAAATAGTAAATGATTAATGTTAGGATGCTAAGTGTCACACTCATAGGAGATCATCAGAGATAAAGTTTCAGATTTTCATAAGATCAAATGATGACTGCATGATCATACAATGAAGATCTAATAGATTAATCTAAATCAATGGGATAAAGTGGTTGATGTTTAATGATATAGAGGTGAGTTAGAAACTGATCTAGTTTAATGAAATCGATGGAGATTATTCATTCCAAATTTTTAAGAATCAATGAGATTAGACCAAGTGATCAAGGTTTAACATTAGATAGAGGTAAATTTCATGCAATTAAGAATATCTCATGGCATGCGGGAGCTTGGATCAAAATATCTAATAGATGCATTTTTTTAAAAAAAATGGAAGGGAAGAAAACATTTCACCCATTCTAGATTTGGATCCTAACACTAAGGTCATGGAATATGACGTGGATATAAAAGTTATCAATATAGTAAGAGGAAAAGGTCTATATGAACAATTGGCTTATGATATTAAAATTATTGAACAAACACCTAAAATAATATATAATCAAAGTGTCTCTCACCCAACTAACCCACCTATTTTCAATAGCTAGATCCATGACATCATCAAATTCATATAGACAAGTGAGTATCCATATGATCTTCAGTAGTGTAAGAAAAGGTATTACAAACTCCAAACTATTTATTACATCCTCATTGATGGACTATTATTTAGAAATGATATGAATGGATTTATGTTAAGATGTATTGATCATGATCAAGTTCCTAAGGTACTCCATGAATTCCATGATGACTCGTTATGGGGACATTTTTTTCTCAAGAACCACAACTATTAAGATAATGAAAAGAGACTATTGTTGGCTTAAATTATGTAGATATGCCCACTAATGGGTGAATAAATATGAAAAGTGCACTTATTTTTATAGCAATAAAAAGTTAGTAGTCTTTCCCCTCAAGCCAATTCATGTAGATCAACGATTTTTGTAATGGTGACTAGACTTCATAGGTTTTATCAATCCACCATCAAGTGTATGAAAAAAATGGGTCCTCATAGTAATAGATTACTTTACATGATGGACTAAAGTAGTTTCACTAAAATATGCTATAGAAGTATCTATTTTGGATTTTATGGATAGTATAGTATCAAGATTTGATGTACCTAACACTATTATCTTTGACAATTCTAAGGATTTTATAGGCACAGAAGTGAGTGAATGGTATGTCAATCATAATGTGTCCTTCAACACTTATTCTATTTATTATCCTCAAGGTTATATCTTGGTTTAATCAATAAATAAGAACCTAATTAGAATCATCAAGAGGACTATAGAAGATAACTGAATATCTTGGCATATAAAGTTGAAATCAACACTTTGGGCTGATAGGATCACCCCTAAGAGTGACATAGGTAATTCACCTTTCATGATGGTATATGGAAGAGAGGCTCGAGTCCCACTATCAATTAAGTTATCATCTCTAGAGCTTAATCACTAATTGGACTTGATCGATAATGATTCAATGATGGTGAGATTGGCTAAGCTCATGGGACTCAAGGAAATTAGGAACTAGACAATGAAGGTCTTAGAAGCTAATCAATCCCAAACCAAGAAGACTTTAGACAAGAAGGCATCTGAAAGGAAATTTAATGAAGGAGATATGGTCCTTAAATGGGATGTAGACAAGGCTAAATCAGGAAATCATACCAAATTTCATATGATTTGGAGTAGTCCATACATTATTATTTAGTGCAAAGGAGCCAACACATTCTAGCTCTTAAATATTTATGGAGAAGAAGTGGCTATCCTAGTTAATGGGATATACTATAAAGCTTTATTTTGAGGTAGGCATTCATTCCAAAAAAAATATTTTGTGTAAATAATAGGGTTAGTCATGTTTCATAATAAGTGCCTATGCATAGGTCAAAATAAAAGTAAATGCCCTTTTAGGTGGGACATAATAAAATTGGATCCCAACACTAAGCCTTTTAGACAAAATTATAGGCCCATTAATCTAAAGATCAAACCCCTAATGAAAAATGAGCTTTCTAAATTGATATAATCTAATATAATTTTTCCTATCAAGCACTCATCTTGGTTTGAAAATTTGATCCCTATCAGAAAGAAAAATGGTGAAATAAGGCTGTGTAGATTTTATAGACCCAAATAAAGCATCCATAAAATATCACTATCCTCTCCCATCTATGGAGAAAATTTTATAAATTGTAGCAAGATATAAATGGTTTTCCCTTCTAAATGGTTATTTTGTCTATAACCAAATACTAGTACAAGATTTAAACTAATATAAAACCACCTTCACCATAAAATGGGGCATGTATGCATACAAAATGTTGGGGTGACATTTCAAAGAGCCATGGATATGGAATTTAGAGGAATGATAAACAAAATGATCCTAGTATGTGTGGAAGAGATCACCATATATTTAATGCATGCTTAAGTACATCTATATCACCTTATAAATTATTTTGAAAGGTGTATATAATACAAGGTTTACTTTAACCCAAAGAGGTGCATGCTTGTGGTCCATAAAGGGAAACTATCAGGACATGTAACATCAAAATAAGGTATTATAATAGACCTAGAAAGTGTTTGTGTTATATCTACATTGGTAATTCATAATAAAGGAAATCAATTTTTTCTTGGAAAGATTAATTTTGTGAGGATAATTGTCCCAAAATTTTCCTCTCTAGTAAAACCTCTCAATGCCATGCTCAATAAGGGTGTAGTTTTCAACTAGACATAAGATAGAAGAGTTAGTTTTTATGCCATAAAAAAATATATCTCTTAGGATCCTACTCTAGTCAACCCAAATTATGAAAAATACTTCATTCTTTATGCATCTAGAGGGGAAGAAAAGATCTCAACCATTCTAACTCAGCAAAATCAAGAATAGTTAGAATAACTAATATCTTTCATCAGCCAATTTTTGAAAGGATATGAGGAGAATTATGGTTTTGTAGAGAATAAAGTATATTCCATGATTAAAGATCTCAAAAAATTTAGGCATATGCTCTTCAATAACAAGATTCCTCTGATGGTAAGTCACCCAAGTGTGAAGAGTTCCTAAGCAACCGAGAGATAAATGCAAAGTGAGTAGGATGGATTACTAAGGTCATGGAATATGACATGGATATCAAAGTTACCAAGTTGGTAAGAGGAAATTTTTTGTATGAATAATTGGATTTCTATATAAAAAATACCAAACAAACACTTGAAAGTATATGCTTAAAGTACATCTCACCTAGCCAACCCACCTATTTTCAACAACTAAATCCAAGATATGATCAAATTCCTACAAATAGGTGATTATCCATATGATCTTCAATATTCTAATAGAAGGTATTACAGAAACCAATCTATTCTTTACATCCTCATTGATTTAGTGTTTTTTATAAAGGATATGAATGGAGTTATGTTAAGATGTATTGAGCATGATAAATTTCCTATGGTAATCTAAGAATTCTATGATGTCCCATCAAGAATAAATTTCTCTTCAAGAACCATGACCATTAAGATAATGAGAGGAGGCTATTGGTGGCCTACATTATTTAGACATGCCCACTAATGGGTAAGGAACTATGAAAACTGTGCTTATTTTACCGATAAGCAAATGTTAACATTTTTTCCCCGTAGTCCAATTCAAGTAGATCAACCATTTTCTCAATGGGGACTAAACTTCATAGGCATAATAAATCCACCATCAAGTGTAAGACGCAAATGGGTCCTCATAGCAACAAATTAATTTATGTGATGGACTGAATTAGTTTTGCTAAAAGATGCTATGAAATCATCTATTTTTGATTTTATGGACAATATAGTATCAAGATTTGATGTACCTAACACTATTATATCCAATAATGCCAAGGAATTAGAGGATCCAAAAGAATATCATATATATATTTAGGCAAATTCATTATGTGCATGATATTCTTGAATATTATTTCATCCCATTCATTAATAGGTACACATGTAAGTGAATGGGCTATCAAAAATAATGTGTACTTGAACACTTCTTATAATTATTATCCTTAGGGTAATGGTTTGGATGAGTCAACCAATAAGAACCTAATAAGAATAATCAAGAGGAAAATAGAAAATAACCAAATATATTGGCATACAAAGTTGAAATCAACACTTTGGGATAATAACATCACCCCTATGAGTGCCATAAGTAATTCACCTTTCATGCTAGTATATATTAGAGAGGCCCGAGTTCCACTATCAACTGATTTACCATCTCTAGAGTTCAATCACCAATTGGACTTGATTGATAATGGTTTAATGATGGTGAGATTAGCTAAGGTCATGAAACTCAAGGAAATTAGGAACTAGGCAATGAAGGTCTTGGAAGCTAATTATACTCAAACCAAGAATACTTTAGATAAGAAGGCATCTAAAAGAAAGTTTAATGAAGGAGATATGGTCCTCAAATGGGATCTAGATAAGGCTAAACTAGGAAATCATACAAAATTTGATGTGATATGGAGTGTTCCATACATTATTACTTAGTGAAAAGGAGCCAACACATTCTAGCTCTTAAAGCTTGATGGATAAGAACTACTTATCCCAATCAATGGGATATACCACAAAGTTTGATTTTGAGGTAAGAATTCATTCCAAAAATTTTATTTTGTGTAAATAATAGGGTTAGTGGTTTCTTTTAATAATTACTTATACACATGTAAAAATAAAATTAGAGGCCCTTCTAGGTGGGACACAATAGAATTGGATCCCAAAACTAAGCCTAGTAGATAAAAGCAGAGGCCCACTAATCCAAAGATCAAACCCCTGATGAAAAGTTATCTTTCTAAATTGATAGAAGAAAATATAATTTTTAATATCAAGCACTCATCTTGGGTTGTCAATTTGGTCCCTATCAAAAATAAAAATGGTGAAATAAGGCTATGTGTAGATTTTAGAGACTTGAATAAAGCATTCATAAAAGATCACTATCCTATCCCACCTATGGAGAAAATTTTACAAATTGTAGAAAGATCTAAAAGGTTTTCCCTTTTAGATGGTTATTCTCACTATAACCAAATCCTAGTAAAAGAGTCAAACTAGTATAAAAACACCTTCATCACAAAATGGGGCACGTATGCATATAAAAATATGAATTTTGGTTTGAATAATGTTAGGAAAACATTTCAAAGAGCCATGGATATGGTATTTAGAGGACTGATAAATCAAATGATCATAGTATTTTTGAATGACATCACCATCTATTCAAAGCATGCTTAAAAACATCTGTATCACCTTAGAATTTATTTTTAAGGTGTAGGTAATACAAGGTTTCCTTAAACCCAAATAAGTGCATGTTTACTATCCTTAAAGGGAAATTATTGAGACATGTAGTGTCAAAGTAAGGTCTTATGATAGACCTAGAAATATTTCATGTTATATTTGCATTGGCACTAACAAGTCATAAGAAAGGGCTTCAAATATTCCTTGGAAATATTAATTTTATGAGGAAATTTGTCCCAAATTTTGCCTCTGGTAAAACCTCTCACTTTAATGCTCAAGAAGGGTGCAATTTTCAACTAGATACAATATGGAAGAGATAGTATTTAGGCCATCAAACAAGATATCTCTTAGGATCCTACTTTGGTCAACCCAAACTATGAGAAATACTTCATTATTTATGTGTTTGGATGGGAAGAAATCATATTATCCATTCTAACTCATCAAAATCAAGAATAATTAGAATAGCGGATATCTTTCTTCATCTAATCTTTGAAAGAATATGAGGAGAATTATAATTTTGTAGAAAATAAAGTTTATGTCATGATTAAGGATCTCAAAAAGATTAGGCATATAATCTCTAATAAAAAGATTCATCTAATGTTAGGTCATGCAAGTGTGAAAGAGATCTTGAGAAATTAGGAGAAAAATGAAAAGTGAGCAAGATGGATTACTAAGGTCATGAAATATGATGTGGATATCAAAGTTACCAAGATGGTAAGAGGAAAAGGTTTATGCAAACAACTAGCTTCCAATATTAAAAATACCAAACAAACAACTAAAATAGTACATGCTCAAATTGCATCTCACCCAACCAAATCACCTATTTTCAATAGATGGGTCTAAGACATGATCAACTTCTTACAGATAGGTGAGTATCCATATGATCTTCACCAGTATAGGAAATGGTATTATAGACTTCAATATATTCTATATGTCCTCATTTATGGTGTGTTATTTAGAAAGGATATGAATGGAGTTATGTTAAGATGTATTGAGTAAGATCAAGTTCCTAAGGTACTCTGTGAATTACATAATGGCCCATCAGGAGGAAATTTCTCAATAAGAACCATGACCATTAAGATAATGAGAGGAGGATATTACTAGATTAAATTATTTAGAGATTCCCACCAATGGTTAAACAACTATGAAAAATGTGCTTATTTTTTTATCAAGCAAAATTCAATAGTCTTTGTCCTCATGAAAATTCAATTAGATCAATCATTTTCTCAATGGGAACTAGACTTCATAGGCATAATCAATCTACCATCAAGTGTATGATAAAAATGTGTCCTCACATCAACATATTACTTTACATGATAGATTGAAGTATTTGCATTAAAAGATGCTATGGAATCATATATTTTGGATTTTATGGATATTATAGTATCAATATTTTGTGTACCTAACTCTATTATCTCTAATAATGCTAAGGATTTCATAGGCACATAGGTGAGTGAATGGGATGTCAAGCATAATGTGTACTTGAGCACTTATTCTAATTATTATGATTAGGGTAATGTATTGGCTAAATAAACTAATAATAACCTAATTAGAAACATCCAGAGGGAAATAGAAGATAGCCAAATATCTTGGAATACAAAGTTGAAATCAGCACTTTGAGATGATAGGATCACCCCTAAGAGTACCATAGGTAATTTAACTTTCATGCTAGTATATGGAAGAAAGGCTTGAGTCCTACTATAAATCAATCTACCATATCTAGAGCTAAATCATCAACTAGATTTGATCAATAATGATGCAATGATTGTGACATTGGTTAAGCTCATGGAACTCAAGGAAATTAGAAACTGGGCAATGAAGGTCTTGGAAGCTAATCAAGCCCAAAATAAGAAGACTTTTGACAAGAAGACATATGTAAAGAACTTTAATGAAGGAGATATGGTCCTAAAATGGGATGAAAGTAGGCTAAACTAGGAAAACATACCAAATTTAATGTGATATAGAGCATTCCATACATTATTACTCAGTGTAAAGGAACCAACACATTCCAACTATCAAGGCTTAATGGAGAAAAACTGCCTATCCTAGTCAATGGGATATATCTAAAATCTTGATTTTGAGGTAAGAATTCATTCTAATTTTTTAAATTAAAATAATAAGTTTAGTGGTGTTTTTCAATAAGTTTTTATGCATAGGTCAAAACCCATTAGGTGTTTTTATTTCCTTATGTTGTGTTTTTTTCCATTTTGTTTGATATTTTCCTATTTTGTTCATGTCTAGGCAAGTACTAGTTTATTTTTATTTAGGTTAGAGTTTGTTAGAATAAAGATTGACTCCATGCCCAATTTATTTAAGGCTACTAAGTTGAAAATTATTAGTAGGCAATCATCTCATACAGGTCACTAAAAATGTTGATATATTTATCCTAAAAATATCATTACATATAATATCCTAAGGGAGACCCCCTTTTTTTAAAGGATAAACCCTGAAACCACCAAAAACCCTATGTTTCCCTTTTAAGTCTATAAAAATTAAAAATTCTAGAGGTAATTTGCACTCATGCAAATTATTTTCTAGGTTTCAGATCCCACCAACACCCTAAGATTGATGGAATTTTGAACTTGGCATCTATTTTTGACAATTGAAAATTTATAAAGTGACCTATGGGATCTAGATCCCACAAAAAATAATATCCCCATGCAATGTATAACTCTATGAGCACTTTAAACATTTACAAATGTACAAAGTACACTTCAAGTTCTACCTTTTGCCAACTAATTTATACCAATTACCTTTTGTGGGATGCATAACAAAAAGTGCAAATTGCACATATTCAAACATACAAAGTGATTCTAGAGTTATGCATTCTACCAAACCAACCCTTATACCTTGGTAGATGTTGGACCTAATTTTTATACCTTTGATTTCTACCACCAACTAATATTAAATTTCATTTAATGCAAGGTTTTCAATATTTAACCAAGTATTAAAGGTTTTTTATTATTATTTAATAAATTATTAAGTGTGTTTTTGGATCTTAAGCAATGATCCACACCACTAAACCTTGATCCATGTGCAAACACATACCTATACCTAAATCCATGATAACAAAACTCAAATCCACATCACCAGTACTTGTACATGATATTTTCTTAATGCTCTTCTCATGATTTCTCCTACAAATTGGTACCTATCTCCAATTTTTTCATTTCTTAATTTACATAACATTTAAGGTTATTTGTAAATTAGGAATTTATTATGAAGTCATTTATCCAAAATTTATGGTCATAAAATTAGGGTTTCTCTAGGGTGTCATTTTTCATATGATCATTTTGAGTTCCCCCCAAAAAATGTTCATTATCTAAAACCCTAGTTTTTTCCTCCTAAATTTGGAGTCAAATTCTAGGTTTTCCTCAAGTGAAAAAATATTATAAAGCATATACTTCCCATTTAAACTAGTGAATATTCCATAAGATCCTCCAACATACCTATAAACATGGGACATAGCTTTAGCACCTTCATTTCCTATAGAAATCCAAACTACTAGAAATATAGCATGCTTCCAACACCTTCTACATCCATATAAATTTCACCTACCTCAATCACCTCATAATTTAACCAAATATTTGAGCTACTACAAACACTTATAAATCTTGTCATCTTCACAATTTGTTTATCATGAGAAATAACTTCAATTTATATGCCTCTTAAGGAAATCAAGTTTAAATCGAAGGGCCATAGAGTGAATCCCTACTTGGAGTCTAATGTTATAGATACAACAAATATAGATTTAGGTCAAATTAACCTAGAAGATTTTTGGGTTGGGATAGGTGTAGAATTTAAGAGTGATTGGATCCATAATATCTATGACTCTAGCTTACCACAAGATACAACCTTTCCATTCTTAGTTAAAATCCCTGACTTGGTCCTCAAAATGAGAAAGGGGAAAAGGTTTTGAATCTAGACCCTAATTTTATCAGCTTAGTATTTGCAATACCTAAATTTTAGAGTTACTTAGATATAACTCCATAAAAATCTACATAGTTCTTCAAAGATAAATGATATGGTTGTAAAAACATATTAATAAATAGTGGCTCATGTAATCTAAGCATTCCTCTACCAGGTTACCAAAGACAATGTATAAACTTGATTTTATTAATGAAGTAAGGGACATTATCATATTATTACATATGGTCATTGGCAACCCTAATGCCAAGTGTTATTGAGAGTGGATGTATAGTATATATAGACCATCCAATAAAATAAACAATACATTCATTAGGCCTAGTTAGTAAGTGATTACCTTCACAAGCAATTGATGGAGGTACAAACAATAGGCAAGTTCTATATGATCTCCTACATTATATAAATCTTGGCTAAGGGAAGATTATTCCCAAGCCTCAACATAGTTCTTGAAGAGATAAATATATTACACAACTACTACCCTAAACTCACACTATAAGCTAGTAGACATCACTTTAGGAGAGTGAATGATGCTTTTATCTACAACATCATTATCATGTTTTATAAAGATCTTATGGGAATAAGGTTATCAAAGGCAATAGTGAATGGAATTAGTAAATGGTGTTCTTAATTCATATAGTTTCCCACATTTTCATACATTAGGGCTACCAAGTTCATTGGTTATCCCTACACTCTTCCCTAATATGTGAGCAATAAATGGGTACTAATAGATTTGGTTAGGAAGCACATGGAGACACACAATCTTCTTTTTGATAGGCATAAGGCAAAGATACATTTCCAAATTTCCATTGGCTGATACAAATGCCAATCCTTCGTTAAGGCCAAATGTGTTAAGGCCAAGTTGAGCCAATTGACATTGAAAAATTTGGAGTCTATTTCATTTTTTATGTGTATGAAAATATTACTAGTGCATTGACATTCATAACATATGCTCATGTGCCATAGTATGAGTATTACTAGAAATATTAAGGAGATGAAAAAGTTATCATAATGAGGGATTATTTTAGAATGTCCCTTAAAAAAATCAAATACTATGATTTGGTAAGAGTTCCAAATGACCTGGTGGATGATGACTCTAATGTGAACCCAATTTATTACACACAAGTCATCACATAACCCTTACCACTAGTTAAGTGGTCACATCTAAAGTCCCTTTCTTTTTTTGATGAAACATCCCATGTAATTAATATATCTATCAATTGGTTGAGGAGTAAGGGAGTTTAGATAACAAGAGAGACCACTGGGGTTAGAGAAAAACTTCTAAGGCTTAAATTAGATGGGATAGATCCATCATAGGAGGGTCTAGGAGAATCATCAGGGGATTTGGGGAAGAAGAAGAAGAAGAAGAAAAAGATTAAGGAAAAGAAAGGAGAATCAAGAAAAGATGGATAAACTATAGAACAACCAATAGATATTTCATTTGAAGGCACAAAAATAATGACACAAGGTTCTATAGCTTCATATCTCATATATTTGATTCCCATTTTTATTGTTCCCCCTTATCCTTCTCACATTGTCCCAAAGGTATCAACACCTCCACCACCTATATGTACTCCTCTAACTTCTCAAGTTCTCATTCACCTCATGTTTTAGCACCTCTACCTCCTATTTCCATTCCCCCTACATCTATAGTATCCATTCCACCTAACATTCCATCTACATTTCCTATTATAGTAATCTAAACACAAACAATACAAGTAAGTCAAGTGGACACTCAAGGTCCCCCATTAGTGGAATCTCAAGTTTCCACTCCACTTTCCCTTCCTTAACTTTCATCTTTCCCTTTAATTATATTCCCTCTTTTTATTCCATTCCTAATACTTTACATTATATCACCATTAGTTTCTAACACTACCCAGTTGTACTTATCCATAGACTCAATCATACTAATCCCCAATCTCTTTCCTTTCATTATTAACCATGAGTGGTCATACCCATTTGATTGATACATTCAATTCTTTGGCTTCCACCCTTCCAATTGTACCCAAATTCATAACCCTTGTGTCTATTCTACCTTTTACTCCCCTAATAGACACAATTGTTCCCATTACCTCTACTTCATCTACTTCCACTATTTATACAACTCCATCAGCTGAAATTATAAAAACATAGGTACTTAATTCAAATGTTGATTTGCATTCCATTAATGAAAGTGAACCTCCATAGGTTCCTAATAAGAAACCAAAGGAAGCATCTACATAGGAGTCTACTTTGGTCACAGTGTCTGCTAGTGCAACTATATCAACTATTGATTCTTTGGTAATAGTATCAAAAAAACAAGGGGCTAATATTAATTGGCTAACCCATTTAGTAATCAAGAAGAGAAAGTAGATGATAGACCCAAACACATTGGACTTTAGTCTCTTTTATGTCAATAAAAAGTCCAAACTAACTCTAAAGACCCTCTGTAGGATATTCAATAATGACAAGGGACAAATGTGTGTTGAAATTACATTTCTCCCATGACATAAATCAAAATAAAATCTTGTGGTGGGATACTATCATATCTCTCAGATCCACCTTTGATGGCAGACAAGAGAAGGACTCAAACATGATATATAAACTAACATCAACTCTTTCTTTCAGAGAATTAATCACAACAAGGCCACCAAGGATGAACTCAAGAATTAAGTGGAGCAACTTAAAAATGTATTATACCAATTTACATGGCCCAGTGGATCATCAAAATAACCATAGGTAGTGTATCCAATTAGTTAGTTTTTATATCAATCTTTCATTGATTCAATCCAAGAGATGGGTTACATGAGAAGGGCTATAAAATAATGGTCTAAGGAGGCAATTACTAAAAGTAATAAGGTCATTTCTATAATGATGGATCACTATAAAATCATCAATGAGAGAAAGTATACCTTTAAAGATCAGGTCAAAATTATGAATCAGAGATTCAAACCTTAAACTTTTATTATCCTAAGTTAACAGTTGTAAGTTCACTTGACATAGATGTACTCATTGATGAAAAAATATTGAATGATAAAGTTGACCATGAGGAAATCCATAAATCTTCTCATTTTTGGATTAGAGTATTAACAAAAGATGCTCACCAAGCCAAGGAGGCTCATGATAAAGTAGTTGGTGTATTATAATACATTGATGGGATGATGAACACAATGTCATACCAAATATTAGATAATGAAAATAATCTCCTTAAGGTAGAAAAAGTCTAGAATAACTTTGAGGAAATAGTTGAAAAAGAATCTGCAAAGGACAAAGTCTTCGCCCTTAGTTCTATCCATCACTTTATCATGTATAAAAGAGAAATTGATAAGATGAGAATAGAAATGCAATGAATAAGGACTTTTAGGAAATAATTATTCAATGTTCAAGAAGATTGTGTAGTCTCTCAAATCTACTCCTATGGGTTAGATCTAGAATGAATACAAGAAATTTTCAAGGAATTTGATGCATATGCTAAGAAACTATAGGAAATGAATGATAAGAAAGATGGCAAAGTTTTAGACAATGATTAATATTTTCTATGATTAAATATTTTCAAATGTTTTAAATGTCATTTGTAATTTCATTTCAAAAAAATTATAAGTTGTAATTGTAAACATACAACTATCATTTTATAACTCTTTTTGAGAAAGATAAAAACATATTTTTACACCTTAAATTTTTTATAATGTGAAAGTTGTAAAAAGTGTAGTTTCAAATTACACTTTCTATTTTGACAAGTATGAGTTGTTGAAAGTGCAAAATCATGAAGTGTAAATTACAATGTTAATTTTAAAAAAGTGGTAAGACTTAAATTTTTTAAAAGTATCACTTGTGTTTTGCATGAAAAAATACTTGTCTTTTATTTTTGAAAATCAAGTCCTATTTGGGAATTATCCATTTGTATAAAGAGTTATTTACAGCTACTAAAGATTAAAAATCCTTGCATGGATATCTTCCATTACATACCATGCCACGCTATACCATTCAACCTCAAGAATCATGCCAAGATCTTGAGTTCCAATTTCTAGTTGTTCCACAACTCTAGGATACTATAAATAGAACTCACCTCTTTGAATGAATGTTTTAGATCTGCATGATTTTATTTACTAAGAATTCAAGTTTTGACAATTACTTCTCATCTAGGATATATTTTATATAAATATGGGTAGACTCCATGGCCCAATCTATATATTTATTATTAAAGGAAATAATTTCTAAATTTTGAATGTATTTTCTACAAGTTGTAACCTTTGGGATAGAAATAAATTAAAGGTTTTCCTTTCTTTTTTGAGAGATCTCTATGTATGTCAATTATTTGAATGTTTGTATAAGTTTTGTTCCTATTTTAGTCACAAGAAATTCATTTGTGGGATTTTTCCCCTTTTGAAAATGTCATTTGATTAAAATAAAGAACCTTTTCCCTTTTGTGAAATTAACTAAATATTGCCTTTGACTTCTTATTTTTATGAGTTTGTGTTAGACCCACTTTAATATAATTATCTATTCCATTATGTTCATTAAGCAAGCAATAAGAACCATTAAGATATCTAGTGAAATCACCTTTTTAAGTTTTGTAAAGTTTTATTATTTCCATTTTCCTTGTCAAAATTTTTTTTCTTAGGAGAGAAAGACACTAAATGAGCAAATTTTCCATAGAATTGGTATTTGACTAGTTATATCTAATATAGTGAAAGGAATCTAGCCTTCTCTAGAGGTTAACTTCAATTTTCCAAATTCCTATAGTTTAGAGGTTTTCCCATTATAACATTAGGTGTTTCATGGTGAGCTATTCTATATTATAATATGTGTAAAACTTATGTGATAAAAGTTCTCACCAAATATTTTGGCACAAAGTGGGGGTAATAAACATGCATCAAAGACATATACTCATGTAACTATATGTATAATATTAATTCATGGGAGATAATTAAAAATTCATATCTATCTACTCTTATAATGGAGGAATAAAGTTAGGAATAATTACTTTTAAAGACAAATCTATCGAGCCTCAATCTCTCCCTTGATAAAGGTGATTCAAAAGACTTATCCACAAGACAATATCCTTCTCCAAGTAGAAACCCTAAGCTAATAATATTTAATTTTAATGGTAGAAAATAATATTTTAAAGAATCATAAATGAATAATTAACTTGTGTTGTCTCTCTAACAATGCTAAAATGGATGTGTTTATATAGGTAGATCTAAACCTAGTCCTTTCTGAAAGTTTAGGCTGACAAGGTCAACCCAATTTACCTAGTATCATTACTGACAAAAATAAATTACATCATGGTCTAAATCATCTAATTTCTAACGTAGACCCTAATAAATTTTATAAATTAGAGTACAAGGTCCATGGGGTTGAGTGTGTAATGTAAATAATCAAAAAGGGTTTTAGGATAGGGAAGGGATAATGAAGGTGGTAAATGACTAGAGGAGGGTGAAAATAGGAGGCAAAGATTAGGGGAATGTTTTTAAGAGATGGGTGTCTAGATATAAGTTTTAATAAGGGATAAAATTCATGCAAAGCACAAATGGTCTACACACACCTTTCCCTATGCACCACTTAAGGAATGAACTCAAAGAGATTGAGACTTGATAGGTTCCTACAAAATAAACAAATATCAATAACTGATAAAGTTTTAAAATATTATATGTAGACATATGCCCCAATCTAAGCTCATCACATGTCACTCAACAAGGGGTGGTGCTTCGAGAAAAAAACATAGAAACACATAACACTAAAGATTAAAAAAAATGTACTATTTTAAAGCAAAAATAACTAAAATTAAATGACTAAAATGGAAATAATTGAAAATTAAAAGTAAAGCATACCTTGACTTACCTTTATTATTTTATGGTTGTCTACTATGTTTTTAGTTTTGATCATGGAGAGTGTAGAGACTAATTTCAACAAACCCAATGCTACAAAACTAAAGAGTAAAAAAAAAGACATAGGAGATCCAAATTAAATGATGATATGTGGATAGGACATACCTAGAAATTTGGAAAGCTTGGATGACAAGTTCTATGTTATAAAAAATGACCAAATCAAAATTTAGAGTGATTTGGTTAATTGAAAATCCAAGTCTACTAAAGATCAAAAACCTCAAACAAGTAAACCTTAAGTAAGAAAGACAAACTCACAAAGTCAAACCAGTGATATATGTAAAAGAGGATGGTAATCAAAAATCAATGTAAAATCAATAATAATCCTTCAAAAAATATGGGAAATCAAATGTGGTAAAACAACATTGATGAATGATAAATAATAATGTTTACTCAATCATTAATGGAAACCAACATTGACAAGTGAGAAGTAACAAGCTAACACCACTCAACAATGAAAAAAATACATGAAAGTAGAAATAGACTTGGGTGTCCACAAAAATGGTAGTACAACAATAAAAAATGGTAAAATAAAGCAAATCATGTCTAAAAATTTAGAGCCATGGTGTGAAAAAATAATCTTAGTCACTCAAATGTTGATGCATGTAAGTGTATCATAGGTTGTTCTGAGTGTTTAACAAACACTACTCATTTCTAAATTCTAAGAATCTAATGCATGAATTGTAGGTTATGATAATCTTGTCATCCCTAGTGGAATAATGATAGAATAAGTGAATTATTTCATACAATTTATAAATTTTGGCTATTGGGAGTAACTATGCATTGATAGTTAACCTTTGAAAATGAGAGTGATGTAAGCTAGGTGAAGTGAATTATGCTCAAAGAACAAAATCTAGAGACTAACTTAAAGTGAATATTTAAAATGTGAAAAAATTAAATAAAAAGAAAAAGGTAGGGTAGGGAATAGAAGGAACATATTCATGTTGTTTATCTTTAACACAAATATTATGACAAAGTTCAAATATCATCCAAAAATGTACTTAAAACCAATGTATGGCATGAAATTACATAAGCTCAAATCCTACTACACATCAGGTAAGCATCTAAGGAAATGAAAAAAGGAAAATAAGAACTTCATTTACTTTTAAGATTTACTCTTGTAGGTAAATAACATAACCAAAAATGAAATAAACCTAAGAACTTTCTATCAACCTAGCATTATCACAAGTTAACAACTCTAAATTTGGAAAGTGTACATCAAGAATCAATAATAACCATTCAAATCTAAATTTCAAACCAAATAATTGAGATAGAAGCCATGATAAAATTCACATAAACAAATGAGACCAAAAATTTTTAATTCCCTATTTGCATTAATTGCTCTAAAATTAGTATATAATATTCTTTCTCAAAACACCCTCCCTTTTTGCAATAGATAATACATATTTATATAGACAATTAATGAGGTATGTTGATTGATCATGTCAAGTACTAAGGATAACTATCCTTTTACAATCACATTAGAAACCTATAGATACTTCCAAATGACTAACCTATAGGAAGTGTTCTTTACAAGTTGTACATTCCTTTATAAATAAGAATATTATCTTTTCAAAATATTACACATTAAGTTACAAAAGGAATATTCCTAAATCAACTAGTTTGACCTTGAGGTCCTTGTGATAATGAAGTGCCTTATTGTTTTTGCAATATCTTCATTGCCTTGGCATGTTGCTTATCTATTAACTTCAGATAGATAATGGGTTCCATCAAGAGTCCATAATATTAAGTTTATAGGTCTTTGAACTATTTGTCATCCTTTTCCATGGCTTCCTTAACACTTTTTGAATTTCAAATCCTTCCTTTAGCATTTAAGATCATGTCCAAAATCCTGTTATTTTCAACCCCAGTCCTTCCTTGGCTTTGGTTTCTCACTTCCTACATAACTTGAGAAACTCTTAACTTGAATTCTTCATTAGTTATTATACCTATGGGGCTAAGTGAAGTTAAATTTTTGATCATTCTCCCAAGTATCTACTCCATCCTATTTATCAGTTGATTGCTATCTTCATGAAGGTTCTTTAGGTTCTTGGACCATTTTCTTAGACCTCTTATCTTCTCTACCAAAATTTCCATGGCCATATTTATGTGAGCCAAGCTAATTTTTTTAAATCTAAGAATTTGATCCTATACCAGGATACTAATCAAATCCTTTACTTTTCTACTTGAGTTCTACCATTGGTGGACTAGATTCATAAACACATTATTGTGTTGGCTTACTACATTCTATCTAGATTTCATTACTTACAAAGAGCTGAACATATCAAACAAATATGCTTCAAACATATCTATCATAGCTTCTAGGACTAACAAGATAACTTACTTTTATAAATTTTCCTTCTATTACTACATGCCTTTGAGGGTAGCTTGCAATTATGTTGACTATGCTTGAGCTAATTCAAGCATGTTCTCCTCAAATATGGGATTCTCATCAAGATTTTTTCCTACCACTAGAGTTAGACTAGTAATGGGTTCCACTTTTTGATAAGTGATCTCCTCACCACCTATCATCACCTTTTTATCTTTTACTCTCTACAAACTAGTAGTCTTAGTATCAACTTTGACTCCCACTAATGATTAAGTCACTTTAGGAGCTAGGGTATCTACTTGTGTCCCACTTGATTGACTTGGAATATCCAATCTTATCTCAAATTATTATTTTAAATCCACCATCTAAGGCTTCACTTCTTGGTGCATAGTAATGTTTATAGCCTTCATTATTGCCCAAGGATGATGTACAATAGGCACTTTCTATAATTTGGGTCCATAAACAAACCACTATGGAATAGCTGGACCATATATCATGTTTTCCTCACTAAATAAATTGACTTAACTCAAAGGAGGAGTGAAAGTCACTTTGGGCTTCTTGGTATTTACTAGAGTACTAGCTATCTCAGTGTTTCTCTTGGGGGTATCCATAGGAATTAAGTCCAATACTACCTTCCCATTTTCTTCCTTGGTCTCTTAATTTTCACATTTTTCATCATCTAATTCATAATCTAGTGATAAAATATTAAGTATATCCTCTATACTTTCATCAAAGTAAAATGCTATCATGTGTACCTCATCCTAAGGAAATTTTTTCTCTTCTAATATGGAAGGTCTAGGAAATAATGAATTTGAATCAAACTCATCTAGCCTCTTTTCTTTAGACCTATGTTCAATCTACATTCTAGGTCTAAATTATGTCTATGGCTGAGTTAATGGAGGTCTAAAAGTCTAAATACTTAACAAATGGTATTGTATGGGCCCCATCTATTATTTTTCATCATCCTTTTTATTTATTTCAAGTGTAGACTCAAGTCTAAGGTTATGCTCCTTCAACCTTCTAGTGACCTCAGAGTATGAAGATGTTTTATTGTAAATAGGGTCAAAAGAACCAAGTTGATGATCATAAGGAACATTAAGCATCCCCTTGGATTTCAAATTATATTTAACCCTTAGACAAAGGTCCCACTACCTTAGCTCATCAATTTATATTTTAAAGGATGTTCTATGTCTAGATGTTGCTTCAGTTTTCTCCCATTATTTGAATATGCTCCTTACAATAGTTATTGGGAAGTTATGGAGGATCCTTTTTTTCTTGGTCTTGCATGAGCCATAAATGCCATGGAATAATTGATATACTACCTCTTTCTTTTTTAAATTATTAGGAACATTGATGGGTAGCTTGAGTATTTGGCTCTAAGTTCCTTCAATTCTAATGACTATATAATCTAGATACAACTAAATATCTCCCATAGTCTGCACATACTTCTTGACTACTAGGTTGACCCTCTCCATGGGATGACTAGTTATATCCACACTAAGGGCTAGATATATGTAGTTATAAATATATTAGATGTGATATTTGTACTTGAATATGTGTAAC
The DNA here is from genome assembly GCA_037957365.1 of Torreya grandis. Lineage (NCBI taxonomy): Eukaryota > Viridiplantae > Streptophyta > Pinopsida > Cupressales > Taxaceae > Torreya > Torreya grandis. The sequence continues at coordinate 893,960 of JARHVA010003411.1, read as the reverse complement.
TTAGAGTAGTATTATGAAAATATTTGAGTTCCACTAGGTGAGCATTTCCTCAAGTTGAGAACTTTTTTTATTACACAAAGATCATCTAAAAGGTATGACATCATGTAAAATTGAGTACTCTTCTTCTTCCTAATTGTAAAAATATACCTACCTAAAGAGATGTAGATAATTTCACTGAAAGGAGGTGATATTACTTTCTCAACCATGAAGTAGACAATTGACACCCATATTGGATCAATATAGGCTATGGTGGTAATTCCCCATAATCTATTAAACATGGTCATAATAATCCTAATTATAGCACTAAATTAACTAATAGGGATTCTCTTATCAAAGTCCAAAAAGACTTGGTTTCCAACATCCAATCACATGGCTTAGATGGTCATCAAATTATTTTCCTTTGCCAAGGAGTTGATTCAGGTTAAGTTAGTTTATGGTTTGGGTAACTTGTAATAATTTTCAAATGCTATATAAAAAATCTAAGAAACATTCCTATGAGTGTCTTAATTAATGATCATCCCATTATATATCTTAGTTTATTTGAAAATAGGATCAAGAATGTCAATATAGTGGAGTACCTCTGGCTTTACTACTGTGTAGCGAAAACTATTAATTTTAATGGTGACGATGTCATCATATAGTGTTTTTATGGATAAATTATTCTCCTCTTCCAAAGTGATTGATTGTTGATTTTCAATGGTCCAAAAAAAATTGACCAATTTTTATCTTTGATGTTCAAAGCATTCACAATGAATTATCTATCCTTGAAAACACATCCTTCTACATTTGTTGTCAAGTACAAATCCAAATCCACCTTGGAGATACCACTCTAAGTTGCCATGGCTATAATTTTGATTAAAATATTCACTTATGGTCTATAATTAAACTCTAGATTAAATTATCTTTACACAAATGACAAATTAATGCTTCTTAGTTTGATGGCAATGAACATAGAGTCAAATTAGGGATTTTTTACACGCTAGGGTTTTTTAGAGTTCAAGCATGTTTGCATAGTGATTTAATGGTGGCAGTGGAGTTTGAATTGAGAGATTTGTGACTTAGATTTGCATTTATATCTTGTATTTATACATTTTCCCTTTTAGGTACATGAGATATTTTAATTTGACTTAGCACTTATGTGGCTTCACCATGTCACCCAACTCATTAATGTTTAAAAAGTAACTATTTGTCTTTTAGGACACATGTCAACATTTCATTAGGTCTTGGTTTATTGAAGAGTCTACCTTGCCTCGCACTGCTGATTTGGATCTAAGAGTTTCAATGCTATTGGTCTATATTTTTACCATTCATCATGGTCACAACATGTGTCACTACCACATTCATTTGTATGATTTTTTGACTTTTCAACTTTAATTTCATACTTTCAGATATTGGATGCATGGATCAACATACACCATTGATATAGATACTCTAGTTTCTATCCTTTGCTCTACATGCCATTGATTTCCTAACTTAGTATCCATGAAGGTGACACTTGACAACTTCTAATTCTTCCTAAGGATTCATTGAATTTTTGACTTAATGGTCATTGTTAATCATAAAGTGTATGCTCAATCATGCACCATCGATATTTGAGATAGTGTTCAATATTTAACTATTGATTGCGGGCATAACATTTATCATCTCTAAACTTGTTAAAGGGGATTTTGACTTTTCAACTTCCACCTCGTACTGTCAAATCTCTTTCTTCTAATTGAACATGCATCATCGATCTAGGTGCTTGACTTATTGACATTGAAGAGTTCCCATGAACTATAGATATTTTTCTTGAGCTTTCGTATCTCACCACTTGTCATCCTTTTAATGGTTCCTTATATTCTTACAAAAAAAAGTAAGGTTCAAGAAATGTATAGGACTTAGGATAAAGTCCTTAACCTAAGGTTTTAATTGTATTAATATATATAATTAAATATTAGGATAAAATTTATACTAAGTACAAAATATAACAAAGTGTTCCAATTTAATTATTCTAGGTGGGTGATCAAATAGACTTAGGGGTTTTGGGGGAATACATAGAACTTGCATTATAATTTTAGACTAAGGTTTTATTCTTGTCAATAAACATGATTAAATTCTTAGGATAAAATATACCAATTAAGTTTTGAGAAGATATAAATTAGTTTTACAAAATTTCAAATAAAGAGAACTCATATAAATTTGAATTCAAATTAAAAGGTCCTAGGTTAAAAGACATTCTAAGCTATATAACCTTAGATTTTAACATTGTTTACTCATGAATTCAATCAAACCATTAAAGTTTAAAAGATTAACAAAGGATCAAATTATCATTTGAAGTATGAAACCCTGAACATTGTTTACCCACTTGAGATCCCATTAAAAATGCATCTTGAAAACACATGAAGTAACCATTAGAAAAATTAGGCAAAATAAGACAAGAATTAAATGGAGACATGCTAGTCAAAATAAATCAGAGCTAGTTGTGGTTGATCTTCAAATAAATAAATAATATCAAGTGGTATTTTTTAATTCGAAGCACAAATTTACAAAATTTTGAAACAAGGGTCCTCATTTTTTAAATGGGGGTATGTTAACCTCAATAAATGGTAACTTCTAGGGCAACATAACAACATGTTAAAATTTAGAGACTCTAGTTTAGACTCATAACTAGGCTACTTATTCCACATGATCAAGTACCATAGTTAAGATCAAGCCATAATTAAGACAATTCTCACACATGTTGAATTAGGATCAAACATCAAAACATAGCCATGTTGTTTGTATGATTTGATTTCACTTCCTAATTACCATGGGGTTTAGAGAATAGCTTCTAGATTCATGACCTTCACTATTAACATTAACTTATAGTGTATTTATATGTTCATTAACAATCATGTTTTAGCCTAGGGAAGGCTTGGGAATTGATCTACTACCATCCAATCATCCATATCCCTAAAAAGGATATATTTGGCTTCACTCAAGGCCTTACTCCATTGCCAACCAGACATTCATAGCCCTGGTGGATATTACTAGAATCACCTTTGCTTAGAAATATTTTAAATTATATAATAAAGATATTATTTTTGTATTTTTTAGATATTTTTTTATTTCTAACAAATGTTAATAACCATAGTAGCTAGGTTTTTGGATTTGGTTAAATGTTTGATCGTCAAATAATCATCCTTGGTTGTAAACTTTATTCCAGGAAATTAATTTTTTTAAAGTGCAAACATGAATTTTTCTTAATAATTCAAACTTTCATCCTACATAAGCAATAATTATTAGAATCAAACTTAGATCAAGAATTAATTTTAATATTTTAGGAACAACCATCTTAGATACTAACCCTTACTAACTTCTCAAAACTATAACACCAAGCTCACATTTCAAGATCCACGATAAGTCATTTAGCGAAGTCATACCTACATTTTTGATTTGTTGACCTTTGAGAAATTACATGCATTAGAGCTTAAGGACTGTCTTGAAAATACATATTGAAAGTAGGGAATAAATAAAGGAAAGGAAACACATAATAGGTAAACAAAAAACAAGAAGCAAACAAATACTTACATGTACCATTTACAAACAAGAAACAAAAAGGAAAGAAATAGGAAATAAACTAATCTAAGCCTACCTACAATAATCCTATCTAGTATTATAGATTACTCCATGTAGACTTAAGCTGGAGAATAAGAGATGTAGTGCTTGAGATATTGCCCATTTTTTGGCAATGTGAACTCTACTCCTTACAAGTCCTTGATCTTGAAGGTGTTGTATCCTAGTATTTCAGCAATCTGATAGGGGCCAATCCACAAAGGTGTGAATTTTCCATGATTTCCCTTAGGTTTAGATGATTTCTCCCAAATAATAAATAAGTCTCCTTATCTAAACAAATTAATGAACATTTATCAAACCATCTCTTCACTATGGTTTGATGTCTACTGAAATTGGTAAAATCTTCCTCTCTTGCCTCTTCCACTTGAATAATGTCAAGTAACCTTGAACTTTAAAACTCATGATCTTCTCCTTCTTTGCACTCTTGCTTAAAATTGTAAGTTGGGAATTTGAGAGTGATGGGGAATACAATTTCTTGACCATACATAGGCCATAATGGTGATACATTTAGAGCTTGTTTGACTCTTGTTCTATTATCCCAAAGGACATAATTGAGTAACTTGTTCTAGGTTCTTGGTTTGTCATCAACAAAAAATTTTATATCCTTCATCAAATTTTTATTAGTGGAATCATAAATTCAATTACCTTGAGGGTAATGGTTTGATGAAAATTGAGAACAATGTTGTTGTCATACACCCACTCAATCATCTCAATGGATATGAAGTCATAATCATTATAATAAACTAGATATATTGGTGTTCCAAATCTTGTACATATGTTCTCTTCCAAGAACTTAATCACATATTTTATCCTACATTATTTTGTTGCCACTAATTTTTTCCATTTGATGTAATAGTCAGTAGCAGTGATCACATAATTATGTATTTATAAAGAATTGGGGTTGATGACTCCCACAAATTATAATCCCCATTGAGAAAAGGGTTTATCAATCATCATTGGTTTCAATGTCATGGCTTTTTTGGGCTCTTTAGTGTTGAAAATTTATCACTGATGACACTCTCTCATATGTTTGTGAGCATCTTTGAAACTAGTAGGCCAATAATAACCAGCCCTAAGGATCTTATGTGTTTTTTTCCTTCCTAATGGGTGTCCACTCGCAAGATTCTCATGGAAATTACTAAAGATATCTAATTCTTCCTCCTTAGAAACACATCTTGGGTATATTACTTCATAGTTCTTCCTAACAAGTACTCCATATTTGATCAAGAAATGTGTTTCCTTTAGTTTTAGAGCCCTCCTTTATTCTTAGTCAACCCTACAGGATAAGTTCCATTGATTATAAAATGAACAATGGCATCATACCAATCATTGGGTTGAAATTTTTTTTGTTATACCTACATGAAACTTAACTTGGGATTATTATTATTAGTAATTAATTGAATTATCCCTTGACACCTTACCAATTTATCAGTCTTAATTTATAGATCATATTCCTAAAGTATGAAAATTCATTTACCTCTATTTTACCCTAATTGATATTAGCTAAGCATGATCTTAGTGGTAGGGTCTAATTGTATTGTATACACCTTATTTCTAAGAATATAATTCATAAATTTCTTCATTCCATTGACTAAAACACATGCCTGCTTCTTAATTAGATAATAGTTCAACTCAAAAAAATTAAATTTGGTACTCATGAAGGCAATAAGATGATCACATCCATCTATTTTATGAGTTAGGATAGCTTGAATTATATGGTCAGAACTAAATGAATAAAGATAGAATTATTTTGAAAAATTAGGACTTATCAATAGTGATACCTACATTATTGCTCATTTTATGTCCTTGAAGGCTTTCTTTGACTTTTCATTCCAAGTTATCTTGGCTTCCTTCTTCAACATATCATTTAATGGTCTTACAATCTCTATAAATCTAGAAATAAAATTTCATAAAAAGTTGATCTTCCCAAAGAAATATTTCAATTTCTTTCTACTATAAGGGGGTTCTATTCTAGATATAACATCTACTCTATCCGGGTCTATAAAAATCCCCTCTTTAGTTATAACATGTCCTAAAAAAATTTGTTGGTGACATAAAAAAATACTTTTATTGGGATTGAGAGAAATTACATACCTTCTACACCTTTCAAATACCTATTGTAAGTGCATAATATGGTCCTCCTTATTTTTTGAAAATATAGTCAAGTCATCCATGTAAATTATAATTCACTTACCTATCATCCCATGAAAATCATGTTCCATTTCTCTTTGAAAAGTTGCACCTATATTTATCAGTCCAAAGGGCATTCTTTTATAGTCAAAAGTATCCCACTTAGTAGTGAATGCAGTCTTTAATCTATCTTCCTTGTCCACAAGTACTAGGTTATATCCTAAAAAACCATCAAGAAAAGACATCATTGCATAACCACTAACAATTATAATAACTTGGACAAGATAAGGTAAAGGGTAGTTTTCCTTTTCATAACTTGATTAAGAGAAGGTAAAGGGTAGTTATCCTTTAAAGATGCTCTATTTAGATTTTTAAAGTCCACGCACAATCTAATTTCTCTATTTTTATTCTTGACTGGCACTATGTTAGCTACTCAAGTGGAGTTTCTAATGGTAAATACTATCTTGGCATCTAATAACTTCTTGAACTCTTTCTATATAAATAGATCTAGGACAAGGTTGATAGGTCTCTATTTTTTTCCTAAAAGGTTTACAAGCTTAGTTTAGAGGTATGGTATGAGTTATGACTCTAGGATAAAAGATATTTAAGTCTTTATATGACCTTGCTACAACATACTTATACTCTATTAACATCTCTTTAGCTTTCCTCAACTTATCACTAATGGTGGTTGTACCAATATTCACTAGTTGGGGTTGACCTTATGTTCCTAGGTCAACTACTTTATAATATTTCCCATTCACCTTGGGAACTTTGGTATTTTTAACTAGTTTATCTATGTCAAATAATCTTTCTATGGAAATCATACCCTTGGGAATTTTATTATCACTTAATTGCATAATTTTGTCATCAATGTTGAATTTATCAAGAACATTTTCATTAGTTTCATCCTTGATATGAGCCTCAAATACTCCTAAACTATTCATGAAGTCTAAAATCTATTGGTCATCACTGAATACCAACAAATGGTTGATATTATTAGGGATTGAGTGACAAAGAACCAATTCAACTCTAAGGATTCCTAGTTTAGATTCTTGGTTGGGCATAAGATTAGATGTAGCTAAGGTTAGCTCATCAACAAGATTATTCTATTCCCTAAGAATTGAGATAATGTTAAAATCATCAAAATATTCTATCAAATCCCAAACTCTAAAATTATATTTCTTAAGGTAAAATAATTTGCACTGGTACCTATTGTTAACTTGATTAACTACAAATTTTGAATCACTATGAACTAATAGTTATTTGACTTTGTGCTTGATTCTAAATTATAAACCTAATATTAGAGTCTCATACTCTATCAAGTTGTTAGTGCATGAAAATTGAAGTCTATAAGAAGTATTAAATTCTTTTCCAATATGATTGATCAAAATAATTCCTAACCCTAATCTAGACTTACATCTTAAACCATTAAAAAATAATTCCCATATCCCAAGCATAGTATGAGTATTTAGAGAGTCACATACATTTGAATTATCAAGAGTTTAAACTCCTAACTCAAAATTGGGCATGTTGACCCTTTCATTTATAACATTGTACTTAGTGATCATATAATTCATCTTGGGCTCTTTTTTAATTTGAATCTGATTTGAAAATCCATTTTATGGAAGACACATGTGTGAATAATCAATAGACATGTAACCATTCAATGATTTGGTTTAGTCTCTACTCATAAACATTCTATAAGCATCAGGAATATCTACTACTTGGATGTCTATAAATTGTTGTATACTTGGCTTAGTTTTAAGATACATGTGAACACTCAATAGTTCTCCAATTACTTTCAACCTATATTTATCTAATTGAGTAACAACCCTATCATATTTAATTGGAATCAAACCTAGTTTCTCATAAATATCATTACGCATGACATTAGTAGATGCACCTGAGTTTGATAAATAATTATACAATTTTTTACGAAAGATCTTAACAGTAAGTAAGAAATGTGGGACAACTACCTTGTTCTTTTATATAAATAATGTTAGCATTTTTAGCTTTGGATGACTTACCAAGCTTCTTAGATAAAGATTTAAGTAACAAATTCCATTTCTCAGTTACTTCAATCAACTCATGTAGTGTGATGTTATCCTTAATCCTTTTCATGTCTTCAACTATATTGTACCCTTAGTACAATTTTTATAAGAATCAACATTATGTTGAAAAGTACTCCCTTTAGGAGGTTCAGGGTTATTATATTTTTTAGGATTAGGAGTGTCAAATTTATCTAGTGGAGTAGATGTGGTCAAGGGTTGTTTCAACTCTCTTTTACTTAGAGGATAGGTTTTCTTCAAATACTACTAAAAAGCATGCACCTCTTTAGGAGTGTCTTCAAGTTCATTTTCCTCTTCGAATGGGAAGTCAAATGTCTCCACCATTAGGGTTGTATCTATAGATTTAGATGACTTGGAAGATTTATATGTACCTATAAAATTATATCTATTAGGTCCATCTTTAGATGAATTCAATTCATCTTGAAATAAGTTAAAAGCATTATAGAATTTCATGTAGTCTAATTCACCATACATTGAAGTATTGTGAACCCTATAGTATTTAGTTAGAGTAACATGATAAATAATAATCTTGGGGTTATTATTACTTGATGATGACTCATTATTGTTATTATTATTACCATTATTAGCATTGTGGAACTAGTTATTGCATCTATTAAATCTTTGATATGAATAATTCCTATTAGAGTTTCCCTAATATTGCCTACTTGATTTTGTAATTGAAGAAAGTCCGTACTCTAATTTTTAACCATCTTAAGTTTGGATTCATTCTCATTCTTTGATGTCTCTAAATTATGAACTTTATTGTTATTACTAGTTCTTGGCATCAAATCTCATTGTTCTTGTAGGTGAAATCCATTTATGGAATTATTCAATAATCCCAAAATTTAGCCATGATGGGCATGGCTTAAGGGCAACTAGTTAAAGACTAGTGTTTGATTTAGGGTGGGCATGTTCTAATTAGAATTAGGAATGATGTTCACTATAGATAAATTAGGATTAACATTTGGGATGGCATATGCAAGCTAACCTTGAAGATGCATTTGATTATTGATTGTTATAACTTTAGCATACGCTAAGGCTAGTGTGTTTATGAATATAATAGACCTTTTAAGAAAAATTAAAGTCATGGTCTAAAGCATACTTGTATATTTATAAATCCAATGCCTCATCAGGTCTGTGAAGAATTATGATTCTACTGAACATCTTATGGAATCTAGTGTTAAAGGTTCTAATGATAACACTAGAATATATTTTGATAGTGGTGAATTATTGATAAATAATGAAAGGACTAATGATTTTACCAAATTTATCAATAAATATCTTGTTAAAATCATTCTAGATAGAAATATAATTATCTGAAAGGATGAGAAACCACTCATATGCAACATCTTTGAAAGCAAATAGAAATAATCTACATGGCATATCTTCATGAACTACCTTTAAAAACCTTAAATTATCTTTAAAATAATCAATATGTTTTTCATCCATGAAAATACCTTTAGGAGTAAAATATGACAAATATTTCTCAAGTTTTTGGGCTAGGTCATGTACCTAACCAAGCACATTTATGGAAGACCTAGCAAACCAAGCCATACATTGATAAATATTGAACATGGGAGTACTTTTAATAGGTGATGTAGGCTGAGATTTAGAAACCCTTTGCTTACCTTTGTATTTTCTTGCTTTTTTATGATCTTCTAGTTAAAAGGTGAGGCAATCTTGATTCATACCTTGACCTAGTCTTGAATCTTGGAATTTTTAGCTTATAAACCTTGAGTCTTATCCAAACTATTACTTAAAAACATTATATTTTCAAATATGAATAATCTTTAGCTTAATTCTTACAAATAATAATCTAATCCTTACCTATGAGTAGATTTACATGTTTAATATTCCTAAATTAGGTAAGATTTACATAAAATTATGTAAATATCTTCAAAGAACAACTATTTTTGATTGAGTAAGCTCAAAGATATATTTAAAATTGAGAATATAGATGGTCTTTAAAATTATAAGACAAAAAAACCTAAATTTACAAAGAATCAATCAATATTTGAGAAAATTTACCATCACTAATTCCAAATGAGTAAGATTCACCAAACTTAAGCTACCTTTACAAACATTTACCATGGATCTTTAAATAATGACAATCTTCAACTAAAAAAGCCTAAATATTAGTCTCAAACCATGTGTATCAATGATATTTACACAATTATGCTAAAAGAAACACATGTACATAAATAATTCATTGATCTTTAAACACATTTCACTAAAATTATCAAATACATCACAAATTTACAAATATTTAACTAAGGCCCTCCTTTTAGTAACAACAGGACATGTTACCTATTTATGCATGTAGGTGTATCATAATTGGTTCTTATTGTTTAAAAATCACTACTCATTTTTGGATTTAGAGAATCCAATGCATGATTTTAAGGTTGTGATAATCTTGTTATCTTTGGTGTAATAATAGTATAACAAGTGAACTATTTCACAAAATTTATAAAGTTAGGTTGTTAGGAGAAACCATGGCTTGATTGTTAACCTTTATAAATGAGAGTGATCTAAGCTAGGTGAAGTGAATTATGATCAAATAAATAAATCTAGAGACTAATTTAAAGTGAATATTTACAATGAGAACTAATCTAGAGTGAACAGATCAAAGAAAAAGTAAAAGGAAGGGTAGGGTAGAGAAGTAACATATTCATGTTGTTGATATATAACATAAATATTATGACAAAGTTCAAATATCATCCAAATATGTACTTAAAACCAATGTATGGAATTAATAACATAAGCTCAAATCCTATTGGACATTAGGCAAACATATGAGGAAATGAAAGAATGCAAATAAGAACTTGATTTGCTTTAAAGATTTACTCCTGTAGGTAAATAAGATAAGAACATCCACAATAAGATCATATAAAATGAAATAAACCTAAGAAATTTTATTCAATTGAGTATTATCACAAGTTAACAACTTTGCATTTATAAAGTGCACATTAGGAATCAATAAGAACCTTTCAAATCTAAATTATAAACCAGACAATTGAGAGAGAAGCCATGATATAATTCACATAAAAAAATGAGACAAACTTTTTAGAATTCCCTATTTGCATTAATTTCTCTAAAATTAGTATACAATATTCTCTCTCAAAAATCCCTTCATTTTATAATGGGAAGTACCTCTTTATATAGACAATTCATGATGGATGTTAGCTGATCATGCCAAGTACTAAGTGTATATAATCATAAATACATCATGTCTATAAATCAACCCTATCTAAGAGAAGATAGAGAATACCTACACTTCTTATTTGGAATATATTTTTTAAGTGGGAAGATGACCAATATGGGGAACTGATAGACCCAATTAGGGGATCACTTATCATAATACACAATGCTAGGAAGAGTTCCAATTCCTATAGTCTAAAATAATCACACAACAACCCTAAAAGATTCATAGGTTTAATGTTTCACTCTATTCTAATAAACAAGAAAATAAATATAATATAGTGCACACCAAATCTTATGGCACAAATTAGAGGATAGAAATAAAACAAATTAGATTAAATATGCATAGAAGACATATAATCATGTCAATGTATACATAATCCTAATGCATGAGAGAGAATCACAACTACATTATCTATCTACTATTATAATGGAAAAATAAAGTTAGGAATAATTACCTTTTAAGACAAACTTATTAAGCCTCAATCTCTCTCTTGGCCAAGGTGCTTTTCAAGATATTATTATGGTATGTAAGGATAATGAAGACAAATTAGGTCTAGGTTACAAAACCTATCTATACATCCAAAAGACTTCTCCATAAGATAAGATCCATATCTCCAAAGAAAGTATGGAACCCTAATTTTTATTCCTTAAGTAGAATGGTCAATAATAATATGTTTACTTACACTTATTCTTTGTCACTTCTCTATTCTCAAATGGTTGGAAATGAACTTATATATATATGTAGATCTTGTCCTAAATCCTTTCAAATATTTTAGCTATATAAGGTTGACCCAATTGACCCTATATGTTTTTAGGAGATAAATCACTAGGTCCCAAGCTAGGACAACCAAAGGGATAAAAAACTCCAAGCGAAAAAATCCCTAAATAGTACAAGGTTGACCCAATCGACCCTATATAATAATTAGAGGCTAAAAACTATACATGATCGACCCAATTTACCTAGTATAGTCAACAAATAAAATGGGGTTAAGGCAATAAGAATGAGGATAAATCATGAAAAATGACTTGAATGGGTATAACAGAGAAGAATAAGCTTAGGGTAAATGGTTTTGGGAGAGAAGTGTGTAGATGGCAAGTGGAAAAAGGGACAACAATCTTACAAAACACCAATGGTCGTCTCACCGCTTTCCCAATACACCCCTTAAGGTGTGCACTCAGATAAATTGAGACTCGATGGGTTATTTTAAGATACAAAGTGTTAATAATCGATAAAATTTTGAAAATATTATGTGTATACATATGCCCCACTCAAATCTCATCATGTGCAATAAGCAAAAAATAAGATAAATGAAAGGATAGAATTTAAAAACACATACCTTTACTTAACTTAGTGCTATAGATGAAGAAGTAAGCTATAAGAGAAAGTGAAGGCATCCAATGTGAAGAACACTAAGTGAACCTATAGAAGTTACTAAAAAAATAGCCAAAAATTGAATTTTTTTTAATATAGGCATATGATAGTGAAAATATTCTCTACATCATCATGAATTGAACGCATTTTATGATTTTAAAAATGGATTAGTAGAAACAAAGATATAAGAAAACTAAAGAATTAGATACAAAATAATTAAAATATTTGAATTTTGAAAATGTGTTTTAAAATAGGGGAAAGACAAGTCATTTGGTTATTTTGACTTGTGGAGATAAAAATATCTCTAGAGACCAAAAGAGCTAGGATGGTGAAGAGATGACAAGCTAGACGAGGAGGAGCTCCAAAAGTAGAAGTGGGTGCACTATAGGTACACAACTATAAATATTAAGCCAATTTTGGATTATTTTAATGTATTAAAAAAACAAATTAGCATTTCTAGATGTCAAAATGAAGTTAAAAGTAGATTCTATGGTAGGAAAAAATAAGATAGGAAATGTGTTTGAAGGAATTAGGGAGAAAACTACAAGAAGGCACTTTTTAAAAAAAAAATGCAAGGGGTCAGCAAGGAAAAACAATTAGGTTAACCCAGTCAACCTAGTAAATGTGCAAAATCCACATTTCTAACCTAGTAAGTATGTGTTAACCTTGTATGTTTTACAGACTATAGACCTAGTATAATTTTGTGAACTAATCAAAAAAGTCTAGAATGACAACACAATATTAGAGAGGGGTAAAGAAGAGGGTTGGCTTAGATTTTTAAGTCAACTAGACCAAAAACAGGGAAATTTTGGTCAAACTAGGTTAATCAAAGAACTAAAATGATACAAAAATGCATGAAAAAGGTTGAAAAAAGGTTAGAATGGTCCAAAATGACCAACTAAGGACAAAAAGACCAAGTAGGTTAAAAATAGGTTCAATTGAATAAATTAAATAAATTTAGACATTTTTTAAATTATAATTATAATAATAATGTATTATGATTATACATGACATGAATGATGTAATACATATTTTATTATTTCTTGATTATAGGCATGACCCAAATTCTGGTGATTGGTAGATGCATCATAGTTACAAGATCTACTAGAGTGTCTGACAGTTAGAGATAAAGATAAAATAGTATTTGTAGACCTAGGAGAAAAGCTAATATACATAGGATTTCCCTAAATGTAGATATATTAGTCATGTTCCTAAGATGTTGGGAACAACTAAATAACACCTTTAGATATGAAGGGAATGGGAATGTGGTAGAGGTAGATATCACTCTAGAGGATGTACATGTCATACTAGGGATATCGATAACAAGAGTACTAATGACTACAGGTATACCAAATAACATGGAGGAGAGGAGAGACTTATCCATATGGGTAGGAGATTTATAATGTTCAAAGTATATACATCACAAATTCTAGATATCTATAAAGCTATGTTAGGGCTTGTGACACAACAAGTGTTATTTCACAAGTTAGATGGTAAGGTACTATTATTCATGGTTACCTTGAGCAATATAACCCTAAAATGGGGAGTACTATATGATCTCAGTTCTATCAACTAGGTCTAGGTTATACATGATATGTATGATGTGTTGGTTAAAGGGTAAACATCAATATGATCAATCATATTTCTAATGGCTTGGATATATGAGAGGTTTCCCATGTATTGACCAACTAAGGTTGCCCCATGTAAAAAATGATATGTTTATTTGAGTGTGGAGATGGAGATAAGACCAGATAGCATGGGTTATGCCCCATGTGCTAGCATTGTATATGGTGAGATGTATAGAATAGTGTGGCAGCCATATGGGCACATAATGACTACATGGCTAAGTTGAGACATAGTTGTACTAGATATAATTGGGATAGAGGTGGTTAGATACTACACCTGGTGGAGAGATCCACATTTGGTAGTATAGGAACTAGGATAGATGAGATCATCTCATTTAGTACCACTAATATTTATTCTTGAGTAGTGGGATTGACATGTGAGAGAGCTATGGGGAAGGGGGACTAGGGCCATCAGTGATGAGGTTGACCCTTAGACCATGTCTTAAGTGACCATAGATTGGGTGAGCATGACAAGGAGTAGAGCAAGAGGAGATGGGTGTAGATGTAGTAGTACCAAAGATATAACCACCAATTATACAATGAGATGAGTAGTGACCATCAAGGACATGATGTTGATGGAGAGAGGAGTAGGAGAGAGTAGACATTATCACCATCCCTAATGACCCAATAGTTGATCCCAAAAAGAGATAGATTATAGAGAGGCCAATTAGGAGTAGGCTGAGGTGGATGTGAGCCATGAATACTAGATTTTTACTAAGGATAACACCTATATAGGAAGTACTAAGAGGCCACAGATATGGAGAGACTTTTCTAGGTGGTCACATAGATGGTGAGACCATAGTGGTTAAGACATAGATAGATAACAAAGATGATTAAATTTTTACTTAAGTTTTTATTTTGAAATAGAGACTAGAGATAAATAGGTATTATGAGATACAACAATGATCTAATATCTATCTAGGTGTGATTTTATAGGCATAGCTAAGGATGAGGAGGAGAAATGGGGGTCCCTTATGAGGGGAACACTACATGAAATCTTGGATGAAACTCTATAGCCATATGACGGTATTTATTTAATGGACCCCAACGTACCATCTACCCCAACTCAAGTGAGTTGGTTTATATTAGTAAGGGAGGGAATGAGGTAGATATGAACACAAAGAGAGAGGATGAAGCCACTAGTATATATGGGTGTAAGAGAGATACAAGTATGGTAGGCCCTAGTAGAGGAGAGAGTCTCACATCTAGATATATTGATGTAGATGACACATACACATATAATGCCCCTAACCTAGTTGGCATAGACATAGGCATAGGTAACACACTTATAGAGATAGGTACAGGGACTGAGATCTCATATGGCTTTTTTATAGCATATAATTTAGAGGAGTTAGATTGAGGCCTTGACAAGTAATGTGGCTAGGTCAAAAGATAGACAAGATGGATACCAACCATAGAGCTAGAGCATTGTATATGGTTGTACTTGTATCAAAATTTCATGTGATATATATTGTATCATTTTTTCATATTTATGTTGATTACGTATGTTTTTTTTTATCATTTTTGTGGTTATGTATGCTTTGGATATATTTATTTCTTGCACATGTAATTATCTATTATTGTATATGCTATAGTAAATATATGAGATGTTTTTTCCTAGCATTATGTAAAACACATACATGGGTAAAAAGAAATATGCAAAAAGGACATAGAAAAATATAAACAATCAAAAATGTACTACACACTATTTTAAGTTGGTAAATGTGTAATAAAAATAAAATGACTAAGTATAAAGAACCAAGGGATGGTAAAATAAAATGGTAAAAAAGATTAATTTTTTAAAAACCAAAGTGAAAGATTTTTGCACCAAATTAAAACAAGTAAAATCATACTAAATCACATTGGGAAGTATGAAAACAATGTAATAAAATGGAAGGTATGTAAAAGGGCACAAATGGTATAAAAAACAAATTAATTAATTTAATAAATTATACTAAATCATGTTGGGAAGTATAAGATAAAAATAAAATTGGCAAAAGATTGGTCTTAAATTTATCACACTAATTCAAGATGGGAAGTATGAAAAATGTAAGAAATGGTTGTATTCTTACATGCACTTAGAAAATAAGAAGATAAAAATGAAAGAGAAATGAAGTAAGCATAAAACACATTAAATCAAGTTGGCAAACATGTTAATGATATGTCGCTTCATAATCAATCACATTTTATCACATATTTGACACATGTAATTTTGTTTGTGACTTGTATTATTGGAAATTTTTGTGAAGAATCCCAGGTCCTATCCATGGTCTTACACTACAACTCACAAAGAGAACACCACTAGGGTGTAATAAACAAGAAATATTAGGTAACAAATGTTGTGGGTAATAGGAAGGAAAAAGGCTATATTTTGTGAGGAACATCGGGTCCTATCTATGGTCTTACAAAGTAACTCAAAAATTAAATCCTAAGGGGAGTTATTAGTAGACAAAAAATATTTCTCAAGAGTAGATATGAGGGATATAAGGAATGAAAAATGGGGTGTAAAAAGAGAGACTTAGGAATTTTATGAGAATAAAATAGGAGGCAAGAGGCATACTAAGGATATTAGAAGACACTAAGTGACTAGTGACTATAAATGTACAAAGGAAACATGTTTTCTATAGACACAAATATTTGTAGGCATATAACATGCTACTAAGATCAACTCATTAAGCTAGATTGGTACAAAAAATGGTAAATTATATGTACCTTCTCACAATGTGTTCTCCATTATTTAGGACCCCTTATAGATTCATTGATCTACTATGAATATTGAGAACTTGCATAAGAAAGTAGGTAGTACAAAAATACTTTTTTATTCTCCTTTTCTAATATACTAGCTGACTATACCCCAAAGGACCTCAACTATATTGTGAGACCAAATGTGGAGTTTGATCTTTGAATAGAAGAATAAGATATGATTTAAATCATGTCTTTTAGTGTGATTTGAATTTTAAGAATATTTTTTCCTTTTATATCATTTCCTTTTATAAAATGATTTGGATTTTAACTTTGTATAGATTTTTAAGATCCCTTCTCCATACGGACTTGGAATGACTAATATTGAGAGATGTAGTGACACACATGAATGAGATTTAGGCTAAGGCTAAAGGAAGCTAAGTAATCAAAGATAAAGACTAACTAAGACACTTAGGATTAACAATGAACTATAATGTGATCTCAAATCTCAACTATTTGTATGATTAGTTTTTGAAAAATGAAGAAGGTAAAATAAAGATCCAAAGGTGGATTAATGAAAGGAAAGTGTAATGAAATACATTATTTCCTAACTGATCACATGGTAAAAAGAGACAAGGACCAAATGGAATAGGGTTTGTATAACCATGTCACAATGATAATTAACTATGAAAAATAGAGATAAGAAAGAAAACAATCATAAAGACACAAGAAGAGATTTTTGAGAAAAACTCAAGAAATAATGATAAATAAAGACAATCATATACAAATATAAATGACAATATAAGCAAGATATAGTATAAAAGGTAAAATCACTATATAAGAAAAATATGAATTTAACACAATGTCAAATCATATAGTAGATAGATAAAAATAAAATTTAAACACACATACAATAAAAATGTAAATGTAAAGGCACAATGTATGTGATCATAAGTAATAATAAATATTTTCACATACAATTTCTAAAACATCGGATAGATCTCTATGGAGATGGTACAAATTATTTTTAATGTCTCATAAATATTCAATGAAAACTAGGAAAATAATTCTCTTCTAATGTACTCAATAAAAAAATTAGCAATACTTGATGGATCATGTTGAAGAGGGAAATCAAGCAAGGTATTTTTTGTAGAATGCATGGGAGTGGGATCTATGGGAGATGTATGAATTAATAATTGAGAAGTATCCATGGGTGAGGGAACATCAATGTGTGAAGGAATAATAGATGGAGGCACAAAAGGTGATGAAGGGACCATAGGAGATGATGGAACAATAGGGGTTGAAAAAATGGGATAAAAAGTAAGATCCTTATTATGTGGATAAATTATGGGAGTAAAGGAATAATGTTTAGGAATAGCTATAAGGTGATACTTAAGGTGTTGTTGAAGGATTAAATAATGATATGTGTGATGGGTACCACATTGGTGCTATACAAAGTATACCTCACCATAATTAGGTATATATTCAAGCAAAACCTTTGGGGAAGATATGGATTTATCTAAGGAGAGCAAAGACACAAAGTATCAATATACTATCACAAATTGTGATAATGGGTATAATAATGACTATCTATCTTATGGAATCAATAAATATGCTTGTGAGTGATCTTAGGAGAAGCACTCATAAGAAGAGGTGTAACAAGAGTGTAAAAAGTTGAAGAAGATTCACTATCCCATTTGGTCAGAAAAAGACCCATCTTAGGCAAGGAAAATGAACCATCACTAAGGGAAGGTGGTGATGGAGGAGGAATGGAACTAGGCTCAATAGAAGGAGTGATGGGATGAGAATCAGGGGTAGGCTCAACAAAAGCAAGAGAATGAGTAGGCTAAATTATAAGAAGAGGAAGAATTGGCTCAATTATAATGAGAGAGGGAATGGGATCCAATAAGGGCTCTACTGAGGGAGGATAAGGTTCTACAAAATGTCTGAGAAGGGTTCCACTAATCTCAAGAGCAAACCAACTATGGTGGTCAGAGCACCTAGTAAAAAAATTAAGCTTGATCATCACGTGATCTATGAGCATAATCCTATGAGGCTCCTCAAAAACTAGAGGTATTGGTGCCATCTCTACCCTATGATAAAAAGAAAAAATAATAAAATTATGAATAATAAATGTAGGAAAATAGAAAGATATGCAAAAAGACTCAAGTAAAGAAGAAAAATAATAGATAATATCATTATCATGGGCTTGTATAACACCATCTAAGAATGGATCAGCTAGGGAGTAACCATCATCATAAGCTAGGGTGTTAAGATCAATGGCACAAGTAGGCATTATGTTATAGTAAAAGTAAGTGTGGTGAATAAAATTCCAAGTCTTGGTCAAGACTACAAGAATATCATTACAAGGAGGCTTTCTAAAATGAGGGTATAAGGAAGTACAAAGTTGTGAGGTGAGGTGACATGAGAGATCAAATGTTTTAATCTTTAGGCTAATGTCATCAGAATCATCATCATAATAATCAAAATATAAGAGGTTAGGAGGAATGTTCCCAATGAGTTTAGGATGCCCATTGT
Organism: Torreya grandis; assembly: GCA_037957365.1. Classification (NCBI taxonomy): domain Eukaryota; kingdom Viridiplantae; phylum Streptophyta; class Pinopsida; order Cupressales; family Taxaceae; genus Torreya; species Torreya grandis. The sequence goes on along the minus strand of JARHVA010003411.1, from coordinate 874,749 downwards.
AACCTCATATTGAATTAATGGGAAAATTAAGATGTTGAGAATCATGAAATGTTAGGCAAAGGTTCAAGAGTAGGAATATTGAGGACACCATGGTCTTATAATTTTTTGAAATTATAAGGGTTAGTATTATCTTTAATCCTATAAATGGTTTCATTATGAGTGAATTTAATGCATTTACAAGTGGAATAAGCAATGAATCTCATATGGTGAGTCCATGACCTACTAAATAATATGTTATAAGAAAATGGAAAGTAAAATATCATTACCTTCATGTGAATGGTGATAGGTGGGATGGTAATGGGAAGCCACACAAAACCTAGAGGAGGCATTTGCCTTCTATCATATCCTTAATAGGTGTTGCATGTACACTTAAGATTGAATTATGAATATCCAAGGGTCTTAATTAAGTTGAGATATGTAAGGTAGGTGTCAAAACCCTCATCAATAAAGGCACTCTTAACTTAGATATCACTTATTTAAACACTAATGAATAAGGGAAGATCATCCACATGAAGAAAAATCTTGTTGATAGTCATAGAATATATAGGAAATTTTAAGGAAAGAGAAGTGTCCATAGTTTCATCAATTTTGATAGACATCTCTTCACATTATTCTAAAATACTATCCTAGGATCCAGATAAGCTTACCTCCCATCTTGATAGGGGAGGATGGGGGATATTCATATCGAATAATAGTTGTATGAAATAATTTATATGACATAAATATGTCCTCATAAGCTCAAGGAATGGAATCTAGGATGGTAGATTAGTGATTTACACAATGGGATCCCACTCATAACCCATAAGAATATTGTTAGATATAGGTGCATAATGATTAAGGAGGTCCTCAGAAGGAGGATCTGAAATGCATTGGAATTCATGTTGGTAATAAGGTGTAGAATGTTGATTTTGAGAATTGGTAGGATAAGTGTTAGTATAAATTTAAGTATCATTATTGTTAGAAGATGATGGAAGAGTGGTAGAAATAGAAAAGGATGTGTTATCCAAGGGAGAATTGGAAATTAGATTATCAAAAATAATAAAGTCATCTTACCCCAACTCATTTAAATGTGTTATAGATGAATCCTGGATAACATGATATGTTCTAGATGAAGTAGAAGTGTATAGAGGTAAGGAATTGATAAAAGAAACCAACCTTCATATATTAGTCATGTTGACCACATTATCTTTATAAGTGGGTTCAAGAAGACTTTCTACATTATTGGTGGAAGGGGTGGCTTTGTCTTGATGATCATAGATAAGTTGATGATTAGGAAGAGGGTCTTTATAGATATCCAAATGAACATTGGCTTGGTTCAAGGCTTGAGTATTATCATGTGATTTATAATACTTAAAATCTATTTCATAAGCTTATTGATGCTTTTGAAAGATAGAATCATGATCAAAATTAGGACCAAGAATACATTCCATAACTAAATTAAGAAGTTGTCTATAAGTCACATGAGAATGACCCCAACTAGCATGACATGAACAAAATTTGTTAGGATCATACCAAGATTTCATAGGATAGGTAGGGTCAAGTTCTCATGGAAGATACCTAGGTAAATGCTTAATCAATTAAAATTAAGATAGATTTTTGCGAACATTAATGTTTTTAGATGATGATAAGTGAGGATCATTATATTGTTGAGAAGGGGGAACTAGTTTCGATGAAGGGGTAGGAATGACAACTTAAACATTATGAATGGTGTTATAAAAATATGTAATACAATCATTGGTAACATTGAAATGTTTGTTCTTAAGTAATATATTAGAACCCACATAAGGTTGGGGTGGTTATAATTTATGCATAAGTAAATCTTGTCATTTGGCTTGGTCAATAGCCTCCTCCAATGTACATGAAAAGAGAGTGTAGACCTGATATTAAAGTTTATGAAAAAGGGAATTAATAAAGATATGGAAAAGATTATCATCATCCATGTTATGTTCACATTTTTTTGACAAAGTTTTCCACCTTTAACAAAGGCTTGATCAGTCTCATTTTCAAGTTTTTTGTAATTTATAAAGTGGGCTAAAGTGTTTTTGGGAAGATCACTAGTTTGGAATTCTTTAACTAAAGTATTCACTAAATCCTCAAACTAGTAATGGAATATGTTCTAAGTTGTTTATACCAATACAAGGCATCAATTGTGAGATTTTGGATAAGATTTTGGTAGTGACAAATATGTTCAATTTGACCCAATCTTTATAAAGATTTCTAAATGTTTTAAGATGAAGGGTGTGATCATTTGATCCATTATAATAAATTTTAGGTGTGATACCTCCTATATCAATGTTTGTAATTTGAGTAGTGAGAGGTTCATTTTGATGATTCTTAATGGTTTTTTTGACCAAATGAGGTTGAAGAATGAGATTTCCTTGAGAATATTGAAGAGGAAGAGGGGGAACATTTTGGTTATGTGTGCCCCAAGCCATTGGTTGAGGATGATATTGAAGATGAAGAAAGTGGTTTTGTATTCTCATAGTTTGATTTTTGTTATGAGCTTAAAAGGTATTCATTTGATTAAGTGTTTGTAACAATATTTTGTGTGTTTGATTAGCATTATTAGAAGCATTAAATGTGGTATTAGTGGCTTGGGTACCACTATTGGTGTTGATATGGGCTTAAGAATAATTATACGAATGTGAGGCACTAGTGGAAAAATTTTCTTGTGTAGAAAAATATGGACTAGTGAATGGTTAAGAAGAAGAAGAATAACTATTAGCATGATTACCTTGGGTAGAAAATGATGCACTAGTGGAAGGATTAAGGATAGTGGATATTATGAGATGCCCATTAGATGTAGAACCTGCTATGTTAGTGGATATACTAGGCATGGAGGTGGAAGAAGTTAAATAAGAAGAGGTGATGGTATGAGAAGGGGTCATAACCAAATGAAGAGGTTTAGAATAAAATAAAGTGGTACCCCAAATCTAGTTGAGAATGTATGAGTAGGTGAATGAGACTCTTTAAATTGACCAGTAATCATAGGATTTTAAATAGTAAAAGCATCTTTTCATTAATGTTGAGGAAATTCAAAGATAAAGAAATGAAATTTATGGGTATAATCTAATTTAGGTTGGTATTCTAATGAGAAGAGAGGATTAAAAAATGAAGAGGTATTAGGAGGGGTCTCATAGTTCATTGTGCAAGTAAAAATATGAACATTAATAGCATCTAAGAGAGGATCACTACTGTATCTATGGGAGACCCTATGTTGGTAAAATTCATCATTTTTGTTGACCAGAACTTAGTATTGTAATCAACCAAAAATTCCATGATGAAGAGAAAGAAAGATAGATGAGAAAGCAAGGAAATAAGAAATGATAGAAATAATATAGGGTCGACTCGATCAACCTAGCATAGAAATAGGGTCTGTAAATAGTACATGGTCAACTCAATTGATCAAAAAAATTACATAGAGGCTATAAAAAGAGTAAATAGGGTCTATAAATAGTATAGGGTTGACTAGGTCGATCTAGTATAGTGAATAGAGGCTAGAAAAAGGTACAAGGTCGACTGGGTTGACCTAGTATAATAGATAGGGAAAATTAAGAAGCCTATAATAGTTTGTAAAATAAAACAAGATAAATTTTGAAATAAATTTGAAAATTAAGAACTACATGGAAATAAACACTCAATTGGATTAATGTTTTCCAATCTAATTGAAGCACACAACATAAAACTTTGGCCTAATGCTGGCTAATGTAAGTTTTTGCATTACAAAATACAATTAATAAAAGAGAAAGAAATCAACTTGGAAAGTAAATAGCTAACTATTTGGTCAAACTAAATTTTAATAAGATTGTTATAATATGATATTTAAATTTTATGGGAAGTTGGTTTTAAAAAAGGAACTAAAAGGCAATCTAAGGATGGTTTTAGGTAGTTTGGGCTAAAAGGGATGTGTAGCGGTAATGATATAGGCTTGGTATTGGGGCCTACCCCCTCACTTCACACACCATAGTGATAATTTTTTTAGGTTATTATATAGAATATACCATTAACCACACTTTATACTTGACCAAAACATCAAGTTATCTTTTCCCTTGGTGATGAAATCCAAGTAGGTTGGATTTGGGTAGACAAATGTTAAAATACTTGTTTATACTTTTTGATTTGGTTATATGTGCATAAAATATAAAATGGTGAAGCTAAATAATTTATTAAAAACCACATAATTAATATATGTGATATATTCTAAGCATGCAAGGAATAAGAAAAAAAAGTATGAGTTAATTAATAACATATAAGGTTAATTATAATTTTGAAACAAGGTATAGTGTTGATATAGTCAATAGTATATGCACATTATACAAAATAGGGTCGATAGGGTCAATATTATACTATGTAAGGTATGAAAATAAATAGGATAATCATATTCAACCCAATTATCCAACCAACACACAAAACACAAAACTGGGTTGATCTAATTGATTGTACAGGGTAGTTTTAAATACTATACATTGTAAATGGAAAGACTTTAAAGAAAGAGATAGAGATATAGAAAGGAACCTTGGTGGATTAGAGATGTAGAGAATGAATATTTTTGTTCAATAACATTTATATATGCTTACAAATTTTTGTAATTGGGTCAACTAGGTCGATCAAGCTTTGTAAAAATATGTTATTTAGTGCCTGAAACTATATCGGGTTAATTAGGTTAGCCTAATATGTTGAACTTAATTTTTAAAAATGTAAAAAGTTGAGTGGGTTGACCTAGTAGTCTAGAATAGATGTCTAAAATATTTAAAACCTATATTGGGTTATCTAAATTGATCCATTAGCCTATACCTAAAAACCTATGCACAAAAGTTAGATCTAGGTCAATACAGTCAACCCAATATAGCAAATATATGATAAAAATAATTATGAAAATAATGAAATAAAGTGAAAAAATATTACAAGGATTAGATATGATAGGTTCTCTAGAATGTATTCAATTGAAAATTCATCATGTCTATAAATCAATCGTGACTCGAATAAGATAGAGCAAACCTACACTTTCAATTTGAAATACATTTGTTAAGTAAGAACATGCCCAATATTGGGATCCACTAGAATAATTAAGGGATCACATGTCATAATACACCATGGTAAGAAGGGTTCCAAAGCCTATAGTCTAACATAATCATGAAACAACCCTAAAAGAGTGCTAGTTTTAATGTTTCACTCGATTCTAATAAACAAGAAAATAAATCTAATATAGTGCATAAAAAACCTTGTGGAAAAAAGTAGGGGTTAGAAACAAAACAAACTAAAATAAATATGAATATAAGACATATAATCATGTCAATTTATATGGAATCCTAATGCATTAGATAGAAACATAATTGCATTATCTATCTACTCTTACAAAGGAGAAATAAAGTTAGGAATACTTACCTTTGAAGACAAACCCATCAAGCCTTAATCTCTCCCTTAGCCAAGGTGATTCATAAGATATTTTGTGGTATGTAAGGATAACAAAGAAAAATTAGGTCTAGGATACACAACCTATCTATTTATCCAAAAGACTTATCCATAAGACAAGATCTATATCTCCAAACTAAGTATGGAACCTTAAGATTTATTCCTCAAGTAGAATGGTCAATAAGAATATGCTCATTAATAATTATTATTATTCACTTATCTATTCAAAAATGGTTGGAAATGAACTTATATATATAGGTGGATCTTGACCTAAATACTTCTAAATATTTTAGTTGTATAGGGTCAACCCAGTCGACCACATATGTTTTTGGGAGATAAATCACTAGGTCCTAAACTAGGTTGGCTAAAGAGCTAACAAAACTCCATGTGAAAAATATCCCTAAATAGTATAGGGTTGACTCAGTTAACCCTATACAATAATTAGAGGTTGAAAATTATATAGGGTCAACCTAGTTAACCTAGTATAGTCAATTGGTAAAAGGAGTTCAAGGTAATAAATATGAGGATAAAACATGACAAATGATTAAAATGGGTATAACATAAAAGAATAAGCTGAAGGTAAATGGTTTTAGGAGACAAGTGTGTAGATGTAATTGGCAAAAGGGACAACAATATTATCAAGCACCAATGGTCTACCCACCCCTTTCCCATTGCACCCCTTAAGGAATTAACTCAGAGAGATTGAAACTCAATGGGTTCCTACAAGATACATAGTGTCAATAATTGATAAAAAAATTTAAAATATTATGTGTATACACTAAGGATAGATGTCATTTTATGATCATTTTAGAAACCTCTAGATACTTACAAATGACTATCATATAAGCAATCTGATTTACAAGTTGCACATGCCTTTACAAAGAAGAATATTCTCTTTTAAAAATATTACACATGTTAAGTTAAAAAAGAAATATTCCTAAATTAACTAGTTTGATCCTGAGGTCCTTGTGCTGATGAAGTTCCCTCTTATTAATATTTTAATATTTTCATTTCCTTTACATGTTGATCATCTATTAACTTTAGATTGACAATAAGTTCTATGAAGATTCCATCCTCTTGATTTACCAGGTCTCTAAATTATTTTTCATCCTTTTCCATGGCTTCCTCAACACTTTTTGTATTTTTAATCCTTTATTTAACTTTCAATATCATGTCCAAGATCCTGCTATTGTCAACCCTGATACTTCCTTGGCTCTAGTTTCTGACTTCTTGCATAATTTGAGTAGATCTTAAATTAAATTATTCATCGATGATTAAACCTATAGGTTTGAGTGAAGTTGGGTTAGTAATCATGCTCCTAAGTATCTACTCCATTTGGATTATTAGCTTCTTGTTATCTTCATGAAGGTCCTCTAGGTTCTTGGACCATTTTCTTAAACCTTTGATCTTATCTACAAAAATTATCATGGCCATATTTAGGTGAGCCAAGATAATTGTTTCATAACTAAGAATTTGATGTTCTATCTGGATACTGATCAAATCCCTTACTTTATTTCTTGAGTTCTCCCATTGGTGGACTAGATTCATAGCCACATCACTATATCAGCTCACTACATTTTGTCTAGATTTCACTACTTTTAAAGAGTTAAACATATCAAAAAAAGATGATTCAAAAATCTCTATCATAGCTTCTAAGATTGATAAGATAATAAAATTTTCCAAATTCTCCTATTACTTCATACCTTTGAGGTTATCTTGAAAGTGTGTTGACTGTATCTAGGCCAATTCAATCATGTTATCCTCAAATATGGGATTCTCACTAGGATTTTGTCTTACCAGTAGAGTTAGAATAGTCATAGGTTCCACCTTTAGATAAGTGATCTCCCCACCACCTATCATGACCATTTTTTCTATTACTCTATACAATTTGGTTATATTATTATCAAACTTAACTCCCACTGATGATTGAGTCACTTTAGGAGCTAGCGTATCTACTTGTGCCCCACTTGATTGACCTGGAGTAACCAATCTTCTCTCATCTTCTTCTTATAAATCCATTATCTAAGGCTTCACTTCTTGGTGAACATTAATGTTTATGTCCTTCATTATTTCCCAAGGATGATGTACAGTAGCAACTTTCTATAATTTGGGTCCATAAACAAACCACTCTAGAATAGTTGAGCCATATATCAAGCTTTCTTCACTAAATAATTTTACTTCACTCAAAGGAGGATTGAAAGTCACTTTGGGCTTATTAGTATTTACTAGAATAAATGGATAACTTAGTATTTATTTTTGGGGTATGAAAGGAAATAAATCCAATACTACCTTCCCCTTTTCTTCCTTGGTCTCTTCATTTTGAGCTTCTTCATCATCTGATTCATAATCTAGTGATAACATTTTGAGTGTATCCTTTATAGTTTCATCAGGGTCCAATGCCATCATGTGTACCTCCTCCTAAGGTAATTATTACTCTTTTGATATGGAATTTCCAAGAACTAATGAACTTGAAGCAACCTCATTTTGCCTTTTTCTTCAAGCATATGTTCAATCTACATTCCAGGTCTGAGTTTTACCTATGGTTGAGTTGATGGAGGTTTATAAGGTTCATTGCTTAATAACTAGTATTTTTCAGACCCTAATTACCATATATCATCATCCTTTTGATTTATTTCAAGCTTTGACTTGGGTTTAAGGTTATGCTCCTTTAACCTTTTAGTGACCTTGGGGTATGAAGATGCTTTGGTATAAATAGGGTTGAAAGCACCAGTTTGATGATCATAAGATACATTAAGTATCCCCTTGGATTTAAAATGATATTTTATCCTTAGATAAGGGTCCCACTACCTTATCTCATTAATTTATAGTTTGAATGATGTTCTATGTCTGGATGGTGCTTTAATATTCTCCCACTATTTGAATATGGCACTTTAAATAATTATTGGGAGATTGTGGATGAGCCCTTTCTTCTTGGTCCTACATAAGCCATCAATGTTGTGGAATAATTGATATTATACCTCTTATTCCAATAGATTATTAGGAACATGAATTGGTAGCTTGATTGGTTAGATTTGAGTTCCTTTAATTCTACTAATTGTACTATCTAGATACAACTAGATATATCCCATAGTCTCCACATACTTCCTAACTAGTGTGCTAATCCTCTCCATGGGATGACTAGTTATAACCTCACTAAGGGTTGGATAGATGTAGTCAAAAATGAATTGGATGTGATGTGTGTACTTGAATATGTGAAATTTAGAGTAATATTGGGAAATTATCTAAGTTTCACTAGGTGACCATTCCCTCAGGTTGCAAATTTTTATTTTTATATAAAGAGCATCTAAAAGGTATGACATCATGTAGAATTGAGTACTCTTATTCTTCCTAATTACAAAAATATATCTACTCAAAGATATGTAGATAATTTCACTAAAAGGAGGGGACATTACTTTTTAAACCATGAAGTAGACAATTGGCACACATACTGGATAAACATAGGCTATGGTGGTAATTCCACATACTCTATTCAACATGGTCATAATCATCTTAATTCTAGGCCTAAATTAGCTAATAGGGATTCTCTTATCAAAGTCCAAAAATACTTGGTTTCAAACATCCAACCATATTGCTAAGATGGTCATCAAATTATTTTCCTTGGCCCAATAGTTGATTCAGGTTAAGTTAATATATGGTTTGGGTAACTTGTAATAATTTTCAAATACTATAGCAAAAATTTAAGCAACATTACTAAGAGTGTTTGCATTAATGATCATGCCCTTCTCTATCTCAGTTTCTTTGAAAATAGTATAAATAATGTCAACATAGTGGATTACCTTTAGATTTGTTGCTACATAGTGAAAATCAGTCATTTTAATGGAGATGGTGTCCTCAAACAACATTTTTGGAGAAAAAATCTTCTCCTCTTCCTCGGTGATTGCTTCTTGATTTTTAATGGTTTAGAAAAAAATTGACCAGTTTTTATCTCTAATGTTCAAATCATTGGTAATGAATTTTGTGTCCTTGAAAACACATCCTTCTATTTCTATGGTTATGTACGACTCCACATCCACCTTGGAGACACCCCTTTGAGCTACCATGGCTAAAATTTTGAGCAAACTATTAAGTTATGTTTTATAATTTAACTCTAGATTGAATTATCTTTTCATAAATGAGAAATTAATGCTTCTCACCTTGTTGGTAATGAATACAAAGTCAAATTAGGGATTCTATACATGTTAGGGTTTTTTAGAGTTTAATTAGATTCACACAGAGTTTTAACTGTGGTAGTGGAGTTTGAATTGAGAGGTTTGTGACTTAGATTTGTATTTGGATCTCATATTTATACCTTTGCCTTTTTGGGTCCATGAGATATTTTAATATTACTTGGTACTTATGTGGCTCCACTATGTCACCCAACTCATTAATGTTTAAAAATTCATTGTTTGTCCTTTAAGACACATGTCAACATTTCATTAGGTCTTAGCTCATTAAAAATCCTACCTTTCCTCACATTATTGATTTGGATATGGGAAGTTGAATACTATTTGTCAATATTTGTACCATTTATCACATTCATGACATATGTCACTATTCCATTCATTCATAGGGTTTTTTAACTTTTCAACTTTCATTTTGCACTATTAGATCTTATTTGCATGAATAAGAATGTGTCATTGATCTATATCCTTTATTTTCTATCCTTTTCTCCATGTGTCATTGATATCTTGACTCAGTCTCTATGATGATGACACTTGTCACCTTCTCACTCTTTTTGGAGTTTCATTAAATTTTTGACTTAATTCTCATTATTGATTGAAATGTGTACACTCATTATGCAGCCTCAATCTTTTGGATAGTGTTTGAGATTTAAATTTCCATTATAGGTATGACATTTATCATCTCCATGATTTCTCAAGGGGTTTTTGAATTTTCAATTTCCACCTTGCACCATTAGATCTCTTTTACCCGATCAAAAGTGTGTTGTTGATCTAGGTGCTTGACTTATTAACTTTGAAGAGTTCACATGAACCATATATCTTTTACTTGAGCTCCAAGATCTCACCACTTGTCATCCTTTTGTTTGTTCCTTCTATTCCTATATAAAAACTAAAATAAATAAGGTTTAGGGAATGCATAGGACTTAAGATAAAATATTTAACCTAAGGTTTTAATTATGTTAATAAATATAATTAAATATTAGGCTAAACTTTAAACTAAGTAAAAAATATAATAAAGTGTCTTGGGTTTTATTATTCTAGGTGGGTGATAAAATGGACTTAGGGGTTTTAAGGGAATATAATGAGCTTGACATAAAATTTTAGACTCAGGTTTTATTGATGTTAATAAAAATTATTAATACCTTAGGATAAAATATATGACCTAAGTTTTGAGCAAATATAAATTGTTCCCACACAATTTTGAATAAGGAAAACTCACATAAATTTGAATTAAAATTAAAAGGTCCAAGGTTAAAAGACATTCTAAGGTGTAGAACCTTGGGTTTTAACATTGTTTACTCATGAATTCAATCAAACCATTAAAGACTTAAAGATTAAAAAAGGATCAAATTATCATTTGATGTATGAACCCTGAACATTATTCACCCACTTTAGGCTCCATTAAACCTACATCCTATGAAAACATGAAATAACCATTAGAAAAATTAGGCAAAATAAGACAAAAATCAAATGTATACATACTAGTCAAGATAAATGAGAACTAGGTGTTGGTGATCTTCAAATAAAGAACTCATATCAAGTGTTATTTTTCAATTTGAAGCATAAATTTAAAAAAAAATTAAACAAGGGTCCCTATTTTTAGAAATGGGGGTATGTTGACGTCAACATCAAACATGTTTTTTTTTCTTTTAAAGATAGATAAAACTAAAATAAGGTAGTGATAACATGTTTTTAAGAAGTGAAGAAGAAGGAATATAGAAGGGAAAATAGATTTATAATCACACTTGGCCTATTAAGGGGGAATGAAATGGGTGGAAGGGAGAATGAACTAAAAACTAAACTAGATGAACTCTTTATCGAATTCAAGACACTCAAATTAGGTTTGTCAAAATAGATGGACTTTCAACATTAAGGACTCTAAATAACTTCTCATATCCACACAAATCTTATGTCAAAAAATGAAGTATGTAAATCATCCTGTGAAGGTTATATGCTTGAAAAATTAAAATGGACCTACCTTCCCACAACATGTTCCCCATTCCTCAGGACCCCTTACAGAGTCTTTAGTCTACTATGAAGATTAGGTACTTACATGAGAAAGTAGGTATCACCATAGATTTTTTTTAATTATCCCATTCTAATCTATAGCATACCACAGCCCAATGGACCTTGGTTATATTGTGAGGCCAACTATGGAGTTTTAGTTTTGATTAGAGATAGGAAATGTGATTGTAATCATTTACTTTGATGTGCTTTTGACTTTTAACTTTTATATGTTGCCTTTTTAATATCATTGCCTTTTTTATTAAATGATTTGGTTTTTAACTTTTTGATGGTTTTTTCTATTCCTCCTCCATATAGATTTGGAAAATTGAAAATGGGTGATAAAGATGATTTTCATTTGAATACTTTGGACTTGGTTACTAAGAGAGACAACTTAGATAGAATGGTGTTTAAGAGTCTTATAAATTTAGGCAAAATAAAAATGTTGTATTGACTTAGAACTTGTTTTATCCAAAGTGGAGTGAAAGGAAAGGAAATCAAGGGGAATGAAACATGAAATAATTTTAATTACTTAAAATTGACAAAAAAATGTGACAAAGCGTGAAAAATCGATACAATGAAATTAATGTGTGATTATTTATAGTAAGGATGGAAAAGCATGAAAACATGATAACATGGTTTGTTATGAAAAATTTTATCCATAAAAGAAGCAAAAGTTAAAGCTGAGAACAAAGATAAGAAACTTTTAACTATTTCAAAACACATTCTAGATAGTGATTTTATGAGGAAGGCCAAGTCCTATCCATGGTCTTACATTGTAACTCATAAAATAGAAACCCACAAGGGTATACAAAGCATGTGACAAGTATAAAAGATAAATATGGTATTTTTTGAGGAAGGTTAGGTCCTATCTTTGGCCTTACACTAAAATTCACAAAACAAAAATCCAAGGGGTGCCAAATAAATGTTTAAAAAGTATGAAAATAAAGAGGAGAGAAAGAATTCATGAGTAAGACTAGGTATTATCTGTGGTTATACAATGTTAATCATGATAAAATGGGAAACCAAAAGACTTAAAGGACGGACTAAGGTTTGTGAAAATAGAGAAATGCTACAAAGGGTGAGACATGTGTAAGTATCCTACAAAAAGTGTTAGAAGGATATCATATAGAAAGTATGAAAAGAAGGGAAGGATTTAGGAAAAATACTTATTGAGGAATTATTTAGTGGTGGGTTATTTAAATATATTACCTTAATTAGTTTGAAGGTTATAGGTGATTGGACCAAGAATATCTTTGATAAATAAATGCCCCGCCATTTTTGGACATAGTTACCTTATTTATCATGAGTATAGTTTAATTTAGGGACAATATCACCAACATTAAAAGTGTGAACTTTAACTTGTTTATCATTTTTTTAGCAATATGGAATTTTTATTGGTGATTATGTTGCAAATCATAAAGTTGGGTTCATCAAGGAGATCAAAAGCATGAAGGCAAGCTTCACATAATTATTCATTGAGTAAGATAATATATGGTGACAGGGAAGCTCAAATTATAATGGGAGGACTAATTCATAACCATAAACTAGAGAAAATGGTGTTTCCATTATGGTGATGCATATGATAATGTGATAGGCCCAAAGAGTAGGATATTGATGAAGATACCAATCCATGTTGGTGTCACAAATTATATTTTATAGAATTTTTTTAATAATTTTATTTGTGGCCTCATCTTGTCCATTACATTGTAGGTGGTAGCATGTGGAGAATTTTTGATTGATTTTTAATTTATCATAGAGTTGCTTAACATATTTATTTTTAAAGTTACCACCATTATTTGAAATGATAGTATGAGGGACATCAAATTAGAAAATGATTTGATTAAGGATGAATTTAGAGAGGGTGGTATCAATGAAATTGATAAGTGGCATAACTTCAATCTATTTGGTAATATATTCTATGTATATGATTATAAAGAGATGCCCATATTGAGATCAAGGTAATTTGCATATGAGATCTAATCCCCACATGGATAATGGACAAGTAGATTCTACAGTTTAAATTTTGAGTGGAGGTTCATGGATAAAATCATCATGAATTTGGTAAGAAGTACACTTGTTAACAAATTTTATGGAATTCTCTTCAATATTTTGCCAAAATTATTCCATATGTAAGCATTTACAAGTTGTATCATGTCCACTATAGTGGCTACCATAAATGTCCCCATGTACTTGTTAGAGAAGATGAGTAACCTCTTATTTCAAAAACATAACAAAGTAAGGTACCTTCCACATTATTATAATATAGTATTTTTTTATCTAAATACATACTTAAAATCTTATTTGTGAATGTGATTCTTTTTTCAAGAATAAAGGTTTAGAGGATAAGTTTGGTGTTCAATAAATTGAATAATATATTTGTACCATAGGCTTTATCAAATGGTGATAAGTTGAATGTGGTAGATGAATGAATTTTGTAATTGAATAGAAGATGGGGATTTTCATATTTGGATAATAAAAGTGGGATTGGTAAGAACTTGGTGTGGATGAAAAGTAGATGTTGAATAAGTGAGTGAATCAACAATAGAATTTTGATCTCGAGGGATAGGCTAGATGGTAAAAAAATAAAGTATTTGGTGAGGGTAGTTGTAATATAATGATAATAGATGATATTCTTTCTTTTTCATTTATTGTGACCATTAACTTGGCATCAAATGAGTTGGGAGTCACTTAAAGCATGTAGATATGTGATATCTAGATCAAGGGATGCTCTCATGCCTAGGATTAAAGATTCATAATCCATCATGTTCTTAGTGACATTACATGTTAGGAAAAATTATAAAAGGATAATTTTGACAAGAGGGCTCTTAGGGATACAACCTATCCAATCTCCTTAAAGTAATTTAGTGCCATAAAAATGAAGGGTCTAAGTACCTTTGTGTAAATTGACATTAATATCAGGAAGTTCTTTGATAACTACTTTTAGTTTAGTAGTGTCAAGGAAGAGAGAGGAATCTTCTAGATTACTTATTTCAAGGTCATCAATGAAATTATGGAGTAATCTTTAAGATATATGGTTTGATTGAGACCTTCAGTATAGATAATATTATCATCATGAGTACTATTTTAAAGGTGGTTGGTAGCTAGGATGGGAGCTGTATCAAGTTGATCAGTAATTATTTATCCTTTGATAGCTTTTTGGATGATAATACAGAGATAAAATTCCATGAGAAGGACCATCCACTTTCCAATTCTATCTTTATGAATAGAATCTTTGGATAAAAAGTGATGCAAGGGATCAAAATGAAAGATAACATAAGTGGTTTGATTAGGCATATAATGTCAGATTTTTTAGTGATAAAATATATGGCAAGGTAATCATGTTTGAATTTCATATAAAATTTCTCATAATCCATGAGACCTCAGTTGATATAGTAGATTACATATTCCCTCCCAATATCATCTTGTTTGGAAATCATTACCCCAAGTGATATGGATATGGAATAGGTATATAAGATTAATAGTTGATTGTTTTAAGGTTGACAAAGAGTAGGCATGTGAAGCAATGATTCTTTCATATTATCAGATGCTTTTTGATATGGATCCATCAATTCTAGTTAATTATCTTTCTTAATAAGATAATTGATATAATAGATATTGTAAGCCATTTCAAGGTTAAATTGTCTAATTGGCCTAATTTTACTAGGGAAAGTAAAAATATCTTGAATGGATCAAGGGATGGACATGTTGAAGATATCATTGATATTGATAGGGTATACATCAATTCCATAAAGAGATACTAATAATCCTAATAGTTTTATAGATGTGACACCAAAAACACAATTATAGGGATTTACTCAAACATTATATTTAAGGAGATGATTGAAGATGATATCAAGATTAGAGAAATGAGTCTTAAAATTTTTGGATTTGGTAATGAGGTCATCCACATAAGTCTCAACAATATTGTGAATAATATCATGAAATATGTAATTCATCGCTCGTTGATAAGTAGCTCTAACATTTTTAAGATGAAGGGCATTTTAACATATAAATATGTTCCCCATTTTGTGGTTATATTTGTCTTATATTAGTCTTTAGGGTAATTTGAATTTAGTTATAACCCAAGAAATTATTTATAAGAGACAACATTTCATAACCAATAGTGGAATCGATGATGGCATCGATATAAGGTAGATGGAAATTGTCTTTGGGACAAACAATATTAAGTTGAAAAAATTCAATGCAAGTGAGAATGACCATGGTGACCTTATAAATAGGGAATATGTTAGAGAGCCATTCATAATAGTTCATGGGATTGATAAACTTAGAATAAAGAAGCTTGATAATTTATTTATGGCATAAATTTGAAACTTCTAGTGGAAATTTGCATTGCTTTTATCACACGGGCTTGTCATTAGGGTAAGTGATAATATTATGCACCATAATACTAGGGTCAACACTAGGGATGTCCTTGTAGGACCAATCAAAAGTCTCATGATATTTATCAAATAATAAGATAAATATATCATATTAAGTTTGTTTGATTTCATGAGAGCTTGTAATTGGTTGAGGGCAAGATGGGGTACCATATTTGATTCAAGTAGTTTATTTTGATAAGTATAGAATTTCCATATTAGAAATGATATGGTGCATTAGGTAATGAGGAAATGGGATTTTATTTAAGGTTGATGTTAGCGATGAAGTTATTTAAATAAGAGGATTTATTTTTTAAATTCCCAAGTTTATGATGTTACAAATGGAATTGAGGTTCTTGGTCATGAATCAATTCAAGATGGCTTCATCACTAGGTAAAGTGTGAAGAGGAACATAATAATTGACATCTACTTTGAGATCGAGAATTTGATTATCATGGTTGTGGCTTTGTCATCTAATGCAATCTTTATATTAGGGGGAGTAAGGGAAGATGGTTGATAATATGTGATTGGTTTGTCATTAATTTCATTTATTGGGGAAGAATTAGATGTAAGGATGGAATCCATAGGTGGTATAGAAGATGAAATAAGTGATAGAGGTTCAAAAGGTAGGATTTATTCTACTAACCAAGGATTATGAATAAGTGGAGAATTAATGGGAGATACATGAACTCTAGGAGATAATTCAAAATTAGTGGAAATGGTATGAGCATCGTGGTTGAAATCATGTATTTGGGATAAATTTTTATGATAATGTTGAACATCTAAGTCTTAGGATTGACCTTGGACCATGATGTATTTATCATCATAGGTTGGAAAAATTTTACATGCTTGAGATTTAAGAAGAATTTAAAAAGGGGGGATATGTACATCACTAAATTTGTATGGAGAAATGATTAAAGGATATTGGAATTATTTGGACACTCTATAGTCATTACATGTGAAGGCATCTTCTAGGTAATAAACATCATGAGCATTATATGGAGGGGGAAAATTACTAATCTCATCAATGAGAGGAATAATCTGATCATGAGGTAATAAAGGAGGAGGAAGCCACTCCAATATGTAAGGAGGTAGCTTAGTAGTGTCACATGTGTTGTAAGTCATTAGGTTCATCATCAATTACATCAAAAAGAGTGACATGTAAGTCCATATTGATGTCAATGAATTTAGGTAAGGAAGAACTATCGATTGTTAGAATGGTAGGAATGTGATATTAAGATTGAGGATTGGTAAGTTAAATAATCCAAGCGTTGGGATCAGCTTCATGTTTATACCCTTTGCAATTATGCAAGACATTGATACATTGGATAATAGAAGAGGTGATATCTCACATTCTATGAGTCCATGGGAATCTTAGGAGTATGTTATAAGATAGGAGAAAATAAAAGACTATAATCTTGGTTTGAATATTCTTAAGCCCAATTTTAAGGGGAAGCCAAATACAACCATATGGATTTTGATTAGTTTTATCAAATCCATAATAGGTTAGGCATGCTTTATTGAGATGATATATATTAGAGATAAGTTTTTAGATGAGACACAAAGATGTCACATTAATATCATACCATTTTTCAACTAAAAAATTATGAATAAGGGTAGTATTAATGGATATTTTAATGAAAAGGGGTGCATCATTAGTGAAAAAAAGGATCTCATCATTAATCAAGTCTTTAATAAATTTAATGGAAGGTTTGGAATAAGGACAAATGGATTAAATGATGTAAACATTATTGTGTTGAGGCTCAAGAGAGGGTGGTTCTTTATCTATATAAGATGGATCTTCAATTTATTATAATTGTTACATGAATAACCTGTGATGATAGGTGAGGTGAGAACTAACTCCATAAGGGGAATTTTGAAAGGCATGGAGTTGAGTTCTTCTATAAAGTTTTAATGGGATTAATAAGAAGAATCAATGTGAGGTTTATAATATAAGGTAGATTTTGAATGAATGGAAGTGGTTGGGGGTTTGGAAGAAGGAAATTCTTCCTCATTAGCTTCTGATTCTAGATGAGTGGTTGTAGTATTTTTGAGAAGTTTCTTTTCCAAAGAGGGATTCTTAGGTCTGGTGAAAGGATATTTGTGAGCTATTTTATGATGGAAGTTAACCTTAGATGCATTAACATATTAAGAGTTGTTTTAGTATTTTTCATAGTAAGCATCAATGGCACATACATACTTGGTATTTTTTTGAGTGGTAGATGTGGGGAAACATTTTTTGTTAATAGAAGAGGATGTTTTGGGAGCTTGTCATTTTTGAGAAGTGGTGTGGTATTATTTATGATAGAGTTGGATCATGGCTTCATGATTGAAGGAATCACCAAGCATATATAAGATGGATCTTCAATTTATTATAATTGTTACATGAATAACTTGTGATGATAGGTGAGGTCAGAACTAACTCCATAAGGGGAATTTTGCAAGGCATGGAGTTGAGTTCTTCTATAAAGTTTTAATGGGATTTAGAAGAACCAATGTGAGGTTTATAAGGTAAGGTATATTTTGAATGAATGGAAGTGGTTAGGGGTTTGGAAGAAGGAAATTCTTCCTCATTAGCTTTTGAATCAAGATGAGTGGTTGTAGTATTTTTGAGAAGTTTCTCTTCCAAAGAGGGATTCTTAGGTTTGGTGAAAGGATATTTGTGAGCTCGTTTATGATGGTAGTTAACCTTAGATGCATTAACATATTAAGAGTTGTTTTAGTATTGGTCATAGTCAGCATCAATGGCACAAACATACTTGGTATTTTTTTTAGTGGTAGATGTGGGGAAACATTTTTTATTATTAGAAGAGGAAGTTTTGGGAGCTTGTCATTTTTGAGAAGTGGTGTGGTATTATTTATGATAGAGTTGGATCATGGCTTCATGATTGAAGGAATAACCAAGCATAAATACGATGGATTCAATTTATTATAATTGTTACATGAATAACTTGTGATGATAGGTGAGGTGAGAACTAACTCCATAAGGGGAATTTTGAAAGACATGGAATTGATTTCTTCTATAAAGTTTTACTGGGATTTAGAAGACGAACCAATGTGAGGTTTATAAGGTAAGGTAGATTTTGAATGAATGGAAGTGGTTGGGGGTTTGAAAGAAGGAAATTCTTCCTCATTAGCTTTTGAATCTATATGAGTGGTTGTAGTATTTTTGAGAAGTTTCTCTTCCAAAGAGGGATTCTTAGGTTTGGTGAAAGGATATTTTTGAGCTAGCTTATGATGGTAGTTAACCTTAGATGCATTAACATATTAAGAGTTGTTTTAGTATTGGTCATAGTCAGCATTAATGGCACAGACATACTTGGTATTTTTTTGAGTGGTAGATGTGGGGAAACATTTTTGGTTATTAGAAGAGGAAGTTTTGGGAGCTTTTCATTTTTGAGAAGCGGTGTAGTATTCCTTATGATACAGTTGGATCATGGCTTCATGAGTGAAGGAATCACCAAGCATATAAGAGAAAATAGATTTGGTAATCCCTCTATAAGTTTTATGTAAAGGACCAATATTATCATGGAACCAACAAAATTGATTAGGTTCATACCATTTAGGTTGATTAGTAGGATAAGTAAAGGGCTTAGAGAGTGCTAAGAATTGTATCATTTGATGCATAATTAATGGTATGTGAGAATATGGGGGATTGTTAGCCTTGGAAACTCCTCATTTTGTTTGAGGATTATTTCTAGTGATGGCATTGTTATAAGTTTGAAAATATCCATTAAGTAGTTTGATATTAGATTCAAATCTATTCAATAAGAAGTCTTTACATTGGCTTCATCAAGAGCTTCATTAAGTGTTTGAGGGGTAAGATTTCAAACCTTGTATTGAAGAAAAGGAGTTAAATCATTTACAAAGATTGTAAATACATTATCATCAGTCATTTTAGGGTTAGCATTATGGGTCAAATATTTTCATTATTTCATAAAATCATGAGCTGATTTATTAGGAGATTGCTTAGCATTGATGAAATGGGTAAGGTAATTTTTAGGAAGGTCATTGTATTGAAATTATTTAACTAAAGGATTGAATAAATCCTCTAGTTTCCATATGTAATGTTTGGGAAGTTATTTTTACCATTTTAATACATCACCAGTGATGGTTTTAACAAGAGGTTTAGTGGTGGTGAAAGTATTAGTATAGATCCACTCTTTATATAGATTACCAAATACTCTAAGAAAGGATTTAGGGTATTTTTTGAAACACAATGATGAATAGGGGGTTAATCAATCTTCAAAATCCTTTCATTTAATTTCTCTTAATAAATCATGAACCATTCAAGATAATGTATAAATATAGTAAGCATATACACTTATCCACATTAGCAGAAGCATAATAACACATCATATATGTGGGAAAACCTCAAGGGGAAGAAAAAAAATAATAAATTCAAATTAAATACATTATTATAAGATAAAAAACAAATTTATTGAATCACCAACTTCACATGGAGCACTAACTCCAACTAGCGAAGCACCCACTCGACTAGGCTTTAACAAGTACCTACTTGCAAGGAGACATCAACCCCCTAGATGACTCATAGCCAACTCAAAAACCTAATTGATTTGATCACATTTATAAAAAATTATTTTTCACACAAATTATTATGATCAACTTATTTATCTCTTCACACTCTTATCCCTCTCAAACTTCCTTCTAGGCCTCTTCACTCAGCTAGGTATCTTCAAGATTGATTAGGTTATAAGACCTTGATATTCATATTAAAAAACACTATCAAATATTCATAATAGATCCTATATACTTTTATGATGTTATAAAATACCTCCTTATACTAAAAAATGTGTTATATCATTCACATACTCTCTATGTGCCCAAATAGGCCTAAAATTGCCTTGTATGCATACCATTTATTGTTCGTATGCCACTTAGTCATATAATCAACTTTAACCTTTTATATCTTCCATGTAATAGGTCTTATTACATCTCATAAACACGATTAAAATGAATATTTAGTCCCTTTTATTCTATCATAACCCTATTAGACCTCATTTCACTTTTAGGTCTCATGGATACCTAATTTCATTAGGTCTACTTTAGGACATGTTACAATTTTCCTTCCTTGAAACACTTTAAAAATCCACACATGGAATTAAAATATAATATATAAAAAAAATATAACCCCACTAATGTCTTCTAGGTTCAACAAGATATTTTACAATGAATCACTACTTGAAATCCCTCATTAGTACTCAGTCCTATTAGGCCCGTGTACACCTAAAATATGCCTTTCAAATTGACTATAAAACTAAATCCAATCAAACATGATTTAAAAAATTAAATAAATATATTATATATGACCTTAGAGTCATCATGATATGCTTGATTCACTTAAACTCATGGAAAAAGGCTTAAACTCATCTCTTCAGTACATTCACTCAGAACTGCCAGAACTATTAAAATCCAATCATGAAAATACTTGACATATAACAAATTAAAGGATAATTTAAGTGATTATTAATATATTAAAAATATTCTATAACATATTTATAATTACCTCAATCATAAAAACCACAATCTCTAATATCAAACATTATCTTGTAGACCAAAATTCTGACCTTATCTCACATAGTCTTTCATGAACCAAACAAGCCAATTTAAATTCAACTTTTAAAATTATTAAATTGAATTAAAATATTTAAAAAATTATTAATAGGAATTTAAAGTCACAAAAAACAACACCATATGCATTATATAATTCAAATTAAGACATAGAACCTCAAACTCATCACTATAACTTGCTTACTCAAAACTAGTACTTTACCTTAAAGAAAAATCATGATGGCAATGAACTTAAATTTTTTTTTGACCAGTTTAAAAGACTTAATATTGAAATAAATTATATTATTACATCTCCAAACCATCTTCAAATATAAACACCATATTTTTTAAACTATTGGTTTTACAAACTAATTTGTTAACCTCACTACACATAGTCCTCACTGAGCCAGACAAGCCATTTTGGCTTCCTAATTTTCACTAATGTAACTAAATTAAAATATTTATACCAAGAATTAATATGAAATAACATTAATAAGAAAATCCATACTCTTGGTTTCATCATTATATCATGATAACACATTCATAAATATCTTCTCACTGTTGCCTGGGTTTTTTAATTATTTAAACATTAAGCCTATTAGTAGCTTGCTAACTTGGATGATAATTTTAAAATAATTGAAGAATAGAACCTATCTAGAAGCATTCATTTACATAAAACATTATTATCTACCTTCTTCCTCCATCTATTTTCTTACTATGTCTAATGCAACTTTTGACTTCTATAATAACTTATTTAAAAACAAGTATGTACCTCAACATTTTCTCTCTCCTCCTGATAAAAAATATCACTTAGAGGTATATAAGAGATTACAATACAATATATAATATATTATATAATAATAAAAATCCATTATGGGAAATTATGATCAACATCTTCAACATCAGGTACTTATTAGGGTTCTAAGAGGGTTTAAACCTATTTCCATTATTAACAATTGTTTATAAAGCACAACCCCTCAATAAAAAAATATAATGACTATAATTTTGAGATAGGACCCTTCCCAATATATAATGAATATATTATTTTCCCATGTAAAGGTTTTATGATCTAATAATCTCAATAAAATCCTTCTCATGTTGAGAACCCTTCATTGTGAGCACTCAAGAACCTCCAAACAACTTTTCATGCCTTGTCCTTTATAATATGACCTCAAAATGTATTAAAAAACTTTAAATGACATTACACACTTTTTAAAACTCTCACTTATTCTTAAGTTCCTTATAAATAGAACCTCATACCCCATTTGGTAGTACTCTGTCTATATATCATGGTCTTCATTATACATTAAACCTATAAACACACTTTCATGCCACTATCAATGAAATGTACACCTCATACACATTCTCAATCAACCTCATAAAAAATTTCATGCCTCTATTTATCCATATTAACAATTCACCATAATCATACCTTCTCATAAGGGCTTTACATGTCATGACTAGGCTTATAAAGAACTTGAAATTTTACAACTGACCTTGAAACACTTCTAAAAGTATCTATACTTTACTTACATGATAAAATAATGAAAATAAACCTATCACAATATTTTTCTCACTCAATTCATCAAACTTCACTATGCACAGCTTCTCACAAGTTCTAGATTAGGATTCTCAAGACACATTGTACTCAAGAACTAGTAATCAAACATGATTACCTTAATGATAAATAAGAACACTCTTCTA
This sequence comes from Torreya grandis, assembly GCA_037957365.1. NCBI lineage: Eukaryota > Viridiplantae > Streptophyta > Pinopsida > Cupressales > Taxaceae > Torreya > Torreya grandis. The sequence continues at coordinate 851,498 of JARHVA010003411.1, read as the reverse complement.
AAAACACTCTCACACCAATACAATAATTTCTTTCTAACCAACATTCTCTCATGGCCTCATGGAGACATAGAGCCTCATAACCATGATTTAATGCTCACATTACCATCATACCTCTTTACAATAATTAGAACTCACAAAATTAAAAAATAACCTCAATTACATTAATGAAAATCTTGGTAACATAAATGAAATGTACAAACTCACCTTCTCACATACCTAAATGATAAGACAATGATAAAAAACCTCTCACAATCTTGTGCTCACTTACTTCAACAAACTTCACTATGTACACCTTCTCAAAGGTTCTAAATTAGGCTTCTCAAGACACCTTGTACTCAAGAACTAGTACTCAAACATTCTTACCTCAATGATAAATAAGAACACTCTTTAGATAACACTCACACCACTACAATAATCCAATTATGACCAACATTCTCTCATGGCCTCATGTAGGCCAAGAGACTCATAACCATTCGTCAATTCTTTCTTGACCATCATAACTCTTATGATAATTAGAACTCACAAAATTAAAAAATAATCTGAATTACATCAATGACAATATCGGTGACATCAAGGAAATGTACAAACTCACATTGTCACATACCTGAATGATCAAACACCATGTACCTTCACAAGATGCACCCTTTTGACATCAATGACAACATTCCAAAAAACTCCCCCTTTTTCATTGATAGAAAAACATTCTTCAATATGATCACTCTCATCTCCCCCAATCTAGTCAGTATTCTTTCTTAAAATTTCTCCCCCTTTAACTTTAATGATAAAGGGACATACACTATAACTTCTAGAACCGCTCATTCTCCATCTTTGGCAACTATTCTCTAAAAATATAAAATAAATTAGAGCTACCAAGCTCCCCCTTAGATCAAATATAGTCTTAAAATGAATTTTAAACCTAAATATTACCTACCAAGCTACCAAAATATTGATATCAACTAAAGAAATAGTAACTCCCCCTTTGTCTTCACAACTCTTCTATGCTTGTTAATCAACTACACTTGAAGCTTATGAACAAATTCAATAGTTCCCCCTCAAACCAAGCATCCACCATGCTTATGCTAATTGAATAGTGTATCCATGAAGCCTAATGGATTCACCCCTTTCTATGGGTCACTGAAACAACACAAATTTACAATATTCCATGATCTCCATGCTCTCACAAGATTGAATATCCTCTAGGATCCTTTTTGGATTAACCTCTTCATCAACTATTTTATTGACAACATGAGATGATAACAGACATTCTTTACTTGATTTCACATCTGAAGTATGATCTACTATAACAAACAATCCATTTAGGCTTATAGACTGATCATGAATCACCTTTACTATCTTTGGTTTCCACACAATCATTTTCCTTCTCTCTTTCACTCTAGGGGATTCAAACCTCTTACTTTAACTTCATGGACTTCTAAATCTATTAGGACATAATCTTATAATGTGTCACACATTATGAAAACTATAAAAAATAAACCTCATTCATACCTCTTGACTAATGATTCCTTTCATAATCCCATGTATATTCATTTTTATAGGGTCTTATACACCCTATTTCTCTATGACAAAAGTTATGATATGCAAAATAGTAACCATTAAATTAATTAAAATACCTCATAGAATTAGGTTATTTGATTAGTCTCTTCATGTTGACCTTCTTGTCTTCATTATACTTATCCTTGATTTGAGCTACCTCCTTTTGGTCTTCTTTGAAACCAAGACATATCTTATATTTGTAGACTTGTGAGTATTTAAGATGTTATCTAGAGCTTCAGTACTCTTTTCACATTTCATAAAGGTCTTCAATTTGATAGATGCTTGATCCAATTCTAACTTTAAATACTCTATTTCATATTTATACCTAGTTCATTCTTATTCCTTAGCCTTTAGGCTAGTAGTGACTATCTCCATCTAAGTTTAAACCTAAATGATGATCTCATCATGATCCTTTGATGTGTTACTCATTCTCTCTTCAAACAAACCAGTTTTATCTTCAGAGTCCTTAACTAATGATCTTAGTTTATTATTATTCCTTATTTAGAACTTTAACTCTACAAAATCACTCACCAGTACTACCTCAAGGTTCACTTTAGCCTCTTCTTCATTTAATTCTGAACCATCCATAAGGCCATTCCATTTATATATACATATATATATATATATATATATATATCCATAATTAAGGTTTAATTATTTTCCTATTAATTACTATCATCATCACTATCAGAGGTACTTATGTCACTTATAATAGATGAGTTATTATATTCTTTAGTATAGAAACTTATCTTGTTTTTGAATGGCCCTTTCCTTCATACTTCCTAAAATCTTTCTTACTTTTGTCAAGATTATAGACCTTTATATCATCACCATGAATTTCATCATGTTCTTCATCATGCTCAGTCTTATCCTTTTTAGGACACTTAGATGAAAAGTGACCAATCTTACCATAGTTGAAACATTTAAAAGATAACTTACCCTTGTACTTACCAAATCCAAACCTCAACTTCTTAGCAAACATGGCTATCATTTCATCATCATCAATATCTAAACATACCTCATCCTTGACCTTCTTGGATTTTGACTTCTTTTTAGCTTTGAATGTTTCTTGTTTATTTGGAGGTCTTCCATCATTTGTTCTCATATCATAGGTAGTCAAGATGCCATGAAGCCCATCCATTTCCAGCTTGTCCAAATATTGCATCTATTCTACTATAGACACCTTAGAATAAAACTTAGGAGTTAGTGATATAAATACCTTTTGAACAACTATAGACTCTTTCACATGTGTTCCTAATCCTCTAATGACATTGACCATTTCATCAACCCTTAACATGTAGGATGCAATTCTCTCATCTTCCTTCACACTCAGACTTTGAAACTAACTTCTATGAGTCTATAATTTATACATATTCACCTTGGTGTCTCCTTCATAGATAGTATACATCTTGTCCCATATCACCTTGGCTGACTCATAGTGCATCACCTTCACAAACTCTACCTTTGATATGCCACATAGAATTACATTCATTATCTTAAAATTGATCTCACATTCCTTTTTGACTACTGTATCAGTTGGTAGTGTAGGAGGTGAAGTGTATCCATCCATAACCAACTTCCATATGTTATGGCCCATTGACACTAGATATTTACTCATTCTAATGCTCCAAAAATCATAATTAATCCCATTGAATAATGGAGCCTTACTGGTACAGAAACCTCCTTGAACTTGACAACTAGTCATCCTTGCCTTTAGGATCTTTGTTAGGTTATTAGGCCTACTTTAAAGTGTATACACATAATATTTTTAAATTTAATTGATTACTGACACTTTGTATATTGCAATAACCTATCGAGTCTCAATCTCTCTGAGTACATGCCTTAAGGGGTACACCAAGAAAGGGGTGGGAAGACCATTGATGCTTTTTAAGATTATTGTTACTTTTTCCACTTACCAGCCACACTCTAGCCTCATAAAACCATTGAGCCCAAGCTTATTATTCTTATTTCTAGCTATTCCTATCACTTGCTATATTTTATCCTTATTTTTTGCCTAGCACCCTTTTGACCTATCAGTTATGATAGGTCTACCAAGTTGACTTAGTATAGTTTAGGGACTTTTTATATATTTTATTTTTTTGGTGTCTTGGCTAACCTAGCATATACCTAGAGAGTTAGCCTCAAAAATGTGCTAGGTCAACCAGATTGACCTAGCACAGCTGATGTTCACAAAATTTTTTAGGGTAAGATAGTACTATAGATACAAGGTCATTTACAACCATTTCATAAGCATGAATAAATTAAGTGAAAAACTATGAATTAACATCTACCTATTGACCATTATACTTGTGAAATAAATCTTTAGGATTCAATAATTTCTTTGGAGCTCTGATCTCATCTTGTGGATAAGTCTTTTGGATGATTGGATATGTTGTGTAACCTAGAGCTGATTTATTGTAGTTGGTTTTACATACCATGATAATCTCTTACGAATAATCTTGGCCAAGGAGGAGATTGAGGCTTGGTGGGTTCATCTTCAAAGGTAAGTATTCCTAACTTTATTCCTCCTTTGTAAGAGTAGATAGATAGAGCATCTGTATTCTTCTCTTCCATGTATTAGGATTTCATAAACATTAATATGAGTATATGTTTTCTATATGTGTTTAGTTTAGTTGTTTATTTTTTTATTTTTAACCTCCACTTCATGACATAATAATTGGTGTGCACTATATTATATTTAATTTTAATGTTAATAGATTAGTGAAATATTAAACCATAAGACTCTTTTAGGGTTGTTATGCGACTGTGTTAGACTATAGGCTTTGGAACCCTATCTCACATGGTGTGTTATGACAAGTGATCCCCTAATCAAGTATATTATATCCTCACATTGGTCATGATCAATCTTAACAAATGTATGCCCCCCAATTAGAAGTGTAGGTGTGTTTTATCCTATTTGATCTAGGATTGATTTAAGGACATGATGCATTTTTCATTGCATACATTCTAGTGAGTTGAATGTAAATCAAGCCCTTACAAGATTTATTTGATTTATATTCATCATTATTTTTATCATATATTTATAGTTATATATCAAACCTATCAACCTATTTATTCATCTATGTGCATAGGCTTGCAAGAATAGGTAACTAACTCAACTAGCTCAACCTAGTATAGGTTTCAAAACTTACATAATTATGTTTAGATAAATGGATAGATTACCTCAACCTAGTGCAAATATTTTTCTATTTTATAGATTTATATTCCAAATTAGTAGGTCGATCAGGTCCACCTAGTGCATTTTCAACACTTTTTCAATAAGTTCATGTATTGCTTGATCAACTATCTTGACCTAATTTACAAGTTTTTTATAGTTTTCTCCAAGGTTCTTGATAAAAAATATTCTCCTTTTTATCTCTAAACCATTCAAGTAAATTTTTATTACTCTATATATTTTTATTTATATACTTTTATTTCACAGTATATAGTATTCAAAACTACCTCTGCATAGTTAACTAGGTCAACCCTGTGGACCTAGTTCTATGTTCTACATTTTTTGATATAACTAGGTTGACCTGACTAACCTAGTTAATTTTTATAATTTATTTCCACATTATAGTTTTAAACCTATAGACCCTATTTTGTATGATTTTTATATATTTTCTCAACTGTACCTTGTTTCAAAGTTGGAATAAACCATATATTTTAATCACGTATTTCTTTTCAATTATTTGCATGCTTAGAATAAATCACATAGTCTAATTAAGGGATTTTAAATTAATCATTTAGTTTCATTATTTATATTATTTTACACACACAACCAAATCACATAAACATCAAAAATCATTTATAAATTTGACTATCCAGGCTAACCTAATTGGATTTTATCACCAAATGGGAAGCCAACTTGATGATTTGGTCAAGTATAAAGCATGGTTAATGGTATATTTTGGATAAGCACCCATTACCCTTATAATTTTGATGTGTGAAGTGAGGGGGTAGGATCTAATGGCAAGCTTGTATCATTTCCACTACAATTTCTTTCATCTAAAGCTTACCTAAAACTAGCCTTAGATTGATATCTAGTACCTTGCTTATAACCAATCCCCCTTTACTCTTAAAATCATTCTTAATAATCTAATCAACATTATTAGTTGACCAAGTAGCTAGCTTTAATTTCAATTTTTTTCCTTGATCTTTGATCAATTATGTGTGCAAAATCTTGCATTAGCTAGTGTTAATGCAAGATTTTTCTTTGTGTGCATCAATTGGATTGGCTAGCATCAATTCAATTGACTATTTATTGATGAGCAAAAAATAATTATATTATTCATCTAAATAAACATTAATACAAAGAGATATTAAATATCCATGTTGATAGCTCAAATAACCTCTTAATAAATAGGATGGTGTATTAACAAAAAAACTAGAATAAATACATGGGTAAAACAAATATAAATATTCCTATGGTGAATTAATCACTAAATAATCTAACATTCCCCCCTTAATTCAACATAGCTTGAAGTGAACAAGAGATAAATTCTCTAAATGCCTCAAATTTATCATGTGCAAGTGACTTAGTGAAGACATTTACATGTTGTTCTTCTGTCAGGCAATATTGGAGCTATATGTTGTGTTGTACATGTTCATAAGTGAAATAAACTTGCACTTCAATGTGTTTTATGCATTCATAAAAGACTAGATTCTGAACAAGTTTAAGAACACCCTCATTGTCATAATACAGGATGGTAGGTGTCTTATATGGTACTACCAATACTTCTAGTATGCTATGTAACCATATTGCTTCATAGACATCTCCTCTTGCAGCGTGATATTTTACTTCAGTGGAAGATTGAGAAACAATGTTCTATTTTTTATTGCCCCAAGATATAGGACTAGATCTTAAAAAGAACACACATCCATAAGTGGATTTTCTGTCATCAATATTTCCTACATGACCTGAGTCATAATATCATATCAATAATAAATTATCATTATTATTATATTCTAAGTTAAATTCCATTCTACCCTTGATATATCTTAGTATTTAGTTTTCTGCTTTCTAGTGATACATCTTTGTCTCATACATGAACCTTGAAAGATGGTGAACTTCATAGTTGATGTTTTGCCTAGAAAATGTTAAGTAAATAAGACTCCCAAACAACTATTGATAGAGAGTTGTATTTACTTGTGGTGATGGATCTGTACTAGACAATTAAAGCGTTATCTCCATAGGTGTAGTAATTAGATTACTATCCATCATCCTAAATTTCTTGAGCATTGTCTTATAATATTTCATCTAAGACACAAAGATGTGGTGTTCCTTTTTCCATATTTATAATCCAAGATAATAGTGTATAAGCTTGAGATCTATCATGTTGAATTATTGGTTAAGATCTTTCTTGGTTGCATCTATCATCTCCATAAAACTTCCAGTGATGACTAGATCATCGACATATACTACAATAGTTATAATCTCTCCCCCTTGTTTTAGGTAGAGATTTAGATTTTATGGATATCTCAAGAATCCATGTTGGATGAGATGTTCATTAATCTTTATGTACCAGGATTAGGGAACCTATTTGAGACCATACAAAGATTTTATTATTTTACATACTTTTCCTTCATTACCAGGTGACACAAAAACTTATGGTTGTGTCATGTAAAATTCTTCTTGTAGATCTCCATTGAGAAAGGAAATTTTTAAATCCATTTGGTGGATCTTCCATCCAAATTGTGTATCCAGAGAAAATATCATTCTGACTATTTTGATCTTGGCCATAGGAGAAAATGTCTCTTCATAATCTATGCCTTGCTTCTATGCATAACCCTTTACTATGAGTCATTACTTGTGCTTGTTAATACTTCCATATACTTTGTGTTTTGTTTTGTAGACCCATTTCCAACCAACTGGCTTCTTCCCTAGTGGAAGATCATCAAGCTACCATGTTTTGTGTTTCATCAATGATTGATATTCTGCATCCATGGCATCCTCCAAGGTTTAGACTCTAGGTTTTCTTAAACTATCAAGGGCTTTACTGATTCTATAATTATGCTCATTAGGGACAAATTAACCTCATCTTGAGTCATGCTATGAGTCCTTGGTCTAGTAGTTGATGTGTCTAGAATTATATCTAGTTTAGCATCTCTTAATGTACCTATATACCATTTAGACATATGTTTCACTATTAGTTTGGGTTAATCTATATTAACTAACTGATCATCCTCATCATTATTGTCACCTTCAATGTGGTTATGACTTTTTGAATTGTCTAGAGGCTTGATTACTAAATCTTATGAGTTTTTAGAAGGCAAAATAATTTTACTTTTCTCATGGAACTCAACATCCCTACTGATGCATATCTTATTTATTTTAGGGTCCATTAGTTTTTAAGCTAATAACTCTTCATTGTACCCTAAGAAGAAATACGGCATGGATTCAGTATCTAATTTCTTTATCTTCTTTTTAGGAACATGCATATAATCCTTAAATCTAAAAACTCAAAGATGAGCAATGGAAGGTATATTCCCTATCTAGGATTCATGTCGAGTCATATTATGAAGAGCTACAATGGGTGATCTATTCAACAAATGAACTATTGTTTTCACTACTTCTACCCAATAAGTGCATGCCAAACCTAAATTTTCAATCATGTTAGATAACATTTCAATGATAGTATGGTTTCATCATTTTACAACACCATTATGATGTGGCATTTATGGTGGAGTCATTTGTCGATGAATGCCATATTCTTTCAAATAAGTAGAAAATGTTTTACTATTGAATTCTCCCCCTCGATCTGAGTGAAAATCCTTGATTTTAGGACTAGTTTTAGTTATTACTATGGATTGGAACTCTTTGAAGGTATTATAGGCATGGTCTTTGGTCTTTAGATAGTAGACCCACATTTGAGGTGAGTAGTCATAAAAAAAGAGAATGAAATATTGAAACCCATAGTGACTAGATGTCATGGGGTTGCAAAGATAGATATGCACTAGATCAAGCTTATCAAAAGATCTTGAGGAAATTTGACCAAAAGATGTCCAATGTTGTTTCCCTACTAGAAAACTAGTACAAAGATCTATATTTTTATTTAACTAAGGAAGTCCATAGACCATGTTCTAATTTTTTAGTGCTTTTATGTATACAAAACTGACATGACCATATTTTTGATGCCATACATTGGCCAAGTCTAAATCCCAATCTACACGTGCCTAATTGTTTGATTGAACAAAGTTAAGTTATAACATTTTTCCAACACTTGAGGCTCATGTAATAATTCTCGAGAATTTTAAATTATCTTTGATCAAACATATATTTTTTCCAATCAAATTCAACCTTAATTTTATGGTTAATTAGCTGATTAACTGATAGAATATTCTTTGTGAGTCTTGGGACATACAAGACATAATATTTTACAATCACATCATCCAAGTGGTAAGGAATTATTACCAATGACTTGAACTCAGTAGGATGAGTCATCACCTAAAGAGACATGAATTTTTGGGGAAGTCTCATTTATGCTCTAGAACCAATCTTGTCTTCCAATCATATGTCAAGTTGCACCTGAGTCAACATTCTAGATATAACTTTATGGTGTTGATTCATCATGAGACTATGTAGCATATAGGAAGTCCTCATATGAGTGGGTGTCTTCATGTTCAACAATGTTAAATTTATAATTAGATTTCTTCTTCCAATGCCCTTTATTTTGTCCTTGTCTTTTATGTGGATGAGATGATTTTTGGTGACTGGGCTTCTTGTTTCTTGAAGATCCCTATGTAAATGAATTATACTATTAATTCTTTAGCTCATGGCCTATTTTTACACATATAAGGCAAACCTTTTGTTGTTTATCAACTTATGAATGATGTTGTTGACCTTGCTTTGGTTTAGAATACTTGATCTACTTCTTTCCTTTCTATTAATTAGAGGTAAGAACATGCTCTTCTAATTCTTCTTATGTATGCATAGACTCTTCCTATTAAAACATGTTTACCAACTTATCAAAATATGGTTTCTATTATGTGATTGTCAAAGTAGTCACAAATATCTTGTATGAGGGTGGTAGTTCTCTTAGAACAATATGTATAAAAGATGAATCTAACACTATTTCACCCAATGCTTGGACCAAGGCCTTCAAGGTTGAAACATAATGAAGAAAAGCTTCCACTTTTTCATTGGAATTCAATTTGATGGAATGAATTTGACTATATAAATTAAGAATGGTTCCTTCTTTTTTGGCCTCATAGAGTATCTAGAGCTTATCCCAAGCATATTTTCCTATTGTGGCCTTACATATATGAGGTTGTACCTCATTCGATACTTCATACATGATTATTAACTTTTCATTTTAATTATCTTTATTAAACTGATTTTGATTATCAACATTAGTGACATGTTGGGTAAGATTACCATTAATAATAGGTTATATGTTTTCAAATTTCAAATGTGTCCTACTTTTATTTTTCTAAGTGGTATAATTTTCATCATAAAGAAGTTGTGAATTTGGAAGAAAGAATTTTTGCCCATTTGTAGCCATTGTGTAAAATATAACTAAAGGTGATGGATTGGTTCCTTATCATTCCAAGTATCAAGGTCTCCTTTTCTATATATCATCAATCTATTATACAAGACCTTTCCTTATTTTTACCCTTGTTTTATACCTATTGATATATGGAAGAAGCCTTCCCTTTCTGTATACCCAGTGGTATGTGAAAGAAGCATAAACATACTTGAAAGAGTCTTGTATGCGGTACTTAGACAATATTTAAAAGGATTCATCCAATCACTGACACTTAGATGGATTTATGCATATGCATATGTAAATTTGTTAAATAATTGAAAATACCACCAATAAATATTTACACCCTTTGATTGAAATGAAGGGGTAGATGAAGGGATGGCTATGAGTGTATGTGCCCTTATTTATACCTGATGATTTTAAAGGATGATGCCTAGACGTCATTGTTGCATATATGTTAGGCTATAGATGAAGTAACTCAAGTATAATAGCTCTACTCATAAATGAGAATTAGAGTCACTGCTTGTACTAAACACTATGTTTGAGTTTAAAAACTTGTGATTTTGTGTAAATCTATAAAACAATTACAATATTTTTCAAAATAAAATATAATGCTTTTCAAAAAATGAAAAAACACTTATTTTTTTGGTTTTATTGGGCTCGTTGGCTTCTTTTCGATAAAAAAAAATATATGTGTTTTATTTTTTCCTTTTCCCCTTTATTTTTAATGGTTTTTTTAAATTTTTAGTACATTTCTATCTAAAGTTAGATAGTTATAACTAAAATTGGTGGAATTACCAAATTTAGAGGAATTGCTAAAAAAATTAGGGGATTTGAACCTCCCACCTCCTCTTTACTAGAAAATATATTCACCAATTCACCTATGCATCAACACATGTTTTAATAAGACAAAAATTGTATTTAAAGGCTAAAAAATTCTAATTTTGAAGCAAAACCAGTAGCTTTTGAATACCATGAGTTAGACAAATAGGTAGTTTTAGAAAATTTTGTAGCAAAGAAAGAATTGTGTGGGTATATTTGAGGCATATTATGGTGGTTTTTGTAAATAAAAAGTCTTATTATCACCTTTATGTAATGGTAAATCTTATTTTATGTTACACAAAAAACTTTATTTAAATCACCAACCTTATTACAATAATTTTGTTGTAGGGACTACAACACTATGCCAAATTGCTTCAATGCCAATATTCAGTCCTATACAAATGCCATTGGAATGGAGATTTGACTAGATGTTGAATCCCTTAGTGTGAATTCATATTACACCAATCGACACTAATATTAATTCCAATCTATAGTCATCAAATATGGAGTGTAGTTGTAGATGACACTTTGGTGTGTGTGTGTGTGTGTGTGTGTGTGTGTGTGTGTGTGTGTGTGTCTATATATATATGCTACCAAATATTTTTTTTTAAGATTCACAAAGACTTGGTGTATTTGTAAGTGTTTAGTCTCCTCCCACTAAAATGTCCCCTGGATCAAGAGAGAGAGTGCCTCGGGGCTCCTCTTATTATCAACTTGATTCTAAAATCAATTTTCTCCTGATTTGATAAAAAATGATGAGAAAAAAATAATTATATTATTTAGATAAATAAAAATTATTACAAAGAGCTGTTAAATAGCCATGAAGATATCTCAAACAACCTCCTAAAAAATAGGATGGTGCATTAACAAAAAACCTAAAATAAACACATGGGTATAATAAATAAAACAAATTACATAACAATACTTCTATGGTGAATTAATCACTAAATAATCTAAATTTTTTTTCCCTTTAATTACTTATTGTTTTGTTACATTACTTTCAATTACCTTACGTTAGTTCATGGTTTGTTATCAACTTTATTTTTTTCCCTATTTACTATGTTATGTCAACCCTATCGATCTAGTATCTTTTTTAGCCACTATACACTGTGTTAGGTCAACTTTGTTGACATATTACTACTTACAACATATTTAACTCTTTATTTTAGTCATTTCTCACTGAATTAGGTTGATCTTGTGGGCCCATTACAATTTTATAGTCCCTATTTTGCACTAGGTCAACCAGGTTGACTTAGTAATATTGTCAGTCACTTTTTGATTCTTTTCTTTCTCACCTTGTCTCTTTTCCTTTCATCATGAAATTTATTTTTAATGGCAACATTGAATTTTATTCAATATACATGATTTAATTTACCAATTCTAATAGGGTCTCCCATAGATAAAGTAGGGCTCCTTTTGTAAATGTTAGTAATGTTAATATTGTAACCTACATGATGGACTATGGGACCCCTCCTCATACCCCTTTATATCAAAACCCTTCTCTTCTCTTAGAAGATCAGATTGAGTTAGGGTATACTCCTAAAATTATTTTATTTATCATAGAATTCCCTCACCATAGAGGCAAGGATCCTTCCACCATATATAACCTTATGATTAGCCATCAAGCTGAAGAACATCATTATCATACTCCCACTTTCTCAATTGGATTTAAGGGTACTATTTTATTTGCTTCTAAACCTCTTCCCTAAATCTTAACTCCTTATTATGATATTATATATTCTTATTTACCTTCTTCCACCTTCATGCCTAATATCTCAACTAACATGATAGGTTCTACATCTAGTGGGCCTCTCATAAGATCCATTATCCTTAATCATTCTATTAGTTCATCATTTTATACCCAAGGAAATCTACCCAAGGCACTCATTCTTCTAGTGCTTCTTCTTCTCAACCATTTACTAGTCCACATTTTTCTTCACAAGAATGTTTTGCCACTAGTGCTTCAAATTCTCATATTTATTTTGAAGCTCATATCAACATTAATAGTGGTACTCAAGCCACTAATACCAACACAAACAACAATACTAATTCTAATAACACTAATCAAAATCATCGACTATTGTTGAAAACTCTTAATCAAATGAACACATTCCATGATCATAATATGAATCAAATGATGCAAATGAAAACCCATCTTCTTAATATTCAATTGAATCCTCAACCAATGGCTTGGGGCACACATAACCAAAGTGTTCCTCCTCCTCTTCTTCAATATTCTCAAGGTAATCTCATTCCTCAACCTCCATTAGTCAAAAAATTCATCAATCATTTACAAAATGAACCTCTTACCACCCAAATGGCTAGCATTGACATTGGAGTTATAACACCTACAATTTATTATAATAGATCAACTGACCCTACCCTTCACCTCAAGACATTCAAAAATATTTACAAGGGCTGGGTCAAGTTAAATACCTTTGATGCTACTAAAATCTTAGCCAAAACACTCATAGGTGATGATTTGGATTGGTACAATCAACTTATAACTCACTCTATTACTAGTTTGGATGACTTAGTAAATGCTTTAGTTCAATAATTTCAAACTAGTGATCTTCTAGAGAATACTTTGGCCCACTTCATCAATTACAAACAAAAAAAATGAAACTTCCCAATCCTTTTTCAATAAATGGAAGACTTTGTCTCTTTCATATCTTTACAAATGCTTTATTTCCTAAATTATAATATCGAGTCCGTGCCCTTTCTCCATGTATCAATCAAGCCAAAAGACAAGATTTCCTCATGCATCAAGTGGATCCACCCCAACCTTCCATAGGTACTCACCTATTATTAAAGAACAAAAACCACAATATTACTAGCGATGGTGTTACCGATTCATATGACACCATTCACAATGTTTAAACTATCATTCCTACCCCTTCTTCAGAACCAACTCCTTCTCAATAATTCACTAATACTCATTTCTCAACAAGAAACATTAGTGTACATAAACCTTTATCCTAAATTGAATTACTTAAAAGTCTACCTAGGACTCTCCCTTGAGAGCTTAACCCTACTCAACCTATGAAATCATGGTATGATCCAAATAATTTTTGTTGGTTTCCTGCTAGTTGGGGTCACTCTCACGATACTTATAGATAGCTTTGTAATTTATCGATGTATTTTCTTCTTGGCCTAAATTTTGATCATTATTATATTATTTTAAAGCATGAATAAGCCTATGATATTTATTTCAAATACTATAAATCACATGATAAAACTCAAGCCTTAAATCAAGAAAATGCTCATTTATTTATTTATAAAGAATCCTTAACAAATCATCAACCAATGTAAAAAAGTAAAGACAAGCCCACTTCTTCCACCACTAATGTAGAAAGTCTTGTTCAACCAAATTCTAAACACAATGTGGTTAACATGACTAATATGCAAATAGTGGATGCTCTTATTGATTCAAAACCTATTTACACTTCACCTTCCCATAAGACATATCGTGTTATCTTATATTCTTCTCCAACTCATTTTAATGATTTGGGGAAAGAATATATTACTTATTTTTAGGATATAATTTATGATTTTCCATTGGATGACACATATAATACTATTTATACTTCTCTCCACCATATTCCAATACTAATGACAATCTAATTTCTACTAACACTTCTTCCAAATTTCAAGATCAATCTAAACCAACTACTTTTTCATCACCAAACAATTTATAACCTTCTTCTCAACCTTCTCATTATTATCAATATAAGTATACATTCTCTTTAGATCCACCTTCCAAATAACTTCTTAATCATTATGCATCTATATCTAACAATCTCCTTATGGGTTATGATGAGTGGGATACCATTATGGAACTTACTAATCTTCCATCCTAAATCCCTTTTCTTGAACTCATGAGGACATCTCCACATCATAAAAACCATCTCATGTAATTCTTATTCAAGAAGAATATCCCTCACCCTCCTATAGTAAGATGGGAGGATAATTTATTTGGATCCAAGGATAGTGTATTACAACAATGTGAAGAGATGTCCATTAACATTGATTAAAATCTAGACACTTTTATTTATTTATGATTTTGTACTGCATCTATGATTTAGGATGAAAATTTTGATTTGTGAAAATGATGCTCTATTATTTATTAACATCTATATAGGTGATATCCAAGTTAAGTTAGCCTTGATCAATGAGGGTTGTAGTACCTATGTCACTTCACTTGATTTCATTAAGACTCTTAGGTATTCCAAATATAATCATAGGTTTATATAAAACACATGTCAAGGATACGATATAAGGTAAATGCCTCCCTTAGGGTGTGTGTGGCTTCACATTACCATCCCACCTATCACCATTCATGTTAAGGTGATGATCTTCAACCTTATCCTTTTGTATAATACATTCCTTGGTAGGTTGTAGACTCATCATATGTGAGTTATCACATCTTCTCCTTGCCAATGCATAAAATTTCCTCACAATGGATCCATTTAAAGGATTTAAAGAGACATTAACCCTTAAAATTTTGAACAGATCTAGGATCATGGTGTCTTCAAGATTCCTAATATTGAACCTTTTCTTAGTGTTCTATTCTATGAGTTATAACATTTCAACTTTCTTGTCAACTCAACTAGAGGTTATAATGGGCATATTAATCTAATTTGTAGCATTCCTCCAAACCTTTTAGACTCTAATGATGATGAGATCGATGAGATTAACCTAAAGATTTTGAATTCCAATCTCTTTCCTCATCTCATTTTGTAACTTCTTGCTTCCTTACAACCTTGTTCTCATAAGCCTCCTTTTGATGACATTCCCATAGTCTTAACCAAGATTAGGTACTATATTCACCAAGCTTCCTCTGATGACAAGGTCATCTCAACCTGTGTAATTGATCTTCATACTATAGATTATGATGATGTCTATTCTTTACATGATCATATTTTAGGTAGCCTTGTATAGGCCCTTGATGCTTAGATTATTTGTTGTCACTCTTCTTTACTTGAGTCTTTTCATGTATCTCATCATTCTCTTAATTTTATAGTTCTTGATTATTGTATTTTTCCTCTTTATCATAGGGTAGAGATAGTTCCAATACCTCTAATTTTTGAGGAGCCACTTAGGACCATGCTCTTAGATCATGATATGATTATACCTTATCACTTTTCCACAACTAGGGCATTCTTCCTTAGACCTTCTGCAAATCCTGCCCCTCCTTTAGTAAGGCCAACTATAGTTAAGCATGTTCCTTTTTCCACTCTATTTGAAACAATTTACTCTCCTACTATTTTTTAGCCTCTTCTTGCTTCTCATCCTACTGTTTCTCTTATTGATCCTAATTCCACTCCTTCCCCATTATCACCCTCCCTTGACGATGGTTTGATTTCACTACCTAAGATACCTCCTTTGCCCACCAAATGGGCTGATGTGTCCTCTTTGACTACTTACATTCCTATTTTAGCTCCTTCCATGAGTGATCCTAAAACCACTCATAAGCATATCTATTACTTCCATGGGATAGATAATCACATTTCTATCCATTGTCTTAAGTTATGATAATATCTTGATACCTTGCATCCTTATTCCTTGTCATGTGATAAATCCATACCTCCCCTAAAGGTACTTCCTAAATATTTACCTAAGTATGGTGAGGTATATTATTTATAGAACCTATGTTGCATGTATTATATTAATCTTTGCCACATTATTCAATAACATATTAAGGATCATCTTGTATCCATATTTGGACCTTCTACCATTCCTCCCATAGGTCATTATTATAAGAAGGATCCTCCTTATTCTCCTATGGCTCCACCTCTAATGGTTCCATCACCTCATGTGGTCCTTTCACCACCTTATGTTCCTTCACCTATGGACCCTCCCTCACCTTTGGATCCTTATCCACCCATGAGTCCTTCACCTCTGGATCTTTCTCCACCTTTGATTCCTTCTTCTCTTATACATCCTATTTCCATGCATTATCCTAACCAACCTTTACCTAACTTCCTCCTTAGTGTGATCCCTTGAGCATTCTTACATTTTTAGTTGAGGAGATTATAAAATAAGTATTTCCCTAGTATTCACTAAAGATTGATGAGACCTTGGCTGTAGTTTGATTACAGCTTCATAGAGAATTATTCAATGTATTTATGAGTAAATTCATGGTGAATTATCCTTTATATTTGGATTGGATGTGTGATCCAATCCTATTTCTAATTTATTATATCATTTGACACTATGTCAAATAATTTCTTATCTTATATCATGTGTTTTCTTCTTTTTGTATTATAGTTAGCTTATGTTATCACATATACTTATCTTTTCCTTATCATTATTATTTTTCCTTTATCATTGCTTTCTTTTCATTTAAGTTTTTCTAAAAACTCTTCCCTTGTATCTTCATGATTGTTTGATTTCTTATTTTTATTTTACATAGATAGTTGTCATGGTGATTTGGTTATATTTATCTTCTTCCCTTTGATTGCTATCTCCTGTTACCATGTTATCAATTTCAATCAATATTTCTCATTACTATTTCCTTTCACCAGTCCTCCTTTGGATCTCATTTTTTTCATTCTTATTTTTTTAACTAATCATATAAATAGTTAAGACTTGGGATCACATTCTTAGTTAATTTTCAAGCCTAAGTGTTCTAGTTAGTCTTTTGTCTTGGGTCACTTAGCTTTCTTTAGACTTAGCCTATATATTATTAATGTGTATCACTATCTCTCTCATGATTAATCATTACAAATACATATGGAGGAGGAATATAAAAAAATATTTCAAAATAAATTTAAAATCCAAATCATTTAAATAAAAGGAAATGATATCAAAAGGCAAAAATATTGAATATTCTTAAAAGTCTAATCACACTAAAAAATGTGATTCAAAGCATATCTCCTTCTTATAGTTGAATATAAAACTCCGTAGTTGGCCTAATGGTATATCCAATGTCATTTAGGGTGCAATAGGCCAATAGATTAGAAGAGGAGAATAAAAAATCTTTTTGTGATACCTTCTTTCTCATGCAACTACCCAATCTTCATAGTAGACTGATGACTTTGTAAGGGGTCTTGAGGAGTAGAGAGCACATCATGGGAAGGTAGGTAAATTTTAATTTTCCTTATACCAATATACCATCAATATTTGATCTTATTAGCACACATATTTGCCTTCAAATCTTTGTGTCTATATCAATCAAGTTTCCTTTGTACGTAGATGACCACTAGTCCCTTAATGTCTTTTCATGTTCTTAGTATGCCTCTTTTCTCTTAAGGTCTTCTCATAATATTCCTCAATATTTATTTTTACACTCCATTTTTCATTCCTTTTTCTTCCTATTTCCTCTTGGGAAATATTGTTTTGCTTACTAATCAATCCCCATGAGATATGATTTGTGAGTTACTTTATAAGACTATGGATATGACCCAACATCCCTAAAAAATTACCATCTTTTCCATCCTATTACCCACATACTTGATTTACCATTAGTTATCCTTCTACTTATCAATGTTTCTTTGGTACCCCTTGGGTTTTTATTTTATGATTTGAATTGTAAGACCATGGATAGGACCCAACCCTCCTCACAAAATTTTCCAATAAACAAGTCGACATCCAAATTACATGCATCAAATATGATATATGATTCATTTTATTATGAGGTTACACGTCATTGACATACCTCCCATCTTCATATTTATTATTTTTTATGATTACTTCATTTTTTCCTTTTATTTTATTATTTTTTGAGTGCATGTAAGATTACAACCATTTCTAAATTTATCATACTTCTGAGTTTGAATTAGTATGATAAATTTAAGACCAAATTTTTGAAAATTTTGTTTTTATTTTGAACTTACCATCGTGAAATAGTATAATTAATTGACTAAATTTTGATTTGTTTTTATTACCATTCATGCCCTTTTACATACCTTCAATTTTATTACATTGTTTTTCATACTTCCCAATGTGATATTTAGTATGATTTTACTTGTTTTAATTTGGTGAAAAAATCTTTTACATTGGTTTAAAAACAAATTCCCTTTTTTCCATCTTGTTTTCCATTTTTCTTCAATTTTTATACTTAGTCATTTATTGTTATTACACATTTCCCAACTTGAACTAGTGTGTAGTACATTTCTTTGATTGATTATATTTTTCCATGTCTTTTTTTGCCTATTTATTTTTAATCACGCATGTATACTCCATAATGCTTGAAAATAAATCACACCACATATATTTACTATAGAATATACAACAAATCTAAATACATGTTCTATAAATAAATATATCCAAAGCATCTATAACCTCAACCATAATGAACAAACAAAACCATCATAAATAAAACATACACAACCAACACTAATAAGCCAAAATGATACATCATATATATACACCATGAGTTTGATAAAACATATACAACCATATATAAATCCTTATCACTAGGGTTAGGATCCATCTTATCTATCTCATGGCATATCCATGCTTCCTACTAAGGCTTCAATCTGACTCTTTTGAGTGGTACAATGTAATGAGGTAGTTCAAGATCTCAATCCTTCTACCTATTCCTATAGGCATGTTATCTATACCTATGCCCGCACTAACTCAACTTGGGTCACTGTATGAGCCTATATTATTTGATTTTACATCATTATATATAATTGCATCATTTGTGTCAAAATATCTAGATGCATATCTCTCTCATTTGTCAAGTCTTTTCAGGCATGTCTCTCACCTTCACCCATCTCTACTAGTGGATACACCCTCTCTCTATCTGCAATTGTATTTAATTTTTTGCCTTTTCAGCTAATCTAAACTTGCTCACATGAGTTTGGGTAGATGATACACTCAGATCCTCTAGTTTCATGGGGTCATATGGATGCAGAGTCTCATCCAAGATGCTATGGAGTGCTCCCCTGACTAGGGACCCCCATCTCTCCTCCTCATCCTTAAGTACACCTACAAAATCACACTATATGGATATTAGATCACTATAATATCTCATAATATATATCTATATCTCTCTACTACTAAGTAAAAACTTAATAAATAATTAAACCATCTTCATACATATCTATGTCTCAGATCCTATGATATATTTGTTTTCATGATCACATATCATAGTTGTCCCATCTACGTGGCCTCTTAGTACCTCCTCAATAGGTCACCTCCTTATCACTAACCTAGATATCATGAATCATGTCTATCTCAACCTTTGTCTGAGTGGTCTCTCTATCATCTCCTCTAGTTCATCTATGGAATCATTTAGGATGTCTATTCTCTTCACTCTCTCTTACTTCCATCATTATCATGTCCTTAATGGCCACTACTCATCTTAGCATGGGATTGGTAGTGTTACATATAGTATCTCTTCCTCCTCTTATACCACTCATCATGCCTAACTAGTCTATGGTCACTCCCAACATAGATTCAATGTTGACCTCACTATTAGTGGTTTGAGTCCCCTCTTCCCTCATGGCTCCCTCATATGTCTAAATCTCTAGTCAAGCATCAATGTTAGTGTCACATGATGAGGTAGGCCCATTTATCCTAGAACTCATTCCATAAGATGTGGATCTCTCCACCATGTATAGTGTCCAATCACCTCTCTCTTGTCTAGTGTTAGTGCAACTATGTGCTATCATGCCCATGTAGTTGTTATGTACCCATACCATTACCACATGATGTTTTCATGTATCATCAATTATATCATTGGCACGTAGAGAATGAAATATGATACTTACTCTTCTTTCCATATTTTTACTTGAGGTAACCTATCATTAACCATATGGGGAAATCCAACTAGTTGATATATGAAAGTCTCTTATATATCCATACAATCAGTCCCATAGTCTTCTCCCTTTGACCAACATATCAAATATATCATGAATAACTTAGACCTAGATGATAGAAACTAGATCATATAATAATCCCTCTTTTAAGATCATTCTACTCAAGGCTACCATGAATAGTGGTACCTTGTCATTTGACTTATGACAAAGCACCTATTATGTCACAAAGCCTATCACTACCTTTTAAAGGTATCTAATCTAAAATATATACACATCATCCATACTAACTCTCCATCCTTTCAATATCATCTCTGATCCTATAGACCACATGTCTAAGGCTCTCCTCTCTTCTAAGTTATTTGGTAGCCCTATGGTCACCAGTACTCTTACTATGTGTAGCTTGAGGATGGCATGGCTATCCTCTAATGTGATAACCACCTCTATCACAACCCCATCAACCTCCCATTTGAATGTGTTAGTCAATAATTCTCATCATCCTAGGAATATGACTAATAAGTTAGTGATGAGGGGGATGTTGCACATCTTAGATATACCTCCTAGACCCATAGCTACTAGTCTAACTTGATCCCCATCTATCAATCTATCTAACAAATTTAGTCACCAAGACACATCTACCAACTTTCATTATATTTTTTGTGTCTACAATAAATAAACAAAAAAGTATGTATTAGTTCTTCCATGTCATGCATACTCACAAAACATTCTTTACACATCATTTTTACAATTTTAATTAAAAAAATCCTCATTGATTTTACCTTATTTATTTTATTCATTATATCCTATTTATATATTACTTGGTCCCTTTTTCAACTTTATACATATTTTTTCATGCTTATTTTGGTTCCCTGGTCAACCTAATTCGACCATAATTTCCCATTTTTTGTCATAGTTGACTTCAAATTCTAAGTCAACCCTCTTATTTTCCCCTCCCTAGTTCTGAGTTTTCATTCTGGCAATTACAAACTAGTTTCTTAATTTATTATAGATTTTTATCCTATATATTACATTAGGTCAACCCATACCTACTAGATCAAACATATGGATTCTACCTTGTTTCATCCTACTAGGTTGACCTAGTCGACCTATAGTGCATTTTATATGTCGACCTAGTATATTTTCTCCAAAATGTGCATTTCACTCACTTTATTCCTAAACCCTTAAACCCCATTTATCATCTTCCTATTTACTACCCTTAGAATATTTTTTTTTTCAATTTTGACATATGTAAATTCTTAAAAACAAATTTTATCAAAAATTCACTTAATTGAATACAAATTTCAAAAACTTGTTTGAGATTTGTAGTTGCATATCTATAGTACATATGCTGCCACCTCTATGTGTCATCATCATCTAGCATGTCATTACCTCACCATAATATCCTTATTTTATCTTAGAGATATATTTTCTCTCTTTCACAATTTAAAATTCCAAATGAATTCTCTTTTTCCCTATTTGAAAACCACTTTTGAACAACTTAATTCTTTCATTTATTTTTAGGTAGATTCCTTATTTTGCCTCTATCTTTATTTCTACTCATCTATTTTTAGAACCATAAAATTCATTAGAATCATGATGGATTAGATATTATTTTATATTATCATATTCCTATCTTCCAAAACTTTTTATTTTTGGTTATTTTTTGCACTAACTTTTACAGGTTCATCTAGTGTACTCTACATTGGACACCTTCATTTATTAAAGTCTACATCTTTATCTATGACATTAAGGTAAGTTAAAGGTGTGTTTTTATTAATATATTTATTTAATTTATATTATTTTATGCTTAATACACCATACTTAGCATCAATGTTGTATGTTATCATGTTTTCTTTCGAAGCACCATCCCATGTTGAACTTATGTAACACATGATGTGCTTCAGCTGGGGAATATGCATACACATAGTATTTTAAAATTTTATTGATTATTGAAACTTTTTATCTTATAATAACCTATCGATTCTCAATCTCTCTAAGTGCATGGCTTAAGAGATGCACTAAGAAAGGGGTGAATAGACCATTAGTGCTTTATAGGATTATTGTTCCCTTTGCCACTTTCCATCCATAATATATGCTCCTAAAACCATTAAAACTAATATTATTCTTCTTATTTTTATCTATTACTATCAATTTCCATGTTTTATCCTTCATTTTTTTCTTTAACACCCTTTCGACATGTTTGTTGTGCTAGGTCGACCTAGTATAGTTTAAGTACTTTTTCTCTCTTTTGGTTTGTTGGCCTCTTGGCCAACCTATCACATACCTAGAGAGTTAGCCATAAAAACATGTTATGTTGATTGGGTTGACTTAGCATAATTTACATTCATAAATTTTTTTAAAGTAAGATATTACTATATATACAAGGTCATTTACCACCATTTCATACTAGTGAATAATTAAGCAAAGAAGTGCAAACAAACATCTACCTATTGACCATTCTACTTTGGGGATAAATCTTTATGATTCAATACTTTTTTTAGATCTCTAATCTCATCTTGTGGATTAGTATTTTGGATTTATGGATAGGTTGTGTATCCTAGATCTGATTTATCCTAGTTGTCCTTACATACCATGACAATCTCTTGTAAAGTACCTTGGCTGAGGGGTAGATTGAGGCTCAGTGGGTTCATCTTGAAAGGTAAGTATTCATAACTTTATTCCTCCTTTGTACGTGTAGATAGAGAATTTTTATTCTTCTCTTCCATGTATTAGGATTTTGTATACATTTATGTGAGTATATGTTTTCTATACATGTTTAGTTTAGTGTTTATTTTTTTTGTTTATAACCCCCACTTTGTGCCACAATATTTTGTGTGCACTATATTATATTTTATTTTCTTATTATTAGATTAATGAAATATTAAATCATAAGACTCTTTTAGGGTTGTTATGAGATTGTGTTATACTATAGGATTTGGAACCCTATCTCACATAGTGTCTTATGATAAGTGATCCCCTAATCAGGTCTAGAGGATCCTCACATTAGCCATTCTCTCTCTTAACAATTTTATGCCCCCAATCAAAAGTGTAGGTGTGCTCTATCCCATCTGATTCAAGATTAATTTATGGACATGATGCATTTTTAATTGTATACATAAAGGACCTGGATCTAATACCAATTTTATGAAACATAATGACTGAGGGGGGGGTGAATCAAACTTTAAAAACATTTCATTAAATTTCCCTTAATCAATCATGAACCATTCAAGTAAACATATAAATCTAGCAATCAAATATAATTATCCACATAAACATAAACACAAGAACACATCATATATGTGGGATACCCTTAAGGGGAAGAAAAATCACTGATCTCAACAAATTAACTATAGTAATATAACACAATTTTTTTTTATTGAAGCACCAACTCCAAATAGAGCACCAAACCCAACTAGCTAAACACTCACTTGACTAGGCTTTAGCAATCACATTATTACTAAGATGCATTAAACCCCTAGATAACCTAGCACTAACTAAGCCAATTTATTTATTTGATAACCTTTATAACACCTTTTTTCTAAAACAATAGATTATTATCACCTTTTTTACCTCTTCAAACTCATCCCTCTCAAACTAACTTCTAGGCCTCTTTCCTCAACTAGGTCTCTTCAAGACTAATTAGGTCATAGAACCTAATATTCATATTTAAAAATAGTATAAAATATTAATTACATATAATATATACTCCTATTATGGTATTAAATACCTCCTTCTCAGCAATGTGTTATATCATTCGTATACTCTCTACATGCCCAAGTAGGCCTAAAACTACCTTGTATATTTACCATTCATTTTTCATATATCACTTAGTTGGATAATCATCCTTAACCTCTTAGGTTTTACATGTAATAGGTTTTAATACATATAATAAACATTATTTAAATGAATATTGAGTCCATTTTGGTCTATCATAACCCTATTAGAGCTCATTTCCTTTTTAGGTCTCATGGAGACCTACTTCAAACATGTTACACTTTGCCCTTATTGGAACACTTTAAAACTCTAAACATATAAGGAAAATATCATATAAAAATTAAATAGATCACGAATGATGTATTTTAGTCTAAAAAATATATTTTACAACAAATCACTACTTGAAACCCCTCATTAGTACTCAATCATATTAGGCTTTTGTACACAAAAAAACCTACCTTTCAATAGTGAAGATCAAACTCACTTAATCCACTCAAAGAGGATAAAAAAAGAGTCTATATTACCTTATATTCATAACCATATTATTTAAAAACTTAAACTTAGGTTAAAAAGGCTTAAACTCATATCTTTAGTATGCTCACTCAGAATTGCCTAAACTATAAAAATTTAATCATGAAACTACTTGACATACAACATCTGAAAGTATTATTTTAGTGATTATCAATACATTAAATTTCTTATATAACATCTTTAGAACAACCTCAATCATAGATAACAAAATATCTAATAACAAACATTTATCTTGCAAACCAATCTTTTGACCTTACCTCACACATTTTTGCGTGAACTAGACAAGCCATTTTGAATTAAATTTTTCAACATCTTAAACTAAATTAAAAGTTTTAAAAAATCATGAATATGACTTTCAAGTCACAATAAACAACATCATATACATTATATACTTCAACTTATGACATAGAGCCTCAAAATCATCACTATAACTTATTTACTCAAAACTACCACTTTAACTTATAGTAGAATAAGGTGACATTGGCCTCCAATACATTTATGACCAATTTTAAAGAATTATTATTAAATTATATTGTCATATGAAATCTCTATAACATCTTAAAATATAAACATAATATGTTCTAGTGGCAATTATTGGTCTTATAGACCAATTTGTTGACCTCACTACACAAAATCATCATTAAGTCAAACAAGCCATTTTGGCTTCTTCATTTTCACCACTCTACCTAATTTAAAATATATCTATCAATAATGAATAGGATATACCAGTCCTAAAAAAATAACTCCATGTAGTTTTTTTCATCATTATATCATGATAACACATTCCTAATCATCTTCTCATTGCTACATGGGTTGTTCACTATATAAACCATTAGGCTTATTAGTGATTAGCTAACTTGGATGAATATTTTATCACACTTGAGGATATAACCAGTCCAAAAATTTTCATGGGCATAAAACATGAGTCTCTACCTTCTTCCTTCATCCATTTGCTTACTATGTCTAATGCAAATTTTGACTTCTACAATAACTTCTTTAGACATAAGCCTATAAATCAACATTTTATCTCTCCTCTTTCTAGAAAATACCACCTAAAGGTACTTGGTATATTCCAATATAAGATCCAATATATCACCTAAGCATACTAATCCATTCTAGGCACTTTTGATCAACATCTTCAACATCAAGTCCTTATTAGGGTTCTAATAGAGCTTAAACCTATTTCCATTCTTAACAATTATTCATAAAGCATTACCCCTCCATCCAAAAAAATAATTCCTATAATTTTTAGTGAGTAACCTTACTCATATATCACTAATATCTTGTGTTCCCATGAAAATGTTTGACGATCTAATGAGCACATAAAAATCTTTCTTAGGTTGAGAACCCTTCATTATAAACACTCAAGAGACCTTCAAACAACTTTTCATGCCTTAGAATTCATACTATAACCTCAAAATACATGAAAAAGCATGAAATAACATGAAAAAATTATGAAAAATCTCACCTATCTATACTTTCCTTGGAAATAGAACCTCATACCCCATTTTACCACACACTCTCTCTCTCTACATCATGGTATTCATGCTACATTATACCAATAAACACACTATTATTCCACTATAAATTCACTCTAAACCCCATAAAAATTCTCAATAAACCTCATAAAACCTATCATGCCTCTATTCATCCATATTATTAAGTCACCATACTTAAACCTTCTCATAAGGACTTTATATGCCATGACTAGGCTTCTTAAGCACTTGAAATTTGAAAACTTACCTTAAAATACTTCTAAAATTATCTATACTTTAATTACATGATCACACAATTCCAAAAAACTCTCATAATATTGTGCTTACTTACTTCACCAAACTTCACTATTCACACATTCTCATAGGTCTAGATTAGGCTTCTCAAGATACCTTATACTCAAGAACTATTACTCAAACATGATTACCTAAATGATATAAAATAATAACACTCTTTAGACATCACTCTCACAATAATAAAACAATATATTTATGACCAACATTTTCTCATGACCTTATATATACCTAGAGCCTCATAACTATGCTTCAATGCTCACTTGACCATCATACCTCTTTGTGATAATCAGAACTCACAAAATTCAACAACATTAATGACATTAATTAAACTCTTAGTGACATCAATAAAAACTAAAAAATCACCTTGTCACATACCTTAATGATCACTCACCATGCACCTTCATAAGATGCACCCTTTTGACATCAATGGCAATAACATGCCAATAGGTCTTTAGTCCCATCATACTTGATAGTTAGAGAGATGTTACCAATATCAATGTAATGATGAAAGGAGATAAAGGCTCATTTTGGATGTTTTTAATAATCTTTCTATTCAAGATAGGTTTGGGAATAACATTTCTTAAGTTATCTCTAAAATGTGGAAGAATAAAAATTTGATTAGTTTGTGGAATTGGAATCAAAGGTTGATTACCCATATTGATCAAATGACATTTTAATTGAATAATTTGGGAGGTGTTAGATATTTTCATTATATTCATTTATTTCATGAATTATTCAAGTGATTGTGTTATATCATTTATAGGTTTGGTGTTTGTAGGAGGACTCCCCAAACTGATATTAGGGGGAGGGTTATTAAGAGATGGATTACTAGTGGGATTGTTTGATATACTTGTGTCAATTTCTCCCACATTGTGTTAAAATTATTGAAGATGAGAATTTTATTAATAGGTATAAAAAGGGATAATATACACCTACTTCATCTTGAGATGTGATTTGAACCATGTTACAATCCATAGATGAAGGAGGGAAAAAAGTGGTTCAAAAGTGAGGGTTCTCTTGGGAGGTAAAGAAAGGGAGAAAAGAATAGCCCATATAGTGTCTAAATGGATTCTAGTTATCCAATAAGATTATGATAGGGAATTTCATGATTTTTGATGAAAGGAATATGATTTTAAGAAATAAAAAAGAGATATCAAGGATAGAGAACTAATCTAACTAGACAAAATAACAATGTTATTCAATATGCATAAGGTCAATAGGGTCAATAAAGTATTGATGGATAGAGGATGAGAAGAGTATAGAGTTGATGGGGTAGACTATGTACTATTAGATATAAGCTTAGAAGAGTAAAAAGTTGACTAGGTCGACTATGTACTACTGGATAGAGGGAAGAATAGAAAGGTAAGAGACATAGTCATGCTAGCTGATTATGCATTGTAGGTAGTAATAAAGATACAGTCTTTAAGAGAACATATCAACTAGAATGATAGTTTTTGTAAATATGGAAAATGTTATGAAAGATAATTGAAGTAATAATGAAATCAAACACATAAATAATGGGATCAATATAAGTTATCTAGTTGAGGCATAGAACATAAAACTTTACACTAGTGTTGGTGTAATGGACTAATATTTCACCATAGCTAAGAAAGGAGATTGGTCAGGCCTTCTTACACAAAATCTAGTCCAACATTGGAATATCCCTAGGCTATGTGTCATCTATAGTGGGGTTAAACCTTTAAATTAGGCTAGCTTCCTATTTGATGTTCACCTAAAGACTAAAGCTAAACTAATGGTTCATAGGGGAAAGTGTTAGAAAGGGATATGGGATCCTAAAAAATTTAACCAGGTGATGCACCAAATTTAAAAGGGAATCTCCCATAAGTTTAAACCCACACTAGATCTATAAAATATATTAATAGATTACACAACCTCAAGATCAATATAATTACATAAGTATTTCATAGAAGAGTTTTAGAGTAGAACATTAATCTAGACCTAAAAGTAGCATTAAAAACTACCTAAATAAGGTTAGAAAGGAGGAAAATGGATGAGGAAGATTCTCCTTCACATAATGCCATCATACAAAGCTCACCAAA
The DNA here is from genome assembly GCA_037957365.1 of Torreya grandis. NCBI lineage: Eukaryota > Viridiplantae > Streptophyta > Pinopsida > Cupressales > Taxaceae > Torreya > Torreya grandis. Next base: position 822,774 of record JARHVA010003411.1, on the reverse strand, counting down.
CTAGATCCAAGGCAAGAGATAGGCAAATAAAGTCTTATATTGCATTAAGAGGTAGTTCTTACAAATGCTTGGCAGGGTCAAGCCTAACTAAGGAGAGTATACTTTGTATTATCCCAAAGAGTTCCTTGTCTCCCAAAAATATAAAAAAAATCTAAAATATAAGAACCTTTTCAAAGGATAATGAGACAAAGATATATAGGAAAAGAGAATGAGAGAGAACGAAGGTGGTAGCATGTCATAAAAAAAACACTTTGTCCCAGGTCATTAATTGAAACTAAGATGCCACCCTTTGCTCTTTATCCAATGAAATCCTTTCCACATTTTTGATCAATCAAGATGCTTCCCATGGCTTATTGAGTGATGAAGTCCCAAAAGGTTCTGATAATGCACTAAATTTCCCTAGTTGTAGTTCCCAACACTAGACCCTTTATTTGAGCTTCTATGCATCTTTCCACTTGGATTTTACATAAGGAGAAAATCATTACATATATAAACCTAATTTATATTTGATTATGTCTACTTTGGGTGGTTTATTTTTGAGACTATGGTCATGCTGAAGGATAAGGACCCTTTGCATTAATCACATATCTGATTTATCTTCATGTTTAGATCATATGTCCATATATAGGTGGAAAACCAATCTAAAGTTATTGGTTTTCCTATATTTTCCATATAAATATGGAACCATAGACTATATAACACTTTTTTTCATTACAATAGGTCTGAATATACTCATTTTATCTCTATAGAAACCAAAAGCTCATATATGCATACATAGATCCTTCTTAAAATGGCAAACACTATTACAAAAAGATCCTTGTCTAATAGAAAATATAAACTAGAGGTCCATATCTAGCTCTAATGGTGATCCATATATGTTACTTATATCTTAATACATGGTTGTTTCCCTTTAATGGCATTCGATCAAGGTTTCATGGTGATAGGACGACCCTACAAGACCCATTTACTTCTGTCACAAATGACTTTAATTTAACTCCTATCAAAAGCTATGGTCTCTCCTTTGATATAATTGGCTATTGGTCATGAGTTTTCTCATTGAAACTTTGACCTATGTTCACTTTGTTGTTGATTTATGTCTAACTTATCAATTTTATCTAGCTTACACCACGTCAAATGTGTGTTAGTTATTAGGATCCACTGCCAATCTACCAACCTCATTTTCTTACACCACATGCTAATATCTTGATACCTTTAAATATTTGATTCCTCTCACACCATTAGATCAAAATTTATGATGTAACATGGACCATTAAATCAATTGGGACCCACTATTTGAAATCCAATGGCTACTTCATGATCTTAAAAATGATGTCCTCACTCTCACTAAATGATGTTCACATGACCATCAAATTTAATATCAATATGATTTGTTTGGATTGATATTAAACCTAATTTTAGCATAAACATCTTATTCTTTTTGACCAAATTTAAAGGCATGGATCTTGAATCACAATAATCATGGAGGCACCAAATTTGTAGGAGATGTTATCAAGCACAAAAAGAATGAATCCATTTGATTCATTGGTCCAAGGAGCCTTATTAGTGTGTCTACAAAAATTTGAATTTCACTAGTGCATTCATTCCCATATGACATCCTGATGATGGTCTAGTTCATTTGGCTAATTATGAGAAACTTAGCAAAATTTGACTGAGGAGCAAATGTTGAACATGCATAATTTCCACCATGCTTTGGAAGATGATCTAAAACTTAGTACGTAACAACTATGGATCAAGATGAAAAAATCCATGTGATCAATTTTTATTGATACTACCACATGTGTGAGATATTTACTCATCAGTAGGCTCACTTGGCTCTATTTTAGCTTCTTCAAAAATGGCTAAGTATGGACACTTAGTGGATTTTTCCTGAGAGGACAACTTTGGGTCTTCATATATTTTGATGTGCTTTAGAGAATGAAAAAAAACATGGTGTGTATGTTCTTAGGACTAATGTCAACCACCCCACATGACCAATTCTCCCAACTCACCCACACATATCCATTATAACATTGATAAACTACCTAATCAAAATTTCTAACACTAGACCCAAAATGTCTATATGAACATAATGAAGAAACAAATGAAAACCATGCACTTACATACTCATTCCAAACACTTTTGACATCCCATGGGATCTATAAAACTCTTTCCATGTCCTTAGATCCATTGATCCACCAAACCATGCAAGAGCTTCATATGTGGGCAAAAATTTGGCCAACATCTTTGGCAACTCATAGGGGTTGCATGCATGTCTATGTAAAAGAATCTAGACCATATGCCTAGTCTAGTCCATTGGGTATGGAGTCTCCTCTCTAAAACTAAACTAATATAAAAATGGATACAAGGCTAACCCTATCCAAAAATTTATCTCTTGAATAAATAAGGATAACTGAAAAACAAAAACAAAGTGCCAAAGACACTTTGGAAAAGGGAACAACAAAATAGAAAGGAAACTAACATAAAACAAAGCAAGGATAACTAGTCTACTAAAAAATTTACACAAAGGCACTTGGAGAAAATCATGAAACTCCATTAATATATATATATATATATATATATGTATGTATACGTGTATATATATATATATGTATATGTATGTATATATATATATATGTATATATGTATATATACATATATATACATATATACATACATATATATATATATATATATATATATATACATATATGTATATATATATACATATATGTATATATATATATATATATATATATATTTGAAATTTACAAGAATTTTCCACCTGGGTCAAATGGAAAACTTTGAGTTTCATTCTCTTATGATAAACTAGGATGAAAAATACCTCATTTATGAGAGATCATGATATGTTAGCTAATATTCCTAACTATTGACTCTTTCGGCATGCTCACCAATAGATGAAATGGAACAAACATGTCTCTAATGTAGACATAATGGTATATTTACTCAAATATTAATCCAAATTAGACTATAGGGAATCTTTCATCCTTCTCATTTGATGGATCAATTTTATGCTTTGAAATAAGTACATGTGATGGCTCCTTTGAACTGATGCTTGGTTGACTATCTAGGCTTAGCTAGAAAATAATAAGTCATCCCAAAAAGGTATCTTCCTTTTGGTAATCTGAGACAATGCCAACTTTAACACCATCCTTACTTTTTTTGCTCTGAATAGAGTCATATGGTAGCTAATAAATCCACATAAGCCCAAAAATGTCATGTTCTTATGGATCTAGATCTGACCATTATTATTCATTATTGAAGACATCAATACTATCTTCAAGGGATAATTCATCTTGAGACTAATCAACTTCTATAGCCTTCTTTTCATGTTTTGGAGGAAGCATGGGCTGGTTTAAAACCTATACCTTGTCCATGAAGTCATATTAATTATATTTCCATACTTCATTTTGATCCTATTTTCTCTTATTTCTTCTTCATGCTCATTTATGACCTCTCCAACATGGTCAATTGATTGATTGACTATATCAATATCTGCATCTTGCTCATCTTCAACCATTCTAAAAAGAAACTCTTGAGACTAAATAAAATCCTCCCTACTCTAAGCCACATCCTTTCTATTCTTATCTTCAAATGAAAAGGCATCAGTATTGCCTTTAAGCTTTAAAATATCAAATCTATGCCAAGAAGTTAGATCAAAACTTGACTCTTTCCCTTTTTAATGAAGTGGATTATCTATCATGATCTCTTCATCAGAGACACTTATGTTTTCCTCTTCATGATCAACTTTGGCTGCAAGCTCCTCCTCTATCTTTCATAGAACAAGATCCTTTCCATGAGGGAGATGGTGGGAGGGTGAATAAATTCACCTTGCTTGCAACTTAGGAGAGTGTCATTCCATCTAGGGACTTTGAAGGGTCTTTTAGGTGGCTCTTTGAGAAGGGAGATATGATCATAGAACCTTTGTATGGCAAGATCATTGAGATGAGGTAACACTTATTTTATTAGATTTGTTTTTAGACTATCTTAGCTAAGACTTTTTCTCTCTTCTTTAAGCCCTCCTTGATTTATTTTCATGAGGGGAATGTGCAAGACATGGCCACCTTCTCTTCTTCCTGAATGGGTGGGGGAGAGGGTAGTTTCACAAGAGAGGGTATGAAATAGTTAGGGTCATAGGAAAGTATCCAAGATGTAAAATATTCATGCTCTTGAGTGAGAATGGGCATAGGGGTAGGAAAGGGAAAATTGATTGGCTTAGGCTTGATATATTCTTTTTCCTATTACTTAAACACTTCTTCATTGGATAATACCTACCCTTTCATTTCTCACTTTTCAACATATGGGTAGTTATCTTCTTCAATGGATGCCCATACATTCTATAAATCTTACAAGAATATCTTTATCCCGTCCATAGCATGAATAGGTAAATCTTGTCAAATATTGACCTCATCCTTGATCTTCATGATTATTTTTCTTTGGTAGAATATTGCCTCTCTAAGTATTCACAAGGATGAACTTTGACAAGTTTGACTAGGGGGTTGATTAGGGACTCTTGAAGGTTGAGCTTGAAGTTCTTGGAGGGGGGAGGGAACATAAGGCTGGTCCAAATTAGCTTTTTACTCTTCATAATATATTATCATGTTGTTTTCATTTTAGACCATGTCTCTTATCATTTCTATGTCCTCATTCCTACAACATGACCATTATTCTCTTTCACAAACTAACCATCTATTATTTTATAATTGAAGGTCACTCATTTCATTCTGTAGAGCATGGATAGGGATAAAATGATAAAAATCCAAACCCTTACCAAACTCCCTTATTAACTCAATATAAACTATTAATTCTTGCTTGACCCCTGACAAGGATGTAACATGCTAAGCCTGGTCTTGATAAGGGGAAGTAGAGGATTGATTTTAATGTAAAGGAGGCTAAATTTTATTATATGTAGGGTTAGGAGGAGGACAAAGGCCATGGTAAGGTTGATAAGTTTATTTAGGTCCACTTGGGAGGAATACGTAAACATTCTATTCCTGATAAGTGTGATGTTATGGTAGAAGATAAGCATATTAATCAAAATATGACTGATTGTACATATTATATTATGATGATTATGCTCTTAGTTAGGATACTTGACCAGTTGATAGATTCGTAGATTCACCATTCATGTTTGTAGAATGCCTTCCAAGGCTGATATGTAAAATAACAACATAAAAAATCATTCCACTACTTTAAACCTTTATCCCATTAGGCAGGCCAGAAACTATTATGGACTAAAATTTCACCCTAGCTAAGCAAGGAGATTGTTTAGGACTTCTTACTCAAACTCTAGTCCAACATGGGAACTACCCTAGTCTATGGGTCACCTATAATGGGGTTGAACCTCTATATTAGGTTGGCTTCCTCTTTTATTCTAACCTAAAGACCAAATATAAACTAATGCTTCATAGGTAAAAGGGTTAGAAAGGGATAAGATCTCATAATAAGGTTAACTAGGTGATTTACCAAATTTAAAAGGGAATCTCACATAAGTTTGAACCCACACTAGATCTATAGAAGATAGTACTAGCTTACACAACATAAAGATCAAGCTACTTACACAAGCATTTCATAGAAAAGGTTCATAGTAGAAAATTAATATAGACCTACAAACAACATTTAAAACTCCCTAAACAAGGTCATAAAGGAGGGAAATGGATGAGGAAGATTCTCCTTAACATAATACCATCATACAAAACTCACCAAACCAAATCCAAGGAAAGATATAGGCAAATAATCTTTTATAAGGCATTAAGAGGTAGCTCTTATAAATTCTTGGTAGGTTAAAACCTAACCAAGATGGGAATACTTTAAAGTATCCTAAATATTTATTTGTCTCAGAGAAAGATGAAAAAAATATAAAATATGCAAACCTTTTTAAATGAGAATAAGACTAGGATATATAGGAAAAGAGAATGAGAGAGAAAGGATATGGGAGTATGCCATCATAAAAAGAACACTTTATCTTAGGTCATTAATTGAAACTAAGCTACCACCCTTTACTCTTTAGCTAATGAAAGCCTTGCCACCTTTTTGATCAATTATGACACTATATGTAGCTTGTTGAGTGGGGAAGTCCCCAAAGGTTCTGAGGATACATTAAATGCCCCTAGCTATAGTTCCCAACACTAGACACTTTTTTATATATTTTATGCATCTTTAAACTTGGTTTCTACATAAGGAAAAAATACTTACATCTATAAACCTGACTAATATTTGATTATATCTATTTTGGGTGACTATTTATTGAGACTATGGTCATGCTGAAGGACTAGGATCCTTTGCATTAATCACATCTTTGCTTTATCTTTATGTTTATATCATAGGTCTATCTATAGGTGGAAAACCAAACTAAAATTATTGGTTTTCCTATAGTTTCCATATAAAAATAGACTTATATACTATATAACACTTTTATGCATTATAATAGGTTTGAATAGACTCATTCCATCTCTATAAGAACCAAAAGCTCATATATGCATACCCACATCCTTCTTAAAATGGTGAACATTATTATTGATACAAACTTACCTAAGTAAAAATATGAATAAGAGGTTCATATTTAGATCCAATTGTGATCGATATATGTCCCTTATATCTTATTGTGTGATTGTGTCCCTTTAATGAAATTGGATCGATCTTTCATGATGATAGGATGACCCTATAAAACCCATTTCCTTCCATAAAAAATGGGTTTGGTTTGACTCCCATAAAAATATTTGGTGTATCCTTTTATCTACTTTGTTTTTGATCATGAATTGTATCATTGATGTTTTTACCTATGATCACTCTATTTATCCTACTTGGTATAAAGCAATGCGATTTGTTGATCTACCTCTGTCTTGTCAACTTTGTCCAACTTACACCATGTGTCAAATGCACATTAATTCTTAGGATCCACTGTCAGTATATTAACCTCACATGAGTATTCCATGTGTAAATATCTTGATACTTATAACTATTTAACACTTCATGATCTATTAGATCAAGATATACGATGCAATGTAAAACATTATATCAATTGGGACCTACTGTTTGAAAGCCAATGGCTACTTCATGATCTTAAAAATGATGTCCTTGCTCTTGTCAAATGATGTTGACATAACCATCATTGACATTATTTTTGTTTTAAAATTTAAGATCAATAATATTTATTTTTATTGAGCTTAAACTTGACATTATCATGAACATCTTATGATTTTTGACCAACTTTGAAGGATTGGATCCTGAATCACAAGAATCAAAGAAGAATTAATTTTTCAAGAGATGTTATTAAGGCCAAAATGAACTAACTAATTTGAAATTCTCATCCCAATATCCTTCTCATTATGTATACAAAATTATCAAGTTGACTGGTGCATTTACTCCTGCATGATGTCCTAACAATAGTCTAGTTCATTTGGCTAAGTATGGGAAAATTAGCAAAATCTGACTAAGGAGCTAACTTTGAACATGTATAACTTCTACCATGCTTCAATGGATGATATAAAACTTATCACATATAAACTAGGGACAAATTTGAAAAAACCCATGTGATCACTTTTTCTCAAGACTACCACATGTATGAGATATGGCCTCATCAATATGCTCACTTGGCTCTATTCGAGCTTCTTTGAAAATGGCTACATATGGAAAATTAGTGGATTTTTTTTCTGAGAGGCCGAATTTGGGTATTCATATATTTTTATTTACATTGGTGGATGACTAAAAAATTGGTGTATATGTTCTTGGGAAAATGTGAACAAACCCACATGACCAATTCTCCTAACTCATTCACATATGGCCATTATAGCATCAACAAACTGCCTACTCAGAATATTTGTCACTAGACACAAAATGTCTATATAAATATAATTAAAAACTAGATGAAAACCATAGACTTTCATACTCATTATAAACACTCTTGGCATACCATGAGGTCTCTGTAACTCTTCCCATGTCCTTAGATCCACTACTCCATCAAACCATGCAAGAGCTTCATATGTGGGCCAAAATTTGGCCAACAATTGGATAATGCAAAATTTTGTAATAAAACATACAATTATCAAAGAGAAAATAATCAACTAAAAATTAAATGATAACTAAGTGTTCATCCTAAGTTTTATTATATTATTAGAAATTATTGATTTAAGTGTGATAGGATAGTTGATTGAAACAGGGAATTAGAAAATTAATCTATAGATAGTTTCCTGACATTTAGGTTGAAAGGGATCTATGTTGGTAATGGTATTAGATTGGTATTGGGTCCTATCCCCTCACTTCATAATCCCAAAATGATAAGGGCATCAGGTGATTTTCTAATATATACCATTAACCACATATTTATACATGGCTAGAAACCAAGTCAGCTTCCCCCTTGGTGATGAAATCTATGTAAGTAGGCCTTGGGAAGGTAATTTTTTAAATGAATTTTGAATGTTATGTGATTTGGTAATGTGTGAAAAAGATTAAATACTGTAACTAAATAGTAATTTGAAAAACCACCTATTTAGACTATGTGAGTTACTCTAAGCATGCAAGCAGTTGAAAAATGAAATGTGAATATATTACTAGTAAATAATTATTAAATCCTTGTTGAATAATAATACAAAGTTAGTTTAGGTGACATTATATAAAAATATTATATAATAGATTCAATTGGGTCATTACTATTTTATAGAAGAAAGGTCTTTAATAAAAAAAGTCTAACATGTCAAATATGTCTCTAAGATAAAATACATAATACAAAACTAAGTTGACTATGTTAACTTAGTTGGTTATAGGGTTTCAATTTTGGAGACTACTAACTTGTGAAAAATAGAATTTAATAAAGTACTAAAATTATAGAGAAGGGAAAGAGAGGAACCTTAGTGGAATTGAAGATGGTTAAGATTTTAAATTTTATGTTGATGTTCCTTAACTATTACATTCAAATTATGCAAACTAAGTCAACTAGTTCAACCTAGCTCTATAAAATCCTATATTTGAAGAAGAATAAGAGGGAAAATTGAACTTGTTCAACCTAGTTTGCTAACTTGTATGCTGGAAGAGATAATAAGATGACAAAGTTGACATGTTTAACCTTATATGTTTATAGATAACTAAAAAAAGTATTATGTCAACCTATTCACTCTAATAACTTGTATTTGATGAAGATTTTCATAGATATAATGAAGTCATTTTGATGCGACTATGTGTTAAACGTATGTAAAGGTCAAAACTATATGAATCAGTTTGATATAGTACTATAAATATAAAAAAATATAATAATATGATAAAATTGATAGCGTGAAAGAAAACCTGTAAGGGTTATATTCATGTTGGGTTCACTAGAATGTATGCAATGGGAAATGTAATATATGTATAAAATAATCCTACCTCAGAGAAGAAAAATCCTACTTACACTTTTGATTGTGGATACATTAGATATTGAAGGTTATGACAAATATGGACCTTTTAGACCTATCCAAGGGATAAATTACCACATTAATATCACTAAGGAGGTTCCAAAACTTCCAATCAAGTAAAACTATGCAATAACTCTAACTAGGTCCTATGTTGTCATATTCACTAAACTAATAACAAGTAAAGCAAAATATAATCTAGTGCTCACTAAATCTTGTGGCACAAAGTGGGGGTAATAAAGATGAAAAGTAAACATTCATAAAAGACATATACTCATGCCAATGTATACGTAATCTTAATACATGGGAGAGAAGTAAAAATGTGCATCTATCTACTCTAATAAAGGAAGAACAATGTTAGGGATACATACCTTTTAAGATGAACCCACCAAACCTCAATTTATCGCTTAGCCAAAGTGATTCAAAACAGGTTGTTGTGGTATGTAAAGATGACAAGGATAAATCATATCTAGGCTACATAACCTATTAATGCATCCAAAATACTTCTCCATAAAATAAAATCCTTCTCCATGTATAAACCCTAAGCTATGACTCTTCAAGTAGAATGATAGAAGAATAGATTATAAAGAAGCACAAATGAATACTTAAATCTTGTTGTCTCTCTAAAATGCCAAAGTGGATGTGTTTATATAGGCATATCTAACCCTAGTCCTTTCTAAAATTTTAGGCCAACAAGTTTGACCAAGTAAACCTATTATCATTATTGACAAAAAAAAATTATGTCACATTCTAGGTCAGCCAAGGGCAGACTTAGACCATAATAAGTATTTTAAATTAGAGTATAAGGTTGATGGGGTTGAGTGTGTAATTTAAACCATCAAAAATGTTTTTACATTACAAAATGGCTAATAAAGGTGGTAAATGACTAGATGAGGGTCCAACATAAGAGACAAATATTAGGGGAATATTTTTAAGAGATGGGTGTGTAGATAGAAAGTGGTAATAAGGGGAAAAAATACTTCAAAGCACTAATGGTCTACCCACCCATTTTTTGATGCACCCATTAAAAAATGAACTTAGAGAGATTGAAACTCGATGGGTTAATAGAGGATAGAAAGCATTAGTAATTGATAAAGTTTGAAAACATCATATGTATACACATCCTTCACTAAACATGTTATCATTCATAAAGAGGCAATTAAAACTAGTGCATGGAAATACTAAAAAACATTAAAAGATCTATATGACAAATAACCTACTATAATAAGATTGATATCTTAATTTAGTTACTTAATAATAAGCTTATCATTGCCAAACATTATCTGAATATCTCTCTTGCATGAAAACATTGAAACAATAACATTTCACAATTGATAGAAAAATTGATGATGACATGTTAATTTCTATCACACTAAATGGCCTTAGTTCTACATACACCAATTTTTTTTGAAATTTTATGGCTTAGTGATAATATTAATGGTGTCACATTTGACTCTATTTTTGAGTTATTGATTAAACATGAGTGATAATTTGAAAAGAAGAATAGTATGCCTAATAAAGAGGCTCACTATATAAAGAATAGGACCAATCATATAGATCATTTCCATGTACATCAACTTTTTTAAAATCATTATTTGATACAATCTCAAAATCATTATTTGATACACTCTCCATAATATTCTATATTATCTTTATAGCATTCTCATCAACACTCTCTAATATATTCAAAACACAAACATCACCATAGGAATTCTTAACACTCTTATGGTTCTTCTAGTGATTTAACTCCTTATGAAATCTTGGTAGAAAAATAAAGAGCCCAAATGTTTCAAATGTGATGGTATTGGACATATTTAAGATTTATGTCCTTTTCTATGATCCCACTCTCAACATAAAAAGAAAGATGAGGAAAATTATGAGGATCATTCTAGTGATAGATCTTCTGGTTACTTTAGCTATTCTAGTCATTTTAACACTTCCTCTAATTAGGAGGCATCTTATATGGATGAGGAATATGGTTCTAATGGACTTGGTCAATTTTTTGAGTGATCTATGATTCACCCATCTTGTACAAGCCACTAGGATCAATTTTACGATATATTGTAGTAACATTTTTAGCTTGTGTTATTGATTTCAGTTCATTTTTTGGATTTTTATACTTGATATTCATGACATCGAGTAGATAGGATTGATTGATTTTATTTCTCTCATTGAATAGCTTCTCACCTCTCACCTAATAAGGGAGAAGATGTAGCATTTGGTTGGTATTAAATCATTCATCAATCATAGTATGAGTTAACATGAGTTGATAACACCTTTAGTGTTAAGCAAAGGTTTTCAACATTTGTTAAACACTAGAGATATGTGATATACATAGTATCAGTTTAGCTATTCTATTCATTTTAAAACTTCCTCTAATTAGGAGGCATCTTATATGGATGAGGAATATGGTTATAATGGACTTGGTAGATTTTTTTGAGTGATCTATGATTCACCCATCTTGTACAAGCCACTAGGATCAATTTCAGGATATATTGTAGAAACATTTTTAGCTTGTGTTATTGATTTCAGTTCATTTTTTGGATTTTTATACTTGATATTCATGACATCGAGTAGATAGGATTGATTGATTTTATTTCTCTCATTGAATAGATTCTCACCTCTCACCTAATAAGGGAGAAGATGTAACATTTGGTTGGTATTAAATCATTCATCAATTATAGTATGAGTTAACATGAGTTGATAACACCTTTAGTGTTAAGCAAAGGTTTTCAGCATTTGTTAGACACTAGAGATATGTGATATACATAGTATCAGTTTAGGTATTCTAGTCATTTTAACGCTTCCTATAATTAGGAGGCATCTTATATGGATGAGGAATATGGTTCTAATGGACTTGGTAGATTTTTTTGAGTGATCTATGATTCACCCATCTTGTACAAGCCACTAGGATCAATTTTAGGATATATTGTAATAACATTTTTAGCTTGTGTTATTGATTTCAGTTCATTTTTTGGATTTTTATACTTGATATTCATGACATCAAGTAGATAGGATTGATTGATTTTATTTCTCTAATTGAATAGCTTCTCACCTCTCACCTAATAAGGGAGAAGATGTAGCATTTGGTTGGTATTAAGTCATTCATCAATGAAAGTATGAGTTAACATGAGTTGATAACACCTTTAGTTTTAAGCAAAGGTTTTCAACATTTGTTAGACACTAGAGCTATGTGATATACATAGTATCAGTTTAGCTATTCTAGTCATTTTAACACTTCCTCTAATTAGGAGGCATCTTATATGGATCAAGAATATGGTTCTAATGCGCTTGGTAGATTTTTTTCAGTGATCTATGATTCACCCATCCTGTACAAGCCACTAGGATCAATTTCAGGATATATTGTAGTAACATTTTTAGCTTGTGTTATTGATTTCAGTTCATTTTTTGGATTTTTATACTTGATATTCATGACATCGAGTAGATAGGATTGATTGATTTTATTTCTCTCATTGAATAGATTCTCACCTCTCACCTAATAAGGGAGAAGATGTAGCATTTGGTTAGTATTAAATCATTCATCAATGATATTATGAGTTAACATGAGTTGATAACACCTTTAGTGTTAAGTAAAGGTTTTCAACATTTGTTAGACACTAGAGATATGTGATATACATAGTATCAATTTAGCTATTCTAGTCATTTTAACACTTCCTCTAATTAGGAGGCATCTTATATGGATGAGGAATATGGTTCTAATGTACTTGGTAGATTTTTTGAGTGATCTATGATTCACCCATCTTGTACAAGCCACTAGGATCAATTTCAGGATATATTGTAGTAACATTTTTAGCTTGTGTTATTGATTTTAGTTCATTTTTTGGATTTTTATACTTGATATTAATGACATCGAGTAGATAGGATTGATTGATTTTATTTCTCTCATTGAATAGCTTCTCACCTCTCACCTAATAAGGGAGAATATGTAGCATTTGGTTGGTATTAAATCATTCATCAATGATAGTATGAGTTAACATGAGTTGATAACACCTTTAGTGTTAAGCAAAGGTTTTCAGAATTTTTTAGACACTAGAGATATGTGATATACATAGTATCAGTTTAGCTATTCTAGTCATTTTAACACTTCCTCTAATTAGGAGGCATCTTATATGGATGAGGAATATGGTTCTAATGGACTTGGTAGGTTTTTTTGAGTGATCTATGATTCACCCATCTTGTACAATCCACTAGGATCAATTTCAGGATATATTGTAGTAACATTTTTAGCTTGTGTTATTGATTTCAATTCATTTTTTGGATTTTTATATTTGATATTCATGACATCAAGTAGATAGGATTGATTGATTTTATTTCTCTCATTGAATAGCTTTTCACCTCTCACCTAATAAGGGAGAAGATGTAGCATTTGGTTTGTATTAAATCATTCATCAATGATAGTATGAGTTAACATGAGTTGATAACAACTTTAGTGTTATGCAATGTTTTTCAACATTTGTTAGACACTAGAGATATGTGATATACATACTATTAGTTTAGCTATTCTAGTCATTTTAACACTTCCTCTAATTAGGAGGCATCTTATATGGATGAGGAATATGGTTCTAATGGACTCGGTAGATTTTTTTGAGTGATTTATGATTCACCCATCTTGTACAAGCCACTAGGATCAATTTCAGGATATATTGTAGTAACATTTTTAGCTTGTGTTATAGATTTCAATTCATTTTTTAGATTTTTATACTCTATATTAATGACATCGAGTAGATAGGATTGATTGATTTTATTTCTCTCATTGAATAGCTTCTCACCTCTCACCTAATAAGGGAGAAGATGTAGCATTTGGTTGGTATTAAATCATTCATCAATGATAGTATGAGTTAACATGAGTTGATAACACCTTTAGTGTTAAGCAAAGGTTTTCAACATTTGTTAGGCACTAGAGATATGTGATATACATAGTATCAGTTTAGCTATTCTAGTCATTTTAACGCTTCCTCTAATTAGGAGGCATATTATATGGATGAGGAATATGGTTCTAATGGACTTGGTAGATTTTTTTGAGTGATCTATGATTCACCCATCTTGTACAAGCCACTAGGATCAATTTTAGGATATATTTTAGTAACATTTTTAGCTTGTGTTATTGATTTCAGTTCATTTTTTTGATTTTTATACTTGATATTCATGACATTCAGTAGATAGGATTGATTGATTTTATTTCTCTCATTGAATAGCTTCTCACCTCTCACCTAATAAGGGAGAAGATGTAGCATTTGGTTGGTATTAAATCATTCATCAATGATAGTATGAGTTAACATGAGTTGATAACACCTTTAGTGTTAAGCAAAGTTTTTCAACATTTGTTAGACACTAGAGATATGTGATATACATAGTATCAGTTTGGTCACTTTAATAGGCCTTTAGGTGGAGCCTGATGTAGATCAATGTGTATGGATAGGATTTGATCATGTTATACTATATTACAATACAATTATCACATGAAATGTGTAATCTTTGATTGTGTTTATTATCCTTTTATGACATAGCTCATAAGGCAAGCTTCTATATGGATCATCATCAGTTTTGGTAAGTACTAGGATGTTGAAAGTGCTAATTGAAATTTCTTTAGATTTTCTTTGATGAATTCACCCATTTCTCTATTTATTTCATCTTACATAACCATTTGAATCAAGGGGGAACTTTTTAGGTCATTTATGATCTAATGTAGTTATGTATTTATTTTAATGTTTTGTTTAGTTTTGTTAGTAGTTAGTTGTGTTCTTGTTATTTTATCCATTGGTTGGTTTTGTATCCAAATTAATCCTTCTATAATATTTTAAATCTTATATGATGTAAAAAAAATATGCCTACATTGAATATATTATGAAATTATTTTTAGTTACGTATTTATTCTGATGTTTTGTTTAGTTTTTTTAGTAGTTAATTGTGTTCTTGCTATTTTACCCATTGGTTGGTTTTGTAACCAAATTCATCCTTCCATAATGTTTTAAATCTTACATGATGTACACAAATAAATATGCCTACATTGAATATATTATGAAATTATTTCCTTCTATTTTGATCCCCAATAATTGTGAGACTAATTACACTTATACAAAGGGAGATTATGATTATTACATACAATTATTCAAATTAGAAATAAAAACATATGAAAAAATACATTAAAATAATCCTCACACACACAAAAATAATATGATACCAGTTTGACATAAATTCTTGTAATATTCACAAGTCTGGATAAGAAATAGATTTGCACATCAAGACCAATTATAGAACAATTTGTAGCATTTATTATTAATATTAACAACTAAAATTATCCTCCCTTTGGGATTGGAAAAATATAAATATATACAAAGGGAGATTATTATTATTACATAAAATCATTCAAGTTAGTAATAACACAATATGAACAATTACATTAAAATAATATTCACGCACAAAAAAATACTAAGATACCAATTTGACATAAATTTTTGTAAGATTCACAAGTCTAGAGAAGAAAAATATTTTCACATAAAGACCAATTACAGAGAAATTTGTAGCATTTACTATTAATATTAACAACTAAAATTATCCTCCTTTTGGGTTTAGAAAGATACAGATATATAAGCTTTGAGAAGGGATGCCTCATCCTCCAAGAGAATTATAAATTTACATCTCCAAAAATAGAATTGGGTGTCAAAATAATGAATATCATTCATGTAAAAAAGTGTTTACATAAATAGGATCCATTGACCAATACACACACACACACACACACACACACACACACACACACACACACACACACGCACACATGCACACACACACACACACGCACACACACACACACACACACACACACACACACACACACACACACACACACACACACACACACACACACACACACACACACACACACACACACACACACACACACACACACACACACACACACACACACACACACACACACACACACACACACACACACACACACGCACACACGCACGCACACAAAATAAATATGGAACCATCAGTCCCATATTAATCTTTACTTTAAAATGTGTATAGATACTCAAGTTGTTATTGATGTGGCACTACTAAAAGAAGTAAATGGTTGTGTGATAGCTGTGAAATTATAAGTAGCCATTCTATCCCTTTGAGGGATAAAAATTGGCCCTATTCTAGTATCTATTACTACATATATAAAATAAATTGAACCCTATGATGACATGGAATCACTTTTAGTTGATTGATTACTTAGTAGTAACCTTGACATTCCCTATGTAGCTCTATGTTTTTCAAATAATGCATGGGGTATCTTAAAATACTTATTAATAATTCAAAAATTAACTAGGGTAGGCTATTGTCCATTTTTGGTCCTACATCTCAAAATAAGTCTCCTTCTTCCCCCTGTTGTTCTGAGCCATCAGTCATAAATTTGGTTTACACAAGTCTTTCAGCAAAAAGATGAACCAGTTCAAAGAATATAAGGCTTTTACAAAGATTCTTCAGACATTTTATCTGATGAAATTCACAAGGAAAGAGACCAAAATTTTCAAGGGACTTTTCCTCAAGGTTAAAAAAATTGGTTCAACGTCGGGGTTCAATGACATGATCTTTCCAAGAGCTTTGAACTTTGAAATTTGAACTTAGAAGTATCAAACCATTATTGGTTCAAGCAGTTGGTTCAAATAGTAGGTTCAAAGATTCATTTAATTCATAAAGGAATTGAATGAACATGACTCCTTGTAGAACACAGTGTTGAACCATTGAACCATTAAACTCCAAAAAAGGGTTCAAGTTCAATCGAAAGGCCAAAAGATTGACAGAAAACAGCCCTAAGGGCCGAAAGGGCTAGGAAAAGACAAAAGCTGAGAAAAGACAAAAGTTGAAGAGTGAACTTAGTGACCTACTAAGAAAGGAGCCCAAGGATTCAGGTGTAGATATGGACAAAATAGCCTAGGTGGAAAAAAGGGAAGCATCGACAGTGGAGTTATTCTAGTAGTTGAAACAGTCTCTGCCAAGTGGTCTTCAAAGAGTGTGAATATTGAATGACATGGCCAATTTTTCCCCATTTTGCATTGATGAGCAAACAAACTGCATGAATGTCTTAAAGAAACGGTCTTATTTTTAGACAAAGGGGCATGGCCCATGCTTTCACAATAATGTTTGAATGCCAAAGTCAAGATTGGCAACTAACACAACATGTTCTTTTAGCGACTTCCTCTTCCCAATATTTTTAACACAACATGGGCAACTTGTAAAAAAGGGCACCATTTCTTCCTCTTTATTTATATATGTTGTAATCTCTCATTTGAGAAGATATCTCTTAGCTTGTATCGTGAAGCCCTACAAGATTTTACCTTGAATCAAGACATAGCATCTTTTACCTCCATTTTGAGTTTACACTTTTGTATATATCTATGTTTTTGTCTTATGTTAAGTCATTTTATTTAATGCTTTCACATAATGATTCTAGCATGTCTAGTGTATTATGAGTTCCCCTTTTACAGGTTAGCTAGAAGTGTCCATAGCAGAGTAGAGGCACATGTGAATAGGCTACCATAACATGTCTTAGAACACCTCTGGTAGTTCTTCCTCCCTGTATCTCAAGAGGACCCCTAGCTCACTGATGTAGAAGAGTTTCTCATATAAAATGAAGTGTATATCAACTTGTTCTTGGTGTAAAGTGTATGTCAAAGCTAAGAAGATCAACCATTTTTGGTGAATCACCATTTAGTTTAGGTTCTATTTATAGTAATCCTTCTCTCTTTTCCAACCCCCCCACTATATATATATATATATATATAGGCTAGCTCCCTCTTATGCATCTTTGATTTATTCCAGTACTGGAATAAATCAAAGATGCATCAGAGGGAGATAGCCCTTATCTAAATATTTACCCCTCAATTTTGCTAGACCCACAGGAAAGAGAGGAGTCTCAATTATGCCACGTGGAAGATAGAAGCTCAGCCTTCTATCAAGGGTGCAATCCATAGCATCAACAGTTTTTGGCATACCTAATGGGACAAGTTTTAATGCTCAAAATAGTTCTAGGATTGGTGCTGGTCCTATTATAGCAAGAATGAACCACTAATCTAGCACCTAACTTTTAATTAGGTGATTGTGGGACCTATTTTATCTAAAGAGTTGAAGAATTTTGGTGTGTTATTCAACCAACCAGCATTTGGAGGCTTTTATTCAACACCAATGGTGACTTTGAGTTGAATTAGCTAGTTAAGCAGTCATGGTGCCATCAAAAAATCATAATTTGGTATGTATAATTCCATTTCTCAGTAGCATGGACCTTGCATTCCTTCATATAACTTTGATCAAGCTTAGGTTGTTCATGGAATCACCTTAAGTAGCTCTCTTAGTTTCCCTTCAATAATAAGGGAAGTAACACTAGAATTTGAGAAGCAAGTGATGGAGATAGATAGATTGGATGAGTAGTATAGATATTAACAAGAGCTTCTATACAAAGAAGAGTGTTTTTTAGGAAAAATCAAGCCTTGCAATCCATGAAGGAAGAGGTAGCAGAATGGAAGAGTCCATTCATTCAAGGTAGTCAACCTTGTGTGCCTTCTCCTATTCTAAATAAATCCCCCTCTTGTGCACCAAATACTTTCTACTAGATAGCACTTACTCACTCTAGCTCATCTAATGTAGTAACCACTCTTGCTCTTAATCCCTTACACCTAGCTTTCCAACATCAAAGGGCACTAGAGTAGCCTCTCATGGATACTAACCTTCTTAATTCTTTAGGTTGTGAATCATCCTTTGAAGGGAATACCATGAACCAACACATCTCTCTTCTAGAAATTTTTCATGTACATCAACAGTCTCTTCCTAGTATTCCTCAATATCCTCAGGTCTTTTAACATGATGTCAAGATCCCAAGTTGGAAGAGGGAATAACATAAACTAGCTCAGGGCCTTGAAGAAGATAAAGCTGTTCCTACTCATGGTGATCCTCATGATCTCTAAGAAATACTCTTCCAAGAGATTATAGGTAGGAAAATTGTAGAGTTGGAGTCGAGAATGAGGTTCCTCAACCAAAGTGTGATGGATGGTTTAGGCCAAGTAAAAGATCCTAAGTCTGAACACACCCCATATACACTCCCCAAGAGAGCTATCAATCCACATTTGATATAGATAAAGTGTTGGCCAAATGGAAGGAAGAGAATCATTTGATTCTAGCTCAAGGACTGCCTCCTCTTCCACATGATTTTGACCATCAACCTTCCACTTCATCCCTTCTCAAGGAGGAACCTATTTTTTAGGAGGCAAGTGAATAAGAGAGGATCCAATTTGTAGCTACCCAAGAGGCTATCATGGATGAAAACTAGGAGGAAATCATCATGGATGCTCCTTTTAAAGACATCATCAACAATGGAGAAGACATAGGTCATGCATACTTGCAAATGTTCTAGCAATATAAAGAGGAAGGTAAGCATGGTGAGCTCTCTCCCCCATTGTTTGATGAACTTCCTTATTATGTTGATGAAGAATATGACCATGCCATGGAACTCAAGTTAGAGGAGAATTATGAGCATTTCTGGGAATAACTAGATATTGCAGTCTTTGAGCAAATAAAGGAGAGGCATGTCCATCTTGAGGAAATCCTTGAAGAAGAGATCTTAGAGCAAGAAGGTGATGTTATATGGGATGAGAAAGTAATATGTGATCTCATTTTAGAGGTCACAGTAGTCAGCCTTCTTCAAGAAATCCATGATGAAGTAGAGGATCAGTTTAACAAGGTTTTTAATGAAGCAGAAGGGGACAAGTCAATCCATGATGCATATCAAGTGGCTTATGGTGATAAGCTAGCAACCATTGATTTCTTGATGAAACACACTAGCATGAAGGACTAGCACTAGACAAGCTTCCAAGAGAAAGATGAATACATATATGTTGGAAGCATGTTTGACCCTGATTCATTTGGATACAAGCCAATCAAGGTGGCAGGCAAGAAGAGCAAGTCACCAAACCTCCATTCCATTCAGCCACTTATCTAGCACCATAAGTTCTCTTACCATGAAAGAGACCCGAGAATTTTTCCTTTTGATCTAGGAGGGAGGAAAATATACCTAGTTAGCTATACATAATAGTTTTCTTTCAATTTTTTCTTTCCTTATTTTCCCTAAGTGTTGTCTACATAGGCAATTTTTTTAGCCTTTATTGTGTGTGTTTTCCTTTATTTCATGATTGATTCTTAGATCTCTCAAGGCTATTTCTAACTTTTAAAGTTATGTTCTGACTCTATGCCCAATAGACTTTGAGGCCACTAGTTTCTAAGCATAGTAGGCATGCTTCCCCTGGGAATCACCAATTTGTTGACCATTTTTAGTCATGTATCTCTAAATTGATCTCCTTCTTCCCCTTATTGTTTTGAGACATCAGTCATGAATTTTTTTTGCACAAGTCTTTCAAAAAAAAGATGAACCAGTTTAAAGAATACAAGGATTTTACAAAGCTTCTTCAGACATTTTATCTAAATAAATTCACAAATAAAGAGACCAAAATTTTAAAGGGAATTTTCCTCAAGGTTGGAAAAATTGGTTCAATGTTGGGGTTTAACAACATGATCTTTCTAAGATCTTTGAACTTTGAACTTTGAACTTAGAAGTATTAAACCATTGAACCATTGAACCATTGTTGGTTCAAGTGGTTGGTTCAAGTGGTTGGTTCATGTGGTTGGTTCAAGAGGTTGGTTCAAGTAGTTGATTCAAGTGGTTGGTTCAAGCAGTTGGTTCAAGTGGTTGGTTGAAGTAGTTGGTTCAAGTGGTTGGTTCAAATAGTAGGTTTAATGATTCATTTAATTCACCGAGGAATTGAATGAACATGAATAATTGTAGAACATAGTGTTGAACCATTGAACCATTGAACCATTGAACCATTGAACTTTGAAAAAGGGTTTAGGTTTGATCGTAAAGCCAAAGGATTGATAGAAGATAGCCCCAAGAGCAGAAAGGGTTAAGAAAAGATAAAAGCTGGGAAAAGACAAAAGTTGAAGAGTGAACTTAATGACCCATTGAGAAAGGAGCCTGAGGAGTCAAGCACATATATGGACAAAATAGCCTAGGTGGCAAAAAGGGAAGTGTCAGTAGAGGAGTTATTCTAGCAGTTGAAACAGTCTCCACCAAGTGGTCATTAACGAGCATGAACATTGAATGGTATGGCCTGTTTTACCCCATTTTACATTGATGAGAAGATAAACCATGTGAATGTCTTGAAGAAGCAGTCTTATTTGTAGACAAAGGGGTGTAGCCCATGATTTCACAATAATGTTTGAATGCCAAAGTCAAGATTGATAATTGACACAACATGTTCTTTCAGTGACTTCCTCTTCCCAATGTTTTCAATGCAACATGGGCCACTTGTAAAAAAGGGTACCATTGCTTCCTCTTTCTATATATATATGTATATATATATATATATATATTGATTGTAATCTCTCATTTGAGAATATATCTCACAGAATGTATGGTGAAGCCTTGTAGGATTTTACCTTGAATTAAGACATAACATTTTTTACCTCCATTTTGAGCTTGCACTTTTTCATATGTCTATGTTTTTATCTTGTGTTAAGTCATTTTATTTAATGCTTTCACATAATGATTCTATCGTGTCTAGTGTATTATGAGTTCTCCTTTTATATGTCATCCAAAAGTGTCCACAATAGAGTAGAGGTGCACATGAACAGGCTACCATAGCATGTCTTAGAACACCTTTGGTAGTTCTTCCTCCTTGTATCTCAAGAGGACCCCTAGCTCACTGATGCAGAAGAGTTTCTCATATCAAATGAAGTGTATATCAGCTTCTTCTTGGTGTAAAGTGTATGCCAAAGTTAAGTAGATCAACCATTTTTAGTGCATCACCATTTAGAATAGGTTATATTTTTAGTAATCCTTATCTCTTTTCCAACCCCCCCACTATATATATATATATATACATATATATATATACATATATATATATATACATATATATATATATATATATATATATATATATTAGCAATAGTAATGGAATAACTCAGAGATGCATCAAAGGGAGCTAGCCCTTATCTAGAGATTCTCCCCTCAGATTTTCTAGACCCACAAGCAAGAGAGGAGTCTCCATTGTGCCACATGGAAGATAGAAGCTCAGCCTTCTGTCAAGGGTGTAATCCACAGCATCAACATAGGCTTAAATAAATTAATGTCCTAAGCCATCAATCTTGTGTGCTTTGATTTAAGTATATTAAACTCTACTCCAAGGGATTCAAACTTAGTTATTATGTCTTTTGACAAATTGATCACCTACAAAATCTCATCATTAGTTTTGTATATATCTCCCTTAACTTAATCCTTGAAGTTATATGTAGTTGTTTTAAGGAGT
>JARHVA010003411.1:715000-795000 GCA_037957365.1 Torreya grandis | reverse complement strand
GCATGTTCTTAGGGTCTTGTTATCATTAAAAGTTTCACCCTTGAGGAGGTTTTTCAAGCCTCCTCACTTAAGAGATAGCTTGGAAACACCTATAGGATATGGGTGGACTCATTAGTTAGGTGAATCAATTTATACATCTAAATCCATTGATGTTATCACCCTAAAGCTAAAACAAGACCTATTACTAGCAAATAAAAAGGGTAAGAAAGATGAAAGTAAACTAAACTAGGGAGGTGATGCACTAAATTAACATGCTCCACCTAACTATCATGCACTAAAAACATGAATTAGGTATGAACTTGATCACAATAATTGATAAGGACCCTCAAGAATGAGTGTTTTAACATGGAGATCATATACAATGTGTGAAATAGAAGGGATAATCAAGAGGCCTAAATAAGACACTATTTATTGAAATCCACTTCTAAGCTATGCAAAGTTATCCAGACTAACCATGTGACCTTCAAGAAGACATTTCATTTTACAAAGAGGTAGAAGATGATAAATGAGAGAGACTAAATACACTACTACTATCATTCATCAAAAATCAAAGACATACACTAATTTTAGGCATATGAGAAGGTAAGAATGAGATTTACTAAACATTCAATGGCATAGTATAAGTTTTTAGTTGAGCATGTCTTTATCATACTTAGAAAAAGGATCCATAATAAGCCATTTAAGGCATCATATATAATAGAGTGTGAGAGTGAGAGAGAGAGTTGCAAAAGAGATTCATAGACAAATGTCATCCAACTCAAGTTTCCTATAATGCCAAATGTAAGAGATTATAAGAGTAGTTTTATCATCCTCTTTAACATGTGTTACTCAACTTGATGAATAACTTCACAAAGTGGTGTAGGAGATCTTATTTGAAGAGTTAAAATACATTTATTAAAGGACCAATTATAATTTGGAAACTTGGCAAATGGCATCTTAGATACATCAACAACCTCCATGCCACTCTAAGATTTTTGAGGCTTCTTCTATCTTTTGTTAATACCTTTTTTTCTCTCTTTTTAGTGGTATAGATTCTCATTTGTTAGCCATATAGGCTTGCTATCCCATTAGGTATAATTTTCTTAATATTATCCATTATAATGGAAATAAGACCTTCATGAGAACTTATGCAAAGTTTATAGGCCTATCTCCAACCTTAAAAATCATAGTGATATGATCCATAACTTCCAAGTTCTCAAACCATGCTACTTAATCTCTCCTAAGTAGCTATACCACCCTTTCATAATCATTTATGCATTACCTTTAGACATGTAAGAGCACTTTAAGGAATAAGAGAGTGGATTTTGGGGTTTGATAAGGTATATTACCTTCCACACCAACCTTCCTAATCGTTTTCATCAATTCATATGTCCAAAAACCTATTTTGACCCTAAAACACTATAAAAGTACAACATTAAATACATCCATATAGGTGAAGGTATAATAAAATTTAAAGGTGAGGATCTTCTTAGAGTGAATAATTATGTTAAGGTGTTTTTTAGGTTAATTCAATGCATATGGAACCATAAATTTGACTTTCCTTCTAATCAAGATCTTGTTAGGGTTTAAGTAGGGTTTTAGAGGTTCTTAATGATGATTCATAAACATGTGGGACTTAACTTGAGAAAAAATCCAATAATTTCATGTACAAACCCCTCCACATTTCCCAATCAGCTTAGGGTACCATTCATCTTCTTTGTATAGTTTTGATCAAGAAAATATGATATTTTTTTATTGTCAGATTTTTTCAAGAGCTCAAGAAGAGTGATCTTGCATGTCAAAATGTAAAAGTGTTTAATTTGGTATATAAATTCCTCATTGGTGTATATGAAAACTTTTATTATTTATTACAATATTTATCTACTCCAATCTATCCCTCAATTCCACATCCACCTTCAAAAGCCCATAATTAGGGTCTAAGGGTAGTTTGGTGTCGATGACCCTAAAAAACATTATTTGCCATTTTAATCAACATTTAAGGAGTCAAAAAATAATAAAATGTTTCATTATAGTAATTATAACCTTCATAAATTATTTATTCTTCCATTTCACCCACAAGAAACAAACTTTCTTAACACCTTTACACAGGCCGGTGTGTGTTGATTTAGGCCTTCTAGGATTTAATTTGTTTTCTTGACCACTAAAACTATCTGCAATAATATTAAAACTAATTGAAGATAATATTATCATATTTAAATTAAGTTTATGCATCATTTCCACTCTCACCAATTCATTTTTTAAAATAACAAATCACATTTCTCTTGCATTCTTCTAAGCAAGCCTTTAGGTGCATATAGGTTTCTTGACTACAGTTTGGAGGTAGACCCTTAACATTAGTTCTTTGGTGGATGTTTTAGACATGTAAATTTGGCCATTGATAACCTCTAACTAGGATTTTGAAAAATTTCTACCTAAAAATCACAATTTGGCCTAAAAACACTAAAACATGCTAAATGATGTGAAACTGACATATTCAAGTGCCAATTTTGGATAGGGTATCCCTAAATGGGGAAATGTACTTTATGGGCCAGCTAACTTTGAATAGTTCATTTTGAGTCAAGATTCCAATTTTACACCTAGGTGCTTTAGATTTCTCATTCCTATCAAATCTCTTATACAAGATCCATGCCTTTATTATTTGTTGTTGGTAACATTCTAAATGGGAATATAGTTCCAACACATCTATCATGGACTCCCAATTCCAATCTAGTCAAGTTTTGGACCAATAATAAGACATTCTGATCAACTTGATCAATTTATGCACAAGGTGCTTAATCATGCTTAAGTGATAATTAACCCAAATCAAGGTCTAATAAAAAATTCCATGGAAATTTTTTGAATACTTGTTTTTGGAAATGAATATTGAATATCTACATCATCAGGTGACTTCATTTCTTTGGAATAAATCCCTAGGCCATAAATGCCACAATTATTAGGATTCATGCCATCCATGCCTCATCAATGCCTTCCATGATGCCCTCCATGACTCTTAATTACCCCTTCTTCAAATGTCATGATGAGGATAATTATAAACCTAATTCAAAAAATTGAATTAATCCTCAACCACACATCTCAATCTTGAGATGGATGGTTTAGGTTGATTCTAGACATTCTTAAAAATATATAAAAAGGAGGCCTTAGTACATGAATTTTAAAGTCTTAATTATGCAAAGTTATAATGCACAAATGGTTCCAAAAGCTTCAAGAAACTAGTGTTACCATGCCAAATTAATTCCAAACCAAGCCAAGCCACAAGCCAAAGGTACCAAGGAGAGATGGAGGTAGACAAGCTTCTATTGCTAAGGACTTCATGAGCACAATCCAAGCAAGCCACCACTACAAAGGCATTTGGAGAATCCAAGGAAGTTGAAGGAATTGTTGTGTTTTCATTCCTTTCTTTTTAGTTGTGTTTTTCATTTGTTTTTGTTAACTAATCTATCCCTAGTGTCTAAGCCTAGAGATGTTATGCTATTAGTGTGTTTCTTTTTCATTTTTGAACCAAAACAATACTAGCCATCCTCTCTTGATTCAAATTCCTAGATCACATAATGGCACAGCTGGTGGGACTAGACACATCTCACACCTGAATAAGATCATTTTTTAACTATAAAATATTTATTTGGACCTTTAAAATTCTTGTAAATTGATTTTCTAACTTTATTTTTTTGTTTTTGGTTGCCATGGTTTTACACAGTAACCAACGTTGGCAAGTAAGACTAACATCAATTACATGGCTTAACTAAATTTCATTAGCAAAACTGACAATAGTTAGATTTTTATTAGCCAAAGTAACCATCGTTAGTTGTATTAACTAACATCAGTCACTATGTTTTTTTCCAAAAACATAGACCTAAGAGCTTTTTTTTCCAAAGTTTATTATTTCAAGCTAAAAAGAGCTTCAAATCTAAAAGACATGCTAACATTTTTTCTATAGGACCAAGGTTGATATTTATTAAAAACATGTTTAAATCGCCTTTGCATGCTTAAAAATCAATTAGGAACCTTGTTTTTATGTTTAATAAAGGACTTAGATGTTTTGGTGAATGTTTTCAAAATTTGAAACTAAGATCAAGGGGTCAAATGAACACCACCAAATCTTTCATTGAACACACTTGTCAATTATTGTCAATTATTTTTTCAAATAGTTGTTTAGATCAAATATTTATTTGGAAAAAAGAGGAATGTTTTGCGTATTCTCTTCAATTTGTCCCCTATATGGAACCATTAGAATCAAAGGCACCATTCCTATTGTAAATAGGCTAGTCTAAGGCTTAGAAATAAATTCATCTAAATGACTCCCCAGAAACTCATCAATGTTTGGGTGACCTTGAAAATGACCCTAAAGTCTTTCTAGTTTCATGATTTCTTTATTTTTATGCAAACATGGCTTGCAAGGAGGACTTCATCACTTCTCACAAGTTCTCTGGGGAAGTTTTGACCCAAAGTTTCATCTCCTGACATTGACTTCATTTGGCTCCTTTAGAGTTGCACATGGGACATGCTGGCACTTAGGAAAACATACTACACTGATCAAACATTAGGATGTACTGGTTGAAAAAATGACTAGACCTTTTTTCAACAATCCAAGTGATAGAGACCTAAAATCTATGATTTTATTTTGCATTGTTTGGCATGAAAGTCATTGTGTAATTGATTCCCCTAGATCATTTGAAAACTTGTTAGATCTTAGAAAAATCCCCACTTGTCATAGAAGTATTGTTGGTGTAAGGTGTTCCTCAAGGTCCATGTCATAGTAATATCAATTGAGAGAATGGGGGGGGGGATGTAAAAAGACTACTATATAATGTGCATTTACTTTTGGATGAATACTTAAAAACCTCTCAAATTATGTTTATTGACAAATTCCAATAATACCAAGCAACCTTGTCAGTTTAGGATCTAAAAATGATTAATTAGTTGGTCTTATCCTAGTTTAAAGTCTTGTTTAGAGTAAAAAATTGGTGTAAACAAACAATCCAAACCAAACACATAGTCTAATTTTCCTTTGAACAAAGAGGTGCTATGCTATCTACGTGAGATCATCAATTTGCCTTGTTCAAAAGTTCAACAAAAGCTTAAGAGTCATATCATCCACTTTGGTGTAGTTATGCTACCCAATTGAGTCTAGACCTTTACCAAAGTTGTTTGAGTCCTTCACTTATAATCTAAAATTCAGAATTACACCTTCACAAGTTCATAGGGTTGATGTGTTAAGTGGGTTCACCATTTGCACTAAACTTGAGAGAACCTAGGTTTAATTTCCAATTTAGGTTGAAGGATGTTTAAGACTAATAATCATTATCAACATCGGATAGAATTAAGCCATTTTTTGCTAAACACTTTCACTTTAATTCTATGAACCACAATATTTTTGAGTCAAGAAAAATAGTGTTATGATGTCAAAATTTTAAGAAAATGTCTTTTGCCTTAGAGAGATTTTTAAACAAACATTTTTGTCATACATTTTGGGTCGTATAGCATCATTAAGTTTCCAAAAATATTTAAAAAATTATTTCATAGACCCTCTTTCATATATTTCCAAATTTTCTCCTACATTTTCAGACCAATCTAAGTGTACTTTTGTGATCTTTTGTCTAAAATTGTTATACTATTCACTTTTGTCTAGCTTGTTTGTCAAAAGAACCAAGTTTTATACCATTTTTTGTGGGAATTTAAACTATTTCTAAAGTTCATTTTATTTCATACCTTATACATAGTTTATCATGTTCACGTCCAAGAATCAAATGCCTAGTGTTTTTTATAAGTGTTTCAAATCCGTTAGATTAAAAACTTTCATCTATTTTCAAAGTCTAGATTTTGACATAATTTGGCCAAGAGTCCTAGCACATGCCTTATTTGAGCTTAGATTTTCATGCCACATTTGGCCAAAAGACCTAGCAAATTTTAAATTCCTAGATTAGACTAATTTGAAACACTTTGACCTTAGAGTTTGTCATTTTGTTTTTTAGGACCATTTACTTGTTTATCTTTGTGTGAATAGTGAAACGTTAGATACTTCATGTTAGCTTGTTTCCTCAAAAATATTTGCATAAAACTTTTGATCCTTTTGAAAAATATAGACCAATTTGGGACATCATATATTTTAGACATTTTCCTTTTTAGAGTTTGTATAACTCTTCAACATTTTATCTCAAAAACATTGACAATGGATCTTAACATGTATTCCTACACTCGTAGTGGACTCATGTACAATCTAAGGATTAGTAATGAAGTTGCATAGGAAAAAATGGTTCAAGACCCCTATGTGGATAATATTTCCTATGAGAGGGATTCTTATCCCTCTTATAATACTCAGTTAGGGACACAAAGCCAAGATCCATTGGCCAATTATCTGGTTAACACACCACCTCATTCAAAATAAGACCAAGAATAAATCGCACAATACCTAGCTACAATACCTATAGCGGATGAGCTAGTACTTCATTAGTCATATCCTACTAATATGGCTTCCACGTATGATCCATTTTTGTTGGAGCAACATTTTCTAGAGAACAAAGATGAGGTTTTGGTTAGAGCCATAGAGGTAGGGGCTAGGTTTCCAATAGACTTCCCCCATGAAAATTTACCAAGTTTAGTAAGAGTGCCCCACAATATCATTTACAATTAATAGGCTTATTCTAAAAATCCTATGGCTCTAGTCCAAATAATGTACCAAGATCCTAATATATCTGACTTAGGTAAAAACATCATGGAAGAGAATTTTGACCAAATTTAGATAGCATATTAAACATATCTAAATCTAGCATGTGATTTTAGTTAGATGAACATGATAAGTAAGCCTCTCATTAACCTAATTCCTTTAACAAGAGTGTTTATAGAGTTAACTAGACAAGAGAATATGAATTATGACCCATTCATATAGACCATTTCAATAGATAACTTGATGCATATGCCTATTATTGAATAAGTGTCTTCAGCCTCTACACTAAATAATGAGCCAAACATAGTAGATAATGTGTAAACAATGTCTATTCTTGATTAAAGTGATACTAATGAATAAAAAATTATCCAACAACATGTGCCTATTATTAATCTGATGAATAGGTCATCATATAGGGAGTGGGAGTTTCTACACCTCAATCTTAATCAACTACTTCTTCAAGAGTATAACCTATGGGATTAGGTAATAAAATAATGGCCAATGTCACACCTCAATGAAAAAATGTGATGAATCCTAATCCTCCTCAATAGGTAATGAGTAGTATTCTACAACAATAGGAAAATCTAGTGTATCAATGTAACATAAGAAAAATACATTGCCACCTCAATTAGGGATAACAAATGTTCCACCTCACTAGGTAATGATGAATTTACCTATTTAGTTGTAGACTAATATGCCAATCCAAAACCAAACAATGACTAGCCAACAATGTGTAAATATTGGTCATTGATAGATGCCAAATCTACAACCTACTTTCACTTCCTCATATGGATTCATGCAACAAGGAGGTCCCCATGTTTCTTAGGTACCTATTAGACAACTAATGGTTTAAAATGTGCCATAAATCTAGAGATAGGGTCCTTGTCCAAAAGTTCCCACTCAACAAAAAGGTTTGACCAGTTGGTAGCATGTACCTTTTCAACCATAGCAGACATGGTATAGTTATATCCCTCCATCCCACCCACAAAATCCTCCAATTCAAACCTTTATTTCCAACCCAAACTGTAATATTCTAAAACCAAATGTGTAATTTCATGTACATCCTTATCTAAGTATGCATATTCCTATTCCATTCCCCAATCAAGCCAATATATCCCAACATGTATCTCCATCATACCCTAGTCAAAGTGTTCCACTTGTGACCTCCCAACCATTTATCTAAACCAATTTTCTCCCTCAAACTAATATTCTTTCTAGTTTCATATCCCAAGAATTGCAATAGATGAAGGATGTAATTTCTGCCATTCAAGCTAGTAAACAAACTAAAAATTTCAAATTATATGATGTATGTTCCTATCCATTCAAAATGGATTATTTTCAAACACCATTTCCTCTAGGATATGAACCACTAAAATTTGATAAATACAAAGGAAAAGGTGACCCTAAATCTCATTTGACCGAATTCTTTATCACATGTCAACTAGTGGCATATAGTGACATATACCTTTTTCTATTATTTCCAAGGATATTGAATAGATAAGCCTTGGAGTGGTTTTTAATGTTTCCCTACAACTCAATATTATATTTTGATGATCTTTCTAATAGTTTTTGCAACACTTTTCCTATAATCTCGAGCATGATATTTCATTAGTGGACTTAATGCAAACAAAACAAAAAGATAGTGAGAGTTTTACAAGTTATTTATAGTGGTAGAGAGCCCTTATAAGACATTTCACCCATAGTTTACCAGATAAATAATTAGCCACTGTGTTTACCAAAAACATCTATAGTGATATAGCTTATCATTTGGAACTACAATGTGTACATATGTTCAAGGAGATCATTGATAAAGGTTTGTTGATCGAGAGGGTGTTCATCAATAAAGGAGTCATAAAGTTTAATTCAACTAATCAAAATTAAAGTATCAATCAAGGAAATGACCAATATCCCATCCAAGCATAAGTATTTCAAATGACACAGGCTAATAATCATGAAAGACCAAAGTAATTCAACTATAATATGAATGTTGTGGGAAATGGAGTAATCGAGTCTCATCATGTCCTAATGGTGTGAACATCATTTGCACCACCTTTTTATCTTACTTCTACTCAACTATTACTACAATAAAAATAGAAAAAACCTACACAACAAATATAGTATCCATTACCATTGCAAACCCTTCCTCCTAGGAGAACCATCCCTATACATTGTGTCTTTAGTGACGTAGGAGAACCTATCAAATATGTATTTCAAAAGATTTTTGTTGCTAAAATAATTATTTGGCCTATACCAAATCATTATCTTTAAGGTATTCCTTATCTTTATTGGTACCATGGAAATAAATTTTGTGATTATCATCAGGTCAATAGATATAACCTATGAAGATGTGTCCAAATCAAGCATTTAATTGAGAATATGTTGGAGAATGGGGAGATAAAATTAGATAATGGTGCTTCCAATTCTAATCAAACTCTTTAAATCTATAAAAACCCCTTTCCCCAACATAATAATCAATATCATTAGAACAATAAACAACAACAATGGCCCATACAGTAGAAAAATCAAAGGTTGAACCAGTAGCATCCAAAAAATTAGTAGTAAAACCCACAACAATAGAAAAAAGGACAAAACCAAGGTCATAATGAAAAAAACCAATAAACCTAACATGTAGTTTCACATGACTACAATAGGTTTGTATATCATATTTTAGGGGTTAGTGTTAATACTATCTCCATTAATCCTAGACCAAGCACTAATCAGCCTAGACCATTGATAAACAACAATATTCAGCCAAATTACATGGATAATCCTTCTTTGACTTGGGAGTGCATACAAGCAAACCATCAAACTAGGACTTCCCCTTTTAGACCTTATATCAACAACTCATTCCTACCATGTGACCACATGCAAGTGCACTGACAATTGAGACTTATTCTTTTTGGTCCCACACCATTTCCAACATTAGTTAGTAATAATGTTCCAGTACTTTATCATGATTATGCAATAAAAAATTAGAGGTTGAAGATTACTATCGTAGGCCCACAAACACCTACCACTTTATCTATCATTCAACCAACCATTCAGCCTTGAAATAAACCATTCACTACTGACCAAGATAGAAAATTTGATATTATGGAATAATTACAAAAGACACCAACACAAATTTCTATTTTAGATTTGCTACAAATGTCAATAATCCATAAGTATATCTTGAATGAGTTTTTGACCCAATCCACTATTGCTAGTGACATATCCCCTGATAAATTCTAAGCTTTGGTTTGACACCTAGCTCCAACCCAATAAGTCACATTCAACCAAAGTGATATGTCTTCTCTTGGCCCATTCCATAATAACCCATTATGCATAGAAGTTTGTATTAGATGATATAAAGTGAAATGTGTCCTTATAGACAATGGATCAGGCCTCAACATAGTGTCTCTAAAGCTCATCAAGATTCTTGGGTACACAATGGTAGATCTCCAGCTAGAAATAATAACCATAAAAGCTTATGATAATCAGGAAAGATAATCACCCATAACTATCATTGGGACTTTAACCCATGATACACTTTGCTAGGTGCTTGATCTTGAGTTATCATAGAACATGCTTCTAGGTAGGCCATGGTTACATGAGATTCATGCAGTCTTGTCAACATTGAAGCAATGTTTCATGTTTTCCCACTCAGGGATGGAAGTGAATAATCTAAGAGATTTACATCCATATGAGCACTATAAGCATCTTGAGGCTGAATTTTAAAGTTATAATTATTAGTATGATATGAATTTAAGTTATAAGCAGGATAAAGGAAAAGCCATACTTATTAATCCTTCACCAAATAATTGCATAGATCATAATACCTTGGATTCCCTTTCCCACATGTCACTTTCTAAATCTTCTAATCATTTCACCATTTTAGATAATAGACTAGGATAATATGTGACCCATGATACATTTCATATTGCCAATATTCCTCACAATAAAAAAACCTTTGGTTGACCTAAAGTCATCCCACATATGCATTGGCAACAAAAGAACAAAGATAAGGGACCAGTCACATTTGTACCAACATCTGGCCTAGGATCTGACCCTCTTGAAGGGGATGCATCATGGTTATACAATGACAACCAAGATTATTTTTATAAAAATGCCAAGTATCATATTCCTAATAGGATCATGAAGTGTCATAATTATGAAGGAAGAGGCCTCAGACCAAATCAACAAGGAACCATCGAGCCAATTTCCATGACTGAGTATGAAAGACCTTATAGACTTGGATTGAAACCACCTGGGGGTGATCCCACATATCTTATTCAAACTCCCTCACCAATGACTAGTGATGATGATAATGACAATGAAGTAGAGTTTGATCATAGCCTCACCTTTGATAGCCTAGTTAAAACCAACCTATTTGATAAAAAATCCATTTTTACCCTTACCTTGGCCATTAATGACAACCCTTTGCCATTATATTATCTGTAACTAATAGATTGGGACCAACAAGAATCTAATCTACTGATTGATAAGTTCTAGAATGATGAGACATTCTATGATTTCTTAGGCCTTAGAGACAATGTTCCATTAGAAGATTACAAATTAGGATTATTAATTACATTATATCTTGCAGCCTATTTTGGAGAGTGAGTGAACACCCTTAGCCAAAA
This sequence comes from Torreya grandis, assembly GCA_037957365.1. NCBI lineage: Eukaryota > Viridiplantae > Streptophyta > Pinopsida > Cupressales > Taxaceae > Torreya > Torreya grandis. The sequence goes on along the minus strand of JARHVA010003411.1, from coordinate 783,717 downwards.
ACAAAAAAAGTAAAACATTGATGTCCCAAAGTGAAAACCTCTTTGAGGTACTTTCTAACCAAGAAAAAATTAAAGATAAAGGTTAGTCTAGTGGTGAAAACTTATTTTAGGTGCCATTAAATGGGGGTATTGATTCTTCTTAAAATTTAAATTAAGAGAGCACCAAAGAGGAACTTGCCTATGAATCAAAGTTTAGATTTGAGAAACAACAAGTATTTGATCAAATTCTTATATAATTTTTTTCTATTTTTGTCACATGTCTAGATCTTCCATTAGGGGAATCAGATTCATCATCCCTAGGGGAAGTTGAAGAGCAAGTCATAATGGAGGACCCTAACATAATTCAACAGTTCAAGTCACTTCCTACTATCCTAGAAGATAGTTTGACCCTTCTAGTCAAAGCTACAATAAAGGTAAATATCAGGACTCCATCAGACCTAAAATGGATAAAATTAGGCATGTCCCTTATTGAGGAGGAACATGATGTCTTTACATCTCTATTGAGAGAATTTATAGATATTTTTGCATGGGCCTATTATAACATGCCAAGTTTAGATCCCACCTTGGTTATGCACCACCTTGTGGTTAACCCTGATGCCAAACTAGTAAAACAAAATCTACATAAGATGCATCCTTGAATTATTTTATTGGTAAAGAAAGATTTGGAAAAAATCTTAGAAGTAGGATGTATCTGATCCATTGACTACTTAGAATGGATCTCTAATTTGGTACCTATTAGTAAAAATCTTGAAGGGATAAAAAATTGTACTAATTTTTGAGACATCAACAAAGATTATCCTAAAGATGATTTTCACTTTCTTAATATTGACATGATCATTGACTCCATGGCTAGTTGTGAAATTCTTTCACTCATGGATGGCTTTTTAGGATATAACCAGATCAAAATAGCACTAGAAGACCAACATAAAACAATGTTCACCACTCCATGGGGAACATTTTTTTATCAGGTAATGCCATTTAGCCTTAAGAATGGTGGAGCTACATATCAAAGGGCCATGATTATCATACTCCATGATATGATGGATGATAGTGTTGAAGACTATGTCAATGACATATTAGGAAAATCCAAAACCAAGGCTAACCATCTAACAATGTTGCATAAGATATTTGAAAGATTATGGGAGTAAAAAGTCAGAGTCAATCCAAATAAATGTGTGTTTGGTGTAACTTTAATTAAACTACTTGGCTTCATTATGTCTCATAGAGGTATTGAAGTTGATCTAGCTAAAGTTTATGTTATAATTGAGATGTTTCCACCAACCAATTTGAATCAACTATATAGTTTGTAAGGTAAGATCCAATCCATCTGACACTTCATCTCTTAGCTAGAAGATAAGTGCCATCTATTTACACACCTTCTGAAGAAGGGATTTATGTTTCATTAAGATGATCACTACTAAATAGTTTTTCAAAAACTCAAAGACTATCTTATTAATCTACTTATTTTATTACCTCCTATGTGAGGAAAGCCACTCTTGTTATACCTATCAGCTACTAACCATGCTCTAGGGGCACTCTTGGCTCAACATGATGAAAATGGAAAGGATCACACTACATACTACTTAATCTATACTTTTGTTACATATGAACATAACTATGAACCTATTGAAAAATCTTGTTTGGCCATGGTTTTCGTAGCTTAGAAACTGTGCCATTACATGTTGAATAATAAGACCATAGTCATTTCAAAAGTAGATCCCCTAAAGTATCTACTATCTAAAAATGTCTTTGTAGGAAAGGATGGCTAAATAAATCATGCTTCTCAGTGAATTTGACATAGATTATGTCAATCAAAAGGCAATCAAGGTATAAGTTCTTATAGATCAACTTGCTAAATCACGTCTCATAGACACACAACCACTCACATTTCAATTTCCTAATGAATTTATCATGAATATCATTGACACACCCCGTGAGGAGTTTCCCTATAAACTATATTTTGATGGTTCATTCATTGCACATGGATTGAGGGTAGGCCTATTGTTTATTACACCACAAGGGGATATAATCCCTAAATCATTTAGAATCACATTTCCTTGTAAAAACAACATGGCTAAGTATGAAGCACTTGTTTTAGGACTTCAATAGTAGTGCTTTGGAATATATCTCATCTTGATGTTTATGGTGATTCTTATTTAATCATCAATCAGGTTACAGATCATTTTTAGACCAAAGATGACAAGCTCGTTCCATATAGACCCATAGTTCACACTCTTAAACAACAAATTGTCAATATTTAGTTTGAGAACATATTGAGTGATAGTAATAAAACTAAAAATGTCATGGTTAATATTGGCTCTCTGATTTGACAAATAGATAAAACTTAAGAGTATCAATTCTTCATTGATAATTTGTCAGCACTAGCTCATAAACCTTTAACCATTGCCATGATTTGTGATATTATTCATCCTAATTATATTTGGTACTTAAACCTTTACAACTACCTTCATGACCATGTTATTCCACTTAACCTATCTTGAAAACAAACAAAAGCCTTCATTCATCAATCCACTCATTATACTCTACTTAGATCAACCTTTTACCATCATAGTTTTGATAGAACTTTACTTTATTGCTTAACTTTGGGAGAGTCTACACTAGCATTAAGAAAAGTTAATGAAGGAGTATGTGGTGCTCATTATAGAAGGTTAGTCATATCTAAAAAGCTTTTATGTATTATTTATTATTGGACCAAAATGGAAATAGATGCCATTGTCTAAGTAAAAAGTGTTACAAATGTTAATGGCATGCTTATCTGATTCATACCCCAACAAAAACTTTGAAACTGATGTTGACACCATGGCCATTTTCTACATGGGGACTTGACCTCATTGGGAAAATTAACCCCACTTCATCTAATGGCCATAAACATATCCTTACCACCATCGAGTATTTCACTTAGTGGGTTGAAGCTATACCCCTCACTTACGTGACTAGAAAGCAAATTTCCAAATTCATTTTCAATGACCTCATTTGCCACTATGATATACCCTCTAATATTATATCTGATAATGGAAGATCATTCAAGAACAAGGATGTAGAATAGATATGTACTCAACATAACATCACAAAACATTTTTCTATAGCATATTACACCCACGGTAATGGCCAATTGAGACATCCAACAAAACCATTATCAATATTATCAAAAATATTGTCAATGATGTTGGTCATGATTGGCACCTCTAGATATTCCTTGCCCTTTGGGAATATCATACCAATCATCATACTCCCATAAGAGCCACTCCATACTCACTTATTTATGGTACTAAAGTCATCCTTCCCATTGAGGTGGAATTACCTTCACTATACATCTCTTTCAAGGATGTCCTAGATGATCATGACTATCGAGTAGCTCACCTACAAGATATAGATCTACTTGATTAGAAATGTAAAAATATGCTCAATAATCCTCAAGCATATCAAAATTGACTCAAAGGCCACTATAATCAACATGTTAAGGATAAAAAATTTGAACTTGGTGATATTGTTCTTAAAGAAAACCAAAAGAATAACACTGTTGAGAAAAATCATAAAGAGAAATTCATACCAAATTGGATAGGGCCTTTCATCATCACTATAGATTATGGATCAGGAGCATACATGATCACCACACTAGATGGAGATGAACTTCTTGAGCTAATGAATATTATTTATCTCAAGTGGTACTATGCTTGAGAAATAAGGTGTATTGTTTGTATGGACCATTTTAGTTATGCCATTTTGACACTATTCTTCTTAGTAAAAATAAAATCCTTATCCATCCTCTTCATCATATCCACTTTTTGATTTTATTCTATTGACCCAGTGTGTTCTAAAGCCTAGTCTGTTTAACCTTGGTTTTTTCTATTCATTACATAGTTTCAACCTCAAGGTATCTGATCAGTTTCATTAATTGGTTCAAGAACTTTAGATAGAGATTGTATTTTGGGACAATGTGACAAAAAATTTTGTAGTTACATCCTTCATTTTTTATTCCTTTATTACCACTGGTCTTGCTACTAATTATAATCACCTTTGGGAAAATTGGTAACATTGATCTATGCCATTATGTCCTAGTTATAACCACCTATGGGAAAAATAGGGGCAACCCTAAGCTTTGATGTACCAACTCACCATTTCCTATTTTATACTATGCCTTTTTACCAACTGTGCCTATTTTTTTTGAATTGACTACTACACTAGTCAAATTCCTCCGTTGTAAGGGTAGAAATATAGTGACTTGAGGTCCTCTTTAGGGACTATGTAGGTAGCACTCAAAAATTATTGAGGTCATCTTAGTCACTATTTCCACCATGCTCTCACCATTTTATGAGCAATCTAATCCATGCTCTCACCATTTTGTGAGCAATCTAAGCCATGCTCTCACCATTTTGTGAGAAACCTAAGCCACGTTCTCACCATTTTTCAAGATTGAACCATTTAGTGTCTTATCATTCTCGATTGAGTTGAGATGCTCCAAAACAATTCCAAAAAAAATTGAAAAATCATTAGAAAAGAATATAAATATTGACCACTTCTTTTACTTAAGGATTCTAGGAACCCTTACTAAGTTACAAGAAAATCACTTGTCACTTAGTTTCCCCATTTTTTTTGGCCTTTTCCTCATGCACTTGCCATTTTTCATGATCATTTCTCTTCTTATATCACATTCATTCTATTTGTTTTCCTCAATTATCACATTCTTCCCATTCCCTAGAAGAACTACATTTGGCTTGAAGTTTTTTTATTGGATATTACATCCATGGAACTATGTAGGCAACATTAATTTGCCTAGTGCATATGGAGATATCTCAACCACCACCTTCCTTTTATTCTATTTTTCCATTCTATTCATTTGTTAAGTTGTCTCCTATTTTCTAGGGGCAATGTTTGTAGGGTTTCTATTGCATTATTTGTTTATTTATTTATACTTTTTTTTTGCCTATTTATTTTCTTTCAACAATGTTGCCTTGATTTAGTTTATGTGTGTTCCTTGGGTGATTACTTTCCCATAATTATACTTAAATCCATCCATATTCATATGTTTACATTGTCATCATGGTTTATATCATTAGTGCATTATTTTCTATTCAGTATTAGATTACGGGAGTCAATCCTCATGCATATTTTAACCAAGTCCTCATGATGGTATACCATGATGCCTACCAACATGTGCTACAAAAAATCTTATCTTCAAGAAGTCTATTCATAAACGGAGGCATCTCTTCAGCACTGACATCTCGATTCCATCCTAATCGTATCCCCAATAGAGTAATTAACCATGAAAGAATTTCAACCTTTATTAGTTTAGATGTGCATCTCCATACTAGTAGGTTGCTCCAATTCATCATTATCTTCTATGTTAATTTATCATCACCCTCATCCAAGTTTATCATGTTTACCAGAATTGAGGTCTAATGATTATAGCTGCCTATGGGCAAATCATTCCACACTATCCCACTTGCATTTCTCAATGATTATAACCACCTTTGAAAAAATAATTGTGTTGTCACCACTTTATGTTTTCTACCCATAAAGGGGCATGTTATTGTTTGTCTATCCTAACTAGGGAAGCTCCATCTTCTCAATGATTATAACCACCTTTGGGAAAATCATTGTGTTATCATACCACATTACCACTATCGGGATACAATGTTTATAACTGCCTTTGGGCAAACCATTGTACACCATCCCACTTGCATTATTAATGATTTTGACCACTTTTTTTAGTATCATTATGTTTTCACCCCATCATCTTTCCTTTCTTTAGTCCCCTCATTTCACTTCTTTATTTTTAAGGGACCGTTTACCGACCCAATTATGCCAATCATTCCCTCGATGGGGCATCATATAATTAGTTTATCATCATTGTAATTGTAGGCATATAGAACCTTTTCATTATTTGATAAAATTTTATTTTGTTTATATATTTAAATGTCTTCCCAAATAGGGGCAAACTATAGACACCTAAATCTGGCCACCAATAACCTCTAACCAGGCCTTTGACCAATTTCTACCTAAAAAAGCACAATTTGGCCTAAAAACACTAAAACACACTAAATTATGTGAAACTAACATATTAAAGTTCTGATTTTAGATAGGGTATCCCTAAATGGGGTAATGTAATTTATGGGCCATCTAAATTTCATCAGTTCATTTTGAGTTAAAATGCCAATTTTGCACCTAGGTGCTCCAGATTATCTTTCTTATCAAATCTCTTACACAGATGTGTGCCTTTGTTATTTATTATTTGTAAGATTATAAATGTGAATATGGTTCTAGTGCATCTATCATGTACTTCCAATTCCAATCCAATCAAATTTTGGACTAATAACAAGACACTGCGATCAATTTGAGTAATTTGCACACAAGGTGCTTAATAATGCTTAAGAGATAATTAACCCAAATCAAGGTATAATAAAAAAATTCCATGGAAACTTGTTGAATACTTATTTTTGGAAATTAATATTGAATATTTTCATCATCAAGTGACCTCATTTCTTAGGAAGACATCCCTAGGCCATAAATGCCATAAATATTAGGATTCATGCCCTTCATGCCTCATCAATGCCTTCCATAATTCCCTTTATGCCTCTTAATTTCCCCTTATTCCAATGTAATGATGAGGATAATTATAAAATTAATTCCAAAAATTTAATTAATCCTCAACCACACATCTCAATCTTGAGATGGACAATTCAAGTTGATTCTAGACATTCTCAAAAATCTATAAATAGGAGGCCTCACCACATGAATTATAAGGTCTTAATTATGTAAAGTTATAATAAAAAATGGTTATATAAGCTTCAATAAACTATTTTTACCATGATAAATTGATTCTAGGCCAAGCCAAGCCACAAGCCAAAGGTACCAAGGAGAGATGGAGATAGACAAGCTTCTATTACCAAGGACTTCATGAGCACAAGCCAAGCAAGCCACCACTACAAAGGCATTTGGAGCATCCAAGGAAGGTGAAGGAATTGTATTTTCATTCCTTACTTTTTTTTTTTTTTTCTTTCATTCTTATTTTTTTAACTAAGCTCTCCCTAGTGTGTAGACATAGAGATGTTATGTTATTAGTGTGTTTGTTTTCATTTTGGAACTAACACCATACTAACCATTCTCTCGTGTCAAATTCTTACATCATAGTTTTTTTATGGATAAAATAATTTATCATGACTATATTTACCCTAATTATTCCTTATAAAACTTATTTTCACACCACTACTAACCATGTTATTCATTTTTCTTAATAGGCATATAGGTCTTTACTTAGGCTTCTTGACTACAAATTGAGAGGTTTATTCCTACACCTGAAGATTTAGAAATTTGGTTGTACTTTAAAAATGTTGGATAAGAATTATTATTATTAATAACCTTCCTATATAAATATTAAACCTTTATTTCACACCACACATGGCATCTTTCATCTTTTTTGCTTGTTAGAGGCCTTTATGCAGTCAATTAGGCCATATGACTACAAACTTGGAGAATGGGTCCTAATTTTGGCCCTGACTATATATTAGAGGATAATATAATGTTTTTAATGTTAATTTGAACTTATAAATTTCTTATAACCCTTTTTTCATCATAATCACCCCCTTTTCGTCCATTTTTCTATGATAGGTCTATAGGTTCATGCTTAGGTTTGTCTTGATTGTAGGTGGTCATTTATGGTCTTCAAAGCTAGTTTTATCCTTCTTGGAATTATTTTATTACATAATAACTCCACCCAAATCTCATTTTGACTCTTATTACTTACTTAAAACCTCAAGAATCCATTACAAGCATGTTTTCTATCTTTTGTTTGTTGATAAGCCTATAGACTATCTTTTAGGCCTAGAGCTTCCTTTCCTCTTATCTTTAACTTGGGAACCAACTTGATAAAAAAATAACAATATATATAGTATATATTAAAACTTAAATTATTTTTTCACATTATTTTAGTCATACATTTGACTTGATAACCCATTTTATCCTTGAGCATTCTATGTATAGTTCATTTATGAGGAGATTGAGGAAATTACAAATGAGTTTTTAGTAAAGAATATATAAAAAGGTATAAGGTTGGTATATTAATTATTTAAAAAAGTGTAGTAACTTATGAAAGTTTTAATATACTTATATTACCCCTCCTAACCCTTAATAGTGAGGGAATTTATTTTTTAAACATGTAATAATGCCTTAGGCTAAAAGGACTACCAATATGAGTTGGCTTAAAAGAACACCTTGGATGATGAATGCAGATGAATGGAGGGTAGATATGTCAATTATAGTATATAGGGAAACATTTTATAATATCATTTAAATCCCTTATTTCATTTTTTTCATGACTTTAAGAAGGTCTATCTTGGACTTTAACTTGTAAAACTCTCCTAAATGCATGATCCTCTCTCCCACTTCACTGTTATAGCTCATTGATGCTTGGAAATAGTCTGAGGAAGATATTAGGAGGAGTGAGTGATTTTTATAAGTTTATTATAGGTGATATAAGTGAGATAAATGTTCAAACTAAATAAACCTTACTAGAATTTCTTGAAACATGCCTACAACTCCTTCAAACTAGATATTTTGCCTTATCAAGACTTGTATGAGCCAAAAAAATGATAGATAATGTTAGGAGAGATTTATTTGGGTCATTCATGACCTTATACAATAATATCCATGTATTCATTGAGATTTAAAACTATAAAATTGAATAAAACTGACCCTTGTGGGGTTTAAATCTTCTTTTTTACCCCTTAACTTTTTAACAATTATTCATAAAGTTAAAGGGGCCTAAACAAAAATACACTACCATAAAATGGAAGGTAATTAGTTTCCCCTCATATTTCCAAGAGCTTGGACTCCAACTCTCTCTATCACCAAGTGAAAACCTATTGCCCTTTTCTTGAGTGGGTGTTTGCACTTTTTAGATCAACACCTCCATGTTTTGCATGGATTTGTGTATAAGAAGACCAAAAATACCTATGGGATAGTTTTTACATTGTAAACCATCATAAATATCTAAACAAGACCACCAAAAGTATAATTTTTTTAAGATAATAATTTTTATACCCCTTTGAGTTGTTGGAGATGATGAACTCAATAAATCTTCAGCTTCCTTAGACCTATACAAATGTGGTAGAGAGTGAAAAAATGTTTTATAACCTTATTTTAATACATATCTTTCAAAAAATATTCATTTATGTGTTGTAAAATGATGGATATCAATTATAAAGTGAAGTCCAATGTTGAAAATTAGTTATATAAAACCTTGGGAAAGATGTATGATTAGGTCAATCATGATGTCGTCATATAAGTGTTAGATGACTTAAAATATCTCCTTTACAAATAGAAAACATATATATTTTCTCTTTACTAGTAAGTTTTATCTTTATAATTGAAAAGCATAATAGTATTAAAGTAATAAAATACCTTAATCTTATCAAAATTACCTTAAACTCTCTAAATATCCTTTGAAATAATGTGATCAACTTACTAGTTCTATTTCCTTGAAAAATTTTATTAAAATTTGACCATGTTTATTCCTTGACGGTTTACCACCTTTTCTCCATGATCATGCCTCCATATTGACTTGTTTTACCCTTTACCTTAAATTTGTCAAACTTACCTTAAATAATGCTAAACACATAATGAAGACCATGTGAAATGACCATACATTAAAAGACAACATGAATTGACTCATATATTAGTTAGACCATTATAAATTACCTATTAAGATGCCAAGGAAGACATTTTACCTATAAACTTGGATCATTAATGACTAACACCAAACCTTCTTAATGGCTATCAACAAAGTTAAGACTAAGTAAAACAATGTTTCCTATGATCCTCATTCATGGTATCCAAATTTTGACTAAAAAATTTGAAAACCTATTGGGATTAAATGATTTTTATGCACTTTAAACTAGCTACCTAGTCTATCCATTAGGATATGTAGGCATTTAAGATCAACACAAAACATGACTTAACCTCGACATATGACTTTAAACTTCTTGAAATAATTGAAAAAACTTATTTCCTTTACTAGGACATTAAGATAAAAGTAAAAACAATAAAATAAGACACATGTAATAAAACCACAAGGGAAAACATTGTGCCACAAAGAACGTAGAGAAAAAACAAGACAAGAACTAATCTATAAAACTAACCTTTCCAAACTGATCCTCCTAGATCAAAAGTAAACCTCCTTTAGTCACATTATTGTGATGATAAATTATGATATGTAAGCTATTTATAATTTTTTATTCTTGCTTGAAAAAATTATTTATTGACCACCATATTCATGGGATTGACCTCAAATGGTTATACAAAAATAAACATGTCTCTGACAAAGACAAATTCATCTTGATTTTCAATTCCTACCTCATACTATTGTCAATCCTTGGCAATATGAGAGACCTCCAAAGTGATCATGTTTTGATTCATAAAGGTATAAAAATTCTCAAATTAATCTTTTATTGGATCCTTAAATTCCATCATATGCTCATATTTAAGAGTGTAATATTCATTAGACCTTTATACACCATCGATTTGAGCCTATTATTTATGACTAATAAAACTTATTAGCTTTCTAAGAGTTTTGTGTTTCTCATCAACAAATTCCCCTTGTTCTTCTTGATGTGTTAGCCTACAAAAATCTTCAAAATCCTTTAAAATTTATAATTAGGACTACCACATACACTCAAGACCTCTTTGAACTTGTTCATGAGACTCAACAACGTAGTCAAACATGGTGTTCTCTTAAAGAGATTTATCATACATTTATTCATCATGCTCATTATCTAAGACAATAATCTTATCACTCTCTTCATGGGTTGTACGTTAAATATCCAAACTATAGGAAAAATTTTATATCTTTTCCCAAAGGGAAGCTTCTTCTAAGTCACTTTAAAGCATGCCAAGTTCATTCTCTATCTTTCTATTCTATTGAAGGATAATGGGATGTTCAAATGATTAAAATTCTTGAGTATACTCATGGCATGGTTTCAATATATCTTATTCAAGTTATATATTTTCCCCATGAGGTTAAAAAAGAATAATGGCCAATATATCTTCAAGAAGACTTACCTCATGTTCAACTGCAACATGCTTAACTACTTCATAATCACCTTTTTATTCATAAGACTCAATCCATGAGAAATAGATTGGTATTATTATTATTCCATGAACAATGGAAGTTCATATTCCCATTTTGGGTTTAATTCATCATGTCTCTCTTGTGCCAAACCTAATTTTTTATCTTCTAAGAAACTGCCAAATTTTATAACCTCATGTTGGAGTTCACCTTCATTTCCTAGAGGGATCACATGATTTCCAAGCAAGTTCATTTATTCTATGATACTATGGTACAATTTTTGCCATGTATAATCAATATCTTATTATTCACTCTTTTCAATGGAATCACTTTTAAATTAGTTTATTATCATGTTACCATGCTATCCTCCATCAATACCATCTTTCTCATCACCCTTGAAGACCGATTTGTATCCTTATTGACAAATATTATTTCCAAGAAAGATTTATTCATCATATATGCTAGAAAAACTCTCTTTATAACCTTATTTATATTCACTTGTAGATAATTGATTATTATTTTTAGGGATTTTAGTCTCATCACATAGTTTGATAATCTCTCCTTCACACCTAAATGTCCATCTTCTACCCTTAATACAATTGGCTATCCTTCATAAAAGGAGGGAGTGTGAGAGTAAGAGACTTAATTTTATTTCTTGAAACCTCATAAAATGTCCTTCCAACTTAGGAATTTGGGAGTACTAGGTTGATTATGATGTTATTGAATGGATGGGGAAGGTAAATGAGTTAAGGATGTTGTATTATTCTCTTTCCACTCTTAAATATATTTATCAAACATGGATGTGTCTTAAAAATAATGAATGGATATAACTTGAAGTATATGTGAATAACTTGAAGGGTTTGCAAGATATTTTGAATTGACCTCTATATACCTCCCCTTCTTGAATTTATATAGGCATGGGAAAAGGAGCATTACTGAGAGTAGGCATGACATAATTAGGAGTATTATTCTAATAATGTCTCCAAGATGGAATTGTGTAATGCTCTTGAGGAAGATTGAGTGAATATTGCATTGGCATAGACCTATCTTAATGACTTATTACAAATTGGGATAGGTTTGGGGGAAAAGAAGATTGATTTGGATTGGGAGAAGGCATACAAAGATGAATGTATTACATTTTTTTCCTATCTTCATGTACTAATATATTATATAGACATTAAATTAGACCTCTTACTTATATAACTTCATCAATTGGTAGATGTTGGTTTTCTCTTTCAATGGATGTCCACTTGCTCTTGACCAATTAAAAGAAACTATTTAATTTATGAATAATATTAATTTAAATTTAAGGTATAGATACACTTATGCCAATATAGTATTCTCTATAAATCTCCCTCATATGAAATTAATATTCTAATATAATGTACTTTATGGATTGAGTAGGATTATCATAACTTTGACAAGATTGACTAAAGGGATAAGTAGGTTACCAAAGAGCCTAAGTGGGATTAATAGATGGCATATAAGGTTGATGATATCCTTTATAAGGTTAACATGATACTAATTGAGATCCAATTTTAGTGAATCCATGAATTCCATAAACCTAATATGGATAATATGAAGGCATATAATATGCATCTTGACCAAAAGAATGATTAGGATATATACCAATTTTCAAATTTTAGACACATAGGTTGATTGTACCAAATGAGATTCACTTAGAGTAACCATTTATGATTGTGTGATTGTATCCAAAGTATTATGTGTTTAAGATAAGCATAAATAACTATTTAATGGTATGCAATCTTGGTCCCACCGAGCATGCTAGAACTATTATCATTAAATGTTGTACCTTTGAAGAGGTTGTTTAATCCTCCTCACTTAAGTGATAACATGGATACACATATAATATATTGGTGGCCTAATAAATTATTTTTATCTCTATAAATGGATATATTCCTTGATTATATCATCCCAAAGATACTACTGGACATATTACATACAAAAGAAAAAGGTAAGAGAGCTAAAATTAAAATAAACTAGGGAGGTGATGCATAAAATTAACGCCTTCCACCTAACTATCATGTAATAAAAACATAAATTATACATTAATCTAATCACACTACTCATTTAAACAACCTAATTTTGTTAATCAACCATAAGTAGTATTTATTTTGTTACACTTTCACATGGTCTTAGTGATAATTATAGCCCTTATTTACATGGCCATTTTGAGTCTATAGATATTTTGTATGTCTTATTTTTCCTATTTGTGACACTCCCAGTAGTAACATGACACCATTTAATAGTTAAATGGTCCCCTAACCTATCTTCCATGACTTTAGATTTGTTATGAGCATTAGGATACTATCACCACTTTTAGAATAGTTGTGTCACATGGTAGTAATACCAAGTTATGTATCTAGTGTTTGATGGGTCTTTTCACTTATGTTTGAGTTGTAACACCTTCATGATCCTTATATTGTGTTTTTAATCCCTATTTTATGAATTTTAAGCCATAAAATAAGGTATTATATTAAAAATGTAGATCCTTCTATATAAAGAGCTTCACAAGGCATTTTACATATAGAATTTACTATTTTGTCACTTAATTACATAAAACCAGCCAATAATAAAGCTCAAATACTTTTAATAATACTTGGTCTTCACACCTAGACATTTTAATTCTTGATCAAATAAGGTAATAAGATAAAATCATTCTATCATACTATGCAAGTTGATAGTGCATGTTCCCTAAATTAAAACTACATTTGATTTGAGAACCCTAACATTGGAGTTAATGTAGGCAGTGACCAAGATAAGGGTTATAATACATGTGATAAAAACATCACAAAACCATGTTTTTATTTTAATTTTTGAATTTAATCCATTTATTGTTTCATGTGTGCAGGTATTCATTAGGGTATTAGAGGAGATTCAGCCAAAATAATGACATAGACGAGCCCCCAAGTGACATAAAAACACCCATAAGACCTCCAAAAATCTCATAAATTCATTGAAATTTAAAAATAGTCCCTTAAAGAAGTAAAATAGAGATAAAATTGGACACTATCACCATATGGCACTACTATCTTGAGAAGGGCACTATTGGACAGATCTAAATCTCAATAAATAGTTAGAAGATGAAAGATTCCTTTGTGTTTACTCAATCGTTTCCAGTACCTTGAACCATGTGAATTTTTTTACCTCTAGATAAGTTATTTTCATCCTCTCACTTTCTATTTTAGGAAAGTTTAATTGAGTCAATAATTTACAATTTTATTCCATATTAACAGTATACTTAAACCTTTAACTAAATGGGATCTACAATAGTAAAACCCTAAAAGTTTAAAACATTTGGTGAACCCTTCTTACTTTGAATATTTATTAAAACGCTAATTTTCATTAGGGTTTACCTTATCTAATTTTTTTGAATAAAATTAGGGTTAGAAAATTTTCTAATTTTCTAAACTTTATGCATAACCTAGCTAATTTAATTACTCTTATATTAGTGTTACATGTATTTAATTTAATTTAAATTTTTACAACAAAACCCTAAATCAAAAGCCTAGATCCACATATTACACCCCTATACATACATATATTATTATTTAGTGTTTAAATCACAATCCTATTTTTTATTACAAATGTTGTTCAACATCTCACACATTGCAAACATACTTATGTCAGATTATATTATACCTCTTATTTGGCAAGTTTAAAATAGAATCTAAAAAGTTTTATATACCTCGTCCACTTGATGTGCTCTTGAATTTTTATCATGATTATAAAAATTAATGGATTAATTTTTATTATTGTAAATTAGATAATAATAATGAATTCATTTATAATGATGATTTTGACTATTATCGTAATGATGGATATGATGATTACTATGAGCATGACAAAGAAGATGAACATGGGGATATATTATAGACATTGTATTCTCTTTCCTCTCATGCTTATTTTACTCCTCAAAATTTAAATAACAATATAATTCCAAAATAACCTCTTGTTGGTAGTGTTATCATCCAATGTGATCCTAAATTTTCAACTCCTTTAGCTACCTCATTATTAATCTTAATTCAATATAATTACACTACATGAAAACCATATTTTCATGATTTAGGTAATGTAGATATAAACAATGCATATTATTTACCCTTCACAATTAAATTTGAAAATTAAGGTATCAATTATGTTACACATTATAGTAATGCACAAACTAAGGTAGATAAAATTATATTATCACCTTCGTTCACATTCCAAGCTCAATGCAATGATTATTTAAAATAAGTTGTTGATGTAAATGCTTATAAATATTGTCTTATATGTCATAATATGAAAATATAAAACATGATTTTTACTTTTCCTACCCTTGATTTTAAAATTACAAATGATAATCATGCTTGCATTCCAAAAATAGCTAGTAAAAAAATACCTTGTATTACCTCTGCATATGGTGACGCATTGCATAATAGTAAAAAGTTAAAATATTTCCCTTCTCTTTTTATTAATGATCATGTGGATAATATTTATTATACTTATACTTATACAAATGATTCAAATTTTGATTTTGATGAACCATAAGATAATGGCAATTATTGTGATTATGATTAAGATGACATAGAATCTATAAATTCTAATTCTACTCCCACCTCATCTATCTCTCTTGTTCAACCAAACACTAGGTCACATTTATAAATACATACACACTTATTATTATGTAACCATCATGTGATACTTCTTCACAATTTAAGAGATACTAAGGAATCTCCCTTAACCCCACTTACTGCAGTAGAACCTATTTCGCAAACTAACCTAAATAAGTGTTATAGCTCATTTCCATCTAAATAGGTCCTAGTTATCAAAACTATAAAATTATATTAATCTCAAACCAACCCTCTTTAAAATTATTTCCAATATAAGGTACCAATGGCTAAGATAAATAACAAAATTCAAGAATTAATTGAACCCCTTGATGATAGTAATATACCTTCACAAGTTTTAATATACTTAATTCATGTTGTGGGTGATTTTCAATAATAAGTACATAATATCACTTTGGAGAAAAAATCATGCCAATCTTAGTCTAATGTCAATGTTATATATTATAACCCTATTCTATATATAATATCAACTACAAGGTTACCACACAACTTTTATGTATTAGTGTTACCTTTATTTAATGGACATAGAGATCCATAATTGAAAATTAAATATTATGATAAAGACATGGCCCATATTATAAATAATTTGAGTTTACTACAATTGTTTCAAAATTTACTAAATGGGAAATCACTAGATCGGTTCCAACACACAATCTCTAGTGGATGTTTACACACATATGATGAGTTTGAGATAGTCTTTCTCAAGCATTACATATAGAAAAAGGAACATCTAGTCACACATGAGAGGTTACCTTCATTAAATTAGGATGAGATATATCCAACATTTGAATACATTCTATGGTTCAAATATTTTTTACATTATCTGATTTATCAATTAAAAAATTAAGGAGTATAGTATATCTTTTCTAGAAGTTTAATCCATCCTCTAAAGGAGAGATTATTATATCAAACATCTAAATAATTATAAATTCTAAGTAATTAATATATAACATTATCAAAAGAGTTGGGATTAGTAATTACATAGTTAGAGGTATATTTGGCTATATACCCCTTAGAGCCTTAGTCATAGAATTTGGTAGAAGAGACTACTCCACTTAATATTAATTACTCAATAGAACGTAGGCCACTAGTAAATATACTCCATAATGGCAAAGAGACACTATGAAAAACACCTTATGTAGTGATAAAAACATAGGATATATATATAGGGGTTATATAATTTTTAGATAAGGTTGGGCTTCATGACATTTTGCTTACATTATTAGATTGGGGGATGATCACACTTCTTTCAACTCATCATCATCTGCCAAAAAATATGTATGGGGTGTTGCATAATCCATATTATTATTCTCATAGGATAAATGGACATTCAAATTATCATTGTTATGCACTTTGAGATCACATCGACCGATATGTTATTCAAGGCATTATAGAGTTTACACATGGGGCACTGAGCTCTCATTTTACATACACTCCTAGATCACACTCCTCTACAATAGAGTTATCCTAGAATGTTGATTTTAAGGAACCATTGGTTACTCATTATATGAGCCCTAACATCTCTAGGACAACTATTTATGAGTAATCCTGTACACCATAGTTTCAACAAAAATGGAAACTAGTTCACATAGCTTAGAATGCACATCTAATGCATACACCAATCAAGCTATATGGGAAAAACCAAAAACCCAAGGACATGGTTTAAGTTAAAACACCAATAAATATGTATGGAAATAATTATAGAGATTGAAACATATCTCTAGTATGTACACAAATCAAGATATATGGGAACAACTACAAACCCAAGGGCATAGTTTTAGTTTAAACACTGATAAAGGTATTTGTAAATAATTAAAAAGATCATAACATATCTCCAATTCATACACCAACCAAGATATTTTTAATAAATTATATAACTTACAGTGAAGTTTTATAACATCAAAGAATTAATCATTTTACACCAAAGTCTACAAATTTACATACTAGTCATGCATCACATAAAGTTCTAGTTTCAACATCTCTTTCTACATCAACACAGGATGAGTAGTATGGTTACTGGACTTCCATACCATTTGGGTTTAGATAGGGCATACCATCATTACATGTTATACATGTATAAATCTTATGAAACACAAAAAAACTCTATACTAATAAATACAAAATCCTAATCGACTACACATATGTCTAAACATTCATAAAATAGATACAAATTCATTTATTTTACTCCAACCAAAATAAATTACACATATAAACATCTCAAAAAATAAAAATAATTCAATACATAATAATATATACACTACAACAAGATCTAATTAATAGTACAAATAGTGCCAAATTTGACAACAAACATCCATATCTATAACTTAGAATATAGTTTCAATACAAATATATTCCATTATTTAATGATGTAGACATGACTACTGGGATAATTCCCTCACTCTCACTCTTAGATACATTGAATCTAAAACTAGAGGCCCCACTATAGCTACGTGGTCTAAATCAACAACTCCATCTACTTTTCCTCTCATGATACATGCCCAGATCATCAATACATTCAACAGGGTCTCACTAAAGTCATATGAAGTCATTTACAATCTAAATACTAACCCCACCTATAACATTAGGTGAAATAATGATATGTTTATGCAACTCATCATGTGCCTCATCTCTATATGTCATCACTTTCTTGTATGTTGTAGTCACTATTATTCCACAGTCAAACAAATTATCATACACCCCAGCCAAATTAGTTTCACTATATACCAACCTATCATTGATGGAATCGTCATTAATATGTTATGTCAACATGTGTAGTCTTGAATAAATTGTGACCTTCTAATACTCATCATCCACTAAAACTTTAAGTATCCTCATCATTCATAAGATTTTATTGAGGTCAACTACCCCCATTTCTTAAAACTGGGGACCCTTGTTTTAAACTATGCAAATTTGTACCTTAAAGTTGAAAATTAACTTGATTAGAGTACCACTAGCATGTTTTCACATTGTATTTATTTGAAGATAATCCACACATGGTTCTCATTTAGATTAATGGACATGTTTTTAGATGATCATGGCTTTACCCCTTCTAATGTTGCTAAAAATTATTGTTTATGTTTATGTATTGTAGGTTCAATAGATTCTCATTTAGGAATGAATATACATAGGGTTTTGTGCTTCAATATTAAATTGATATTTTATTATCCTTTAATTTGTCAAAGATAAATTGGATCTATTTTAATTCATGTTAAAATCCTAGTCTAATGTTTTAACCTAGGTTCATTTTGAATCAAATTCAAATTTACATGATAAAAATTATTTATGCCATGGAATCAACTTAATTTTTATCCCAAGGCTTATTAATCTTTTGTAGAATTACTAGACCTTAGTATAAATATATTATACTTGGTCCCTCTATATCATGAGCCTCTTTAACTATTTATCATTGGAGTGGTATAACTAACTCCATGGTCCCTTTATTATGATTTAGAACTTAGCCTAACAATTTTATCCTAAGGTTTTATTATGTTTGTCAACCTGAGTAGAACCTTAGTCTAAAATATTTAAGATAAGTTACATATATTACCCAAGTTTTGACTTAAATTTATTTATTATATACAAGATCAATAGTCTATGTTTTCTCATGCGAACAAGATCTAGTGGCACATATAGAGTCAACAAGTTAAGAGCCTTAATTGATGATGTACATTTACTTGGGTGATGGAGATCCAATGGTGTGAGCTTAAAGTTTAAAATTCAATATATACCCTAATATAAAGTTCAAACATCTTCCAAGGATCAATGGTATACATTTTCTTAGGCATGATTGATTTAACAATGCATGCTAAGTCAAATTTTCAACTAAATCCCAAGACAAATGAGAAGGTGATAGGTATCAAAATATCAATGAAAGAATATTGAATAGCCAATAACATTCCACCCCTCAAATTGAGATCTTATGGAGTGCATTTATCAGGAAAAATAGATCCAATGGTACATGATGAAGGTCAAAAATTCAAAATCCTTGAGGGAAAATGTGAAGATGACACATGGCATAGCCACAAGCCAAAATCTAAAGCTTGAACATCTTTCAATGATCGATGGTATGTAGATGAGTGTATACATTTAGATCAGTGGTCCATGGAGTAGGAGGCATAATTAAGTAGATCAAGATAAATGGGGAATGATTAGTCCATGCAAACAAGATCAATAGTGTGAGATCGATGTTGACATTTCAATAAAGATAAGATTGAATGTGGAAGTGACAAGTGTCATAACTATGGGGAACATAGTAAGTAGCTAATAGAATTAAATTTTTTAGATCAAGATCAATGAACCATGTTGATCTAAGAAAATATATCCAATTGTGTGAGGCAAGGAAAAATTTTCAAAGGTCCCACAACCAATAAAATATTAACACATGTCCAAGCATGACAAATGGTGATATTTTAAATATCAATGAACAAGATGCCATTGTGATGCCACATTGAAGCCACATAAGTATAATATGCCAGTTTGAATATTTTTTAGAACCAAGAAATATTATTGGGATATTAATGGTAGGTGTTGTCATTGATGTCTATAAGGTAGTATAATGACGAAGTGGTCTAGAAGGTACATTGAGCTAGAGCATGGTGGTCTAATGTGCTTGGTGTAGTGAAATGCTTACATGAAGTTTGTTTAAGTGAATGTATGGTGGTGTGGAGAATGGTTTTGTATTTAAAGACATGAACCTGGAATTTTTTATGTAGGTAAGAGTGATTTCATGAGGTTCTCATGAAGTATGCAGGTCTGGTAGGTTTGACCATGCATGGTTGCCTATAGGGTTTTGAGTCTTATGGCTTGTATGCCATGGTATGGAGATTAGTATTATTTTAATATGCATGTTGGACATGTATATGATACTGAGAGGTTAGATAGATGACTTCCAAGTGGTTATAAGTGGTCTATAAGGTTGTTTAGCTCTTGGCCTAGTTGCCCTAGGTGGGCTTATGAGGCTTTGTGAAGGGTCAAAGGGTGTTTGTAGGTTGGTGAATCTTGTATATGAATGGGATATGGTAAATAATTTTTTTTAAATCATGTTTATGATGACTAAGGTTGGATAATGAGATAAAAAGTTAGAAATGATTTCATATGCTTCAGAGGGTGCTTGAATGGTGAATTATAAGCTTGAGAGGAAATTTATCATGGTAATTAACTCATGTATAATTGTCATGGGTACTTGATACTTTATAATAATGTGGAGAGGGTTCCTAAGAATGATTTACAAGAATTATTTCATTGATTAAGGTCTTATTATTTATGAATGATTGTTAAGAAGGTAAGTAGATTTTTATGGTCTAAAACCCTAGTCTTAGATCTGATTAGAGAAAGCTTGTTGTATATATACCAAAATGGAGTGGTTGAAAAAAATTTACTACTAAAACTATATATGAATCATCTAGGCATCTTCAGGTTGTAGTGGTGTGTCAAGGTAGTGAGCAAAAGGTATAAAAATATGCTTATTTCTAAAGATTTTAGTGCTACAGGTAGGGTTGACTGAGTCAACACATGAGATTCATTGGAGATTGAAGGTAAATAATTTTTATTCAGGTATATGGAGTTATTTTTTAAATTTATGTGATTTGCGTCAATTATCTAATCAATAAAGTTGCCTTATCACCAATGTCCCAAATAGTGGAAATAATGACAAAAAGCCATTCAGAGTGAGAACCTATTAAGGGATTTTTTCAAGTGTTTAGGGATGGAAAAAATGGTTTGGGGTATTATTTAAAGACATATAACTCATATTTATATTATTTTTAATTATTTATTATGCTCATAAACTAGCTAGTAGGAGCTCACAAAATGACTAGTCTATGTAAGATAAGATAATGGAATCCATAACAGTGAGAATGGTATGTAGTAGCAAAGTGTCCATTCAAGCATATGAATTTTATGTTTTAATATGTTATAATAAGGTATTATGACCTTGTACATGAATTATAAAAACTTTTAAGTGATCTTATAGGAGTTATGAGTCATGCTCAACATGACTGTGTTTTGGGTCAAGATGACTGCTACAAGCATGCCAAGAAAAGTGAAGTGTCTAAGGTCTTATGAAAAATGGTGGTGAATAAAATGAAAATATTGGTGTTTTTAAATATAATTTTTATATAATAAACATTTTTTTAAGATGGTGAGTTATTTTGAGTTTTTTTAACGTGAAATCCAAATTGGCTTGTCAGACTGTGTTAAGACAGTGAAATAAAAACCTAAGTGATTGGTCTGTAACACCAATGAATGATGCTATAAAAAGAAAAAAAATTGTATGTTGATATATAAGACTAATATAATATATTAATGTTATTTATAATTTTTTAAATCATCCTTTCAGGTAAAATAGATAAGATGTTATATGACTATACTTTGACTGAGTATGACCAGTCTGAGTGGTCATCTTGAGACAGTTAGTTTGAAGATATTTTGCTTATGTTATGGTGAATAATGGATTAATTAATTTTTTTAAAGTCATTTATTCCATGTAAATATTATTTTTTTAGGATTTTATTTTATAAAATCATCTGTGTGCTTCAATTCTAGAAGATTGTGTTTTCTATGTTTCTAGGCCTATTAGTAAGTAGGCTAGAATGGCTTGGTTCAAGGTATGAATTGGTGTTCTGAGTGTTGTGGAAAAAATAAGGAGTGATAAATAATATATTGGAGGCATATTTTATGTTCTTAATTCATTTATTTAATCTAAAGGTAGACCAAGTATTCCAAGGTGTAGCGTGTTGGTTTGTAGGCCTAATTCATTTAGGTCTATATTTGGCCTATTTGGCGCTTTTGGTCTTAAGGGAAATGACAAACCTAAGGATTGTATGTATCTTACATATAATGTGTATGAGAATATATTTAAAATATATATAAATCATGGAAATAATATTGGTTGACCAAGATGGGTTAGATGAGAGTATGGTATATATATTAGGCCTAATTGGCCTATTTTGGAAGTAAGAGGGAGTATGGACTAAAGTGAAATAAAGAGCTATATAAAGGAGAAAAGATAGGTCATTGAGGACCATCATAGGGTGAAGAGGATCATACATGTTTTTTTTTTAGGTTATTGAGTTAACAAGTTATTAGATCTAACAGTCTAAAGGGTGACCTGGTTTAGTGAATGAGTCAGGAGTGACTACCTGGAGAAGAGAAGCAGGTTTGAAGGTGATAGATCAAGAAAAGGTCATCATTAGATGTAGAAGACATCAGATAAATGGTGGACATCATATTTTATCTAGTTAAGCTGGTGATTAATCACCTAGGGATTTGTATCCTCCTTAGTAGTTAGAGCTAGCTAAAGGTCTAGTAGGTACTGGACTAAATTGAGGGGTGGGTGCTCCTTGATTAATTGATGATGGTCTAAAAGTCTCATGTTTTTGATATATTTATAGGATAGTTATTCCATTGGTAATAGGCTTGAGAGTGTATTTTATCCCCCATGAGGGTTTCCCACATAGATGAGGTTTACTTGAGTTGATTATTCTTGATCTTGCTTATGTGTTGATTTGTTTATGTTATGCTTAAGTGTTTTTTTCATTGGAATAAAATGGGATTTAGTATGAGATCTTGAGAAACTAATTCAGCCCCTCCCCCCTCTCTTAGTATCTACTTCCAATAATTGGTATTAGATTAGGACCTTTGAATGAGGCTTGATAGCCTAAAGGTGATCCTAAGTAGCTTAAGGTATGATGAAGACAAGGTTCATCTTATTTGTAGTGATGAATATGTTTATGAAGATCAGAGTTGAATTATACATAGAGGTTTTCATGTTGGCACTCAGAAGTTCAAAGAATAAATATTATACTTAAGCCAAATCCAATATCAAATAGAAATTATATGGTAGGGATTATTTAAGATGGTCTCTTGGTTAGCAACCATGATAGGTACAAATATGTGCAGGTGTCTTGAAAGGTAGATGTTTGCATTTGAAGGAGAAATTGATCATAAAGCAAGACAAGATCTGCATTGTGAAGAAGACCTTTGGTGAGTTGAATTATTATTTTTTTATCATGTCTATTCAAAATGTTCAAGAAAGGTTGTGTTAAGCAAAATAAAGATCAAACCTATGTTAATAGATAAAAGGACCTTGAAGACATATTGAAAGATAGTCATATTTGTATAAGGTCTCCATGAGACTTAATGAGGGTATGCGAGCTAATGAAGCTTTATAAGTAAGAGAGAATGGTTTGTGGATACCTATGCATGGATAATACTCATATAAAATGGAAATAAAGTCTATGATAAGGTCTAGTTTATTAAGAGAAATTTAGAAGTGTGTGTTTCTGAAAGAAAATCTCCATGGAAGTTGACTGTGTCTCAACGTCTCTTAATTGATAGACTAGTGTGACTTGCTAAGTTGAATGGTGACCTTAGACTCTTAAGGTGACTAATAAAAGTGTTTGATATTGTTTTCAAGGTAATGTTCAAAGAAACATAAGTCAGAATAGGGGTATTAAAGTTGAGGATTAGCTTTCAAGATTAATGTTCTTGAAGAAGAGAATTAGTGTTCATGAGTTACAATGTTTGGAGCTGATCTAAGAAGTGACCTCATAAGGTCATATAGGAGTGTGATGGCATCATGAATAAATTTTGAGTAATCTAAGGTTGATAGTTGTTATAGGTTTCTTGTTAGGGTTCTGAGTATGCTTATTGCAAAGGTTGAAGAATGTTGTTTCAAGATTTGCCTATGGGTACATGCTTTGTAGATGAGATGTTCAGAAAGGGAGAATGATCTAAGGATCAATGAATGATTTTAAGTATGTTGTTTGATCTCTGTTAAATATATAAATATTACATAAGTTTTGAGTTTACATAATAGGGTCTTAATTATGAGGGTGAGGTTGATCCTTTTAGTTAATTTGAAGGGCTTTCACGAAGAGATCAATGGACTAAGAGGTTGGTTATGACCTTAAGGTCATGTATCATGAGTTTAATTATTTTGGTATTCTATGTTGAGTGTTTTGGAGGAAATTTAGCTTATCAAATGAATGATAGATAATAGGTGTATATATAAAATTATATAACTATGTTTTTCTATGAAGTACTTTAAAGAGTTCATAGCCACAATGAATTGTGGTGTCTAAAGGATAAATGGTTGAGGGATTACAGATATATTTATGTGCTTCACGAGATATTTATTTAGGTTGTGAATCATGTGAGTTATTCAAGAGGTATGTTCAAGTTTCTTGGTCCTAAAAGGACTTTTTGATTAATTTTTTGTGCTAGATTTGAGTAGTGATCTAAAGGAGATGGATGAAGCTATTTATATGAGGTCATGGGGAAGATAGTCATGATTCATTCTTAGGTGGTATGATTCCTTTATGAGCTCATATGTGATTTTTGTGGTCAAAAGATAGAATTGACCGATTTTGGTAGTGATGACTGCCTAGAAATTACCCAAGTTACTCATATAGTGTTCTAAGGTGGATATAAGTTTTAAAATGAGGGATTCAAGTTAGTTTTGATGTTTTAAAAGAGGGAGGATGGATTGGATATTTCCATGAGGTGATTAGGTATACATTTTCCCTTTTTTTCAAGGTGCCTATTATAGATAATGAGCCTATATGCATAGATTGCTTGGTTTTAAGGGTCACTTGAAGAATGAATATGTGTCATATAGAATTTTTTTGCTTAATAAGGTTTTCACATGTCATTATGACATGTTCTAGGTGGTTTCATAGGTTGATGAATTATTTTATGCCAGGTGGAGCATTTTGAGTGGTCTCTGGCTCTTCTTCTTAAGAACATGTGTTTGGAGGCTTAAAGTAAATCCATTTTCCAAAAGGTATGGAAGCTTTAAATTTGGCATGGAAGTGGGTTTGGTGGTCTCCAAGTGTGGTATCTAGATTAGGGGTCAGTGTTGACCAAAGGTTTACTTTTTGACCAAGGTTTACTTTGAAGACCTATTAATTTAGGCATGATTGAAAAAGTGATCATTATTTGGATTTGAGCTCTAAAAGATTCAAATCAGTTGAATGGGACAATTTGGTTATTGGAACAAGTCTTAAAGTGGTATGAAGGTGAGCATATTTCAAGTTATTCAAGTTTTTGTCTTCTAGGAAACCTAATTGGCTAAAAGGCTAAAGAAGGAAGTATGCTAAGGAGGATGTGTTGGAGGATAATTTTTGGCATGTATTAGGGGGCATCATATTGGTCTTCAAATATGAAGTTTCATGGCTTAAACTGATTAGGTTAGAGAGTAGGAGGTTTGTAGTGGCTAGATAGGGCTATAAGGGGTCTAAATAGGCATAGTGAAGAAAATGAAGATTGTTGAATAAATTGTCCAAAGAAGGTTGGAATTTTTGGTTCTGGTTGAGCATGTTTGTATATTCTAAGAATGATTCATGTGTGGTTATATGATTAAAGTGCCCTTGGTTTTATATGTAGTACCTTGAAAGTGATGATAAGTGAGCTTGTATAGAGCTTTAGTACTCTATTTTATATTTAAAGTGATGGTATCTATTCTTGGAGGTCCTATAGGTGTGAATGGGTTGTGTATACTAAGTGGGGTGCTTCAAAGTGGAGTAAGGTCCTAGGGGTAGCTATGTTACCATGTAATTAGTGATAGGTCTAAGGATCTAGGTAGCTTGGGAGTAGTTTTTGAGTGTAAGAACATTCCAAGGGGGAGTTGTGATTATTTGTGGCTAGAATGGTACTCTTTTAGATGTATTCCTATAGCTTATCTTGATTCAATGTGTCTTTGGTAGCTTACTTGGTTGATTCTATGGTGCACAGTGTTAAAGGGAGTCCACTTTATCATTTTGGCAAAGGGGGTGAGAGAAAAGGTGTGTTGTCATTAATGACAAAGGGGGGGATTATTGGTATATTGATGGTAGGTTTTGTCATTGATGTTTATAAGGCATGTGTAATGACAAAGTGGTCTAGCAGGTATAATGAGATGGATCATGGTGGTCTAATATGTTTGGTATAATGAGATGCTTGCATGAAGTTTCTTTGGATGAATGTATGGTGGCATGGAGCATGGTGTGGTATTGAAATACATGATCTTGGAATTTTATATTTATTTCATAGTTATTTCATGAGGTTCTCATGAAGTATGTAGGTCTAGTAGGTTTGACCATGCATGGTTGCTTATAGGGTTTTGATTCCTATGGCTTGTATGCCATGGTATGGAGCTCAGTATGCTTGGAATATGTATTTTAGACATTTATATGATACTAATATGTTATATATAATACCTCAAAGTGGTTACAAGTGGTCTTCAATGTTTTTTGGATCTTGGCCTAATTGGCCTAGGTGGGCTTATGAGGCCATGCGAAGAGTCAAATGGTGTTTTTAGGTTGGTGAAGATTGTATTTGCATTGGATATGGTTAGAAAAGTTTTTTAAAGAATTTTTATGAATAATAATGTTAAATAAGGAGATAGTAAGTCATAAATGACTTCATGTACTTTAGAGGGTGCTTGAATGGTGCATTTTGAGCTTAAGAAGAAAATTCTCATGTTTATTAGATCATGTAGACTTTTCATGTGGAAATAATAATTTTGGATAAGGTGTATATGGTTCATAATAATTATTTACAATCATTATTTAATTTATCAAGGTCATATTATTTATGAATTATTGTTAATAAGGTAAGTAGGTTTTTATGGTCTAAAACCCTAGTCTTAGACCTAATTAGAGAAATCTTGTAGGATATATCCCAAAATGGATTGGTTGAATTTTTTTTACTAATATATGGTGTATATGACTCATATTTTCATCTCCAAGTGGTATTGGTGTGTCAGGGTAGTGAGTAAAAGGTATAAAAATATGCTTATTTCTAAAGATTTTAGTGTTATTGGTAAGTTTGACTGAGTCAGTGCATGAGAGTCATTAGAGGTTGAAGGTAAGGATTTTTTATTGATTTATATGTATTTATTTTGTAAATTTATGTGATATTTTTCAATTATTTAAGTCAATGAAGTTACCCTATCACTAATCTGTCAGATAGTAGAAATAGTGACAAAAAACCAGTCAAAGTGAGAACCTATTTAGTGATTATTTTTATGTGTTTAGGGATGGAAAATATGAGTTTTGGTATTATTTAAATACATATACCTCATATTTAAATTATGTTTTATTTTTTATGGTTCTCATAAACTAGCTAGAAGGAGCTCATAAAATGACTAGTCTATGTAAGGCAAGACAATGGAATCCATGATAATATGAATGGTTTGCAGTATCGAAGTGGCCATTGAAGAATATGAATTTTATATTTAAATATGTTATAATAAGTTATTATTACCTTTTAAATTCATTATAAAAACTTATAAGTGATCTTATAGGAGTTAGGAGTCATGCTCAACATGACTGTGTTTTGGGTCAAGATGACTGCTACAGGCATGCCAAGAAAAGTGAAGTGTTTAAGTTATTATGAAAAATAGTGGTGAATAAAATGAAAATTTTGGTGTTTTTAAATATAATATTTATATAATCAATAATTTTTAAATTTTATGAGTTAGTGTGATGTGCTGGAATGTGAAATCCAAATTGGCTTGCCAGATTATGTTAAGATAATGAAATAGAAACTTAAGTGGTTGGTCTATAATACTAATAAATGATGGTGTAACATGAAAAAAAATATATTAGGTTTATATATAAGACTCAAATAATCCACTCATGTTATTTATAAGTGTTTAAATCATCCTTTCATGTGCAAGAGATAAGCTTCTATATGACCATACCTTGACTGAGTATGACTAGTCTAAGTGGTCATCTTGAGAGAGATGGTTTCAAGTTGTTTAAATTATGTTATGGTGAATAATGGATTTATTAATGTTTTTTAGGTCATTTTTTACCTATTAATTTTATTTTTTAGGAGTTTTTTAATAAAATCATCTATGTGCTTCAATTCTAGAAGACAATGTTTTCAATGTTTCTAAGCCTATTGACAATTAGGCTATAATGGCTTAGTTCAAGGTATGAATTGGTGTTCCAAGTGTTGTGGACCCATGTAGGAGTGATAAAAAATATATTTGAGGTATTTTTGATGTGTTTCATTCATTTATGAAGGCTAAAAGTGGACCAAAGAGTCCAAGGTGTAACATGTTATTTTGTAGGCTTAATTCATTTAGGTCTCTATTAGGCCTATTTGTTGTTTTTTGTCTTAAGGGAAATTATAAAAACAAAGGAGTGTATGGATATTTCATATAACATGTAAGAGTATATATTTTTGATATATATCAATCATGTAAATCATATTGGCTGACCAATATGTGTTAGTGAGGGTACGGTATATATACTAGGCCTAATTGGATTATTTTTGAAGTAAGAGGGAGTACTAAATCAAATGAAATAGATATATCAAGGAGTAGATATAGGTCATTAAGGACCATCAGAGAGTGAAGAGGATAAGATATGTTTCTTTTCTAAAGTTCATGATCTAACAATTCATTAGACCTAACAGTCTAAAGGGTGATTTGGTTGAGTGAATGAGCTAGGAGTGCCTACCTAGAGAAGAGAAGTGGGTTTGAAGGTGTTAGAGCAAGAAAAGCTCATCATCAGATGTAGAAGATGTCATATCAGTGGTGGACATCAGATTTAAAGTGGTTAAGTTGGTTTTTAATCACCTAGGGGGTTGTAGCCTCCTTGTTAATTAGAGCTAGCTAAAGGTCTAGTAGGTATTAGACTAAATTGAGGGGTGGGTGTTCTATAATCAGTTGATGTTGGTCTAAAATTCTCATGTTTATGATATATTTATTGGATAAATAATCCATTTTTTTAGGATTGAGAGTGGATTTTATCCTCCAAGAGGGTTTCCCACATAGATGAGGTGTACTTGAGTTGATTGTTCTTGATCTTGCTTATATGTTGATTTGTTTATGTTATGCTTAATTATTTGTTTCATTGGAATAAAATGGAATTTAGTATGAGATGTTGATAAACTGATTGACCCCCCTCTTATTAACTACTTCCAACAAATTTAATGGTATAAGTACGCAATCCAATTGGGATCTAAGTCATGAAGCTTGAAAAATTTCATACATTTTTCACCATTAAAGCACTATAAAAACCTTCAAGAAAACCTTACCGAGTACATAAACCCTAATTTGACCTAGTGATCATTATATTCAAGAAAAAAAATATTGGATTTTCATTTGTGTAAGGATAATTTGATCCAAAATTGAACTAAAATCCATAGCAATTAATTAAGAAAATTCACATCCATGACAGTGTGAAAAGGTGTTTCAAGGGAAGATGTGGATCTCTATCTAACTTTAGATCTAGATGGAAGACATTTATAAGGACCTCAAATAATAATAAGATAAAATGTTTCACATATTGGATAGCTTTATCAAATATCCTACCACACATAGTCCCTTGGGTCTAATAACTGATGACGAGTTGAATCACATAACTACTTAATTCATGTAAGAAGGAATCAAGGACAAGGGAAAATAGGGTCTGATAACAAGAAGGTCATGGGCTTGATTTTATCATCAAATGAAAATATAGGAGATGCCAAGGGCATCAAAAAAAATTTGGAAATGGCTGAGAGGGATCTCAAGTGCCTAGAACATAAATAAAAATAATTTTTCATGAGACTTATCATTGATCTCCAACTGATCAATGAACAACATTATATAATGAAGATCCTATAGGGAAGGTAAAAGACTATGACAAAACAAGGGTCTCCAAGTTATTTAAAATAAGTATATTATTTTTTTAATTAAGATAATATACTTTTGAAAAGAGAATATTCTTTTTTAATGGCATGTTCAACTTGTAAATTACATTTCCTATAGATTAGTCATTTAGAATGTCTAGAGGGTTCTCAAAAGACTATAAAAGGATAGATGTCCTTAAATTTTGACATAACTAACTAGCGTACCTCATGAAAGGTATATATAAAGAGGTATTTTCCATTGTAAAAGGGGAGGGAGTTTTTGGCACTAAAAAACTATTTGTAACTTTTGATCAAATTAATATAGGAAAGGAATTCTACAAAGTTTATCCGCATTTTCTTGTGTGAATTTCTATCATGGTTTTTCTCTCATTTGTCTAGTCTCATCTTTAATTTTGAATGGTTATTATTAATTATTAATGTGTATCTTTTATTGTATATTTAATAATTTATGATAATTCTAGATTAGTTGAAAGTTCTTAGATTTACTTTGTCTTTATTTTCTCTTCTTAAATATGGGCTAATGTTATTTGCTTATAGGGGTAAAATTCTTAAAGTAAATCTTGTTCTTATTTTAATATTTTCATACTTTCCTTATATGTTTGCCTAATATGTCATAGGATTTGAAATTATCCTACTTCATTTTTCACATTGGTTAAATGCATGTTCAGATGAAATTGAAAATTTGTCATAACATTTGAAATAAAGATCAACAACACCTCTGTTTTCTACCCTACCCTTCCTTTTACTCCTTTTTTATCAATTCACATTAGATACATTTTATTGTGAATATTCATCTTAGCTTAGATTTATACTTAGGTTTTGAGCATAATTCACTTAGATTAGCACAAGTAATCTCCAAAATCAAATATTAACTATTAAGCCACAATGACTCCTAACTACCAACTAATATAAATTTGTGAAATAGTCAACTTATTTTGCCTCTATTTCATAAAATATAATAGGACTATCACAACTATAAACTCATGCAATGGATTATTTGAATCCAAAAATGAGAACTATTTCTTAAACTATATGTGAACCTGTTGGTACATTTAGGTGCATCAATAGGGGAAATTTTAGCACTAGAAGTAGGGCCAATTAAGTATTTGAAAATTTGTAACATCTTTGCCAATTTTCATTAATTTTATTCTAAGATTGATGTATTATTTGTATATTTGTGTTTATTTTATAATATTTGTGTAAATATCATTGATCTTAATAGTTTCAAACCAATCTTTGTGCTTAATTAGACAAAATAGATGTTATTAGAATTTTGATGTTTAATTATGGTAAAGATAGCTTAAGATCTATGAATCTAATGTTTGAGGTTATCAATATTTGTTTTACTCAAATATGGATAGATCCTTTAGAAATTCGAGTTTGTTTAAACTTTAATGTGTAAATATCATTCATATTTACTAGTTTGGACACATATTTAAGAAAATTTATCTAAATATTGATGTCCTTTTCCATTATTTATACATATTTGTACCAAATTTATTAAATGTGCAAGTTTGATCATCATTATTTGTAAAGATAATATTTACACATTATATTTCAAATAGGGTTCAAATCTCTCAAGTGAGAATTATCAAGGATAAAGACTAGGTCATGTTTAGAGACAAGGGTTCCCCTTATTTCATTATAAGTGCATAGGAGAGCTATACAAGACAATGGTAAGCATAAAATTTCAAAGACTCAACCAAATTCACCAATTTAGGGTGTCCCTATGTTCAATCCCTATCAAGGTATGGCTTGACTAGGTTGTTCTTCAATCATTGTGTCAGGTGTGGTACATTACCTTCCTAATAATCCTAAAAATTATTTACCTAATTTTATTCCTAATGAAATTTTAACTGTTAAAGAACACATTAAAATATTCAAAGTCACTTTAAGACTTTTGAATTTTGTTCATGAAGATGTAGCATGTAAATTATTTCCATTTACTTTCAAATATGTTGTATATTAATGGTTCCTTAACCTTCCTAAAAACTACATATCTAGCTAGAATGATTTTAATAATTACTTCATTGATTATTTTTCAAAATCATTAGTCCATATGTCATGTACCAATAGTTTACCATAGTTAAAAGGGACTCAAATGAGCCTATAAGATCATTTAATACTAGATTACAAAAAATGTTTAGTAGAAACATATCTCCTTATAGACATGATGAGGATTTAGACTTATAAATATACAAGGATTCCTTGGATCCCATGACTTCTATTTTTCTCAAAATATCTATTCAAATCATTAATACACTAGCCTTAGCTTATGCTGAAGATATGATCATTAATGATCAGATGCAACCCTAGGGCCAAATTGCATTCAATATTCCCAAATTTAATCCAAATTTTCCTATTTTTAATGTCATTCCTAATGCTAATTAAAATATGCCTAACTTAAATCAACTTCTAGTTCTAAACCAATTGCCTTTGAAACATACACCTCCTAGGCAAAAACCTAGGATTCTTAAACAACTCTACCAATGTATCACATCCACAAGACAAAAATGCTTTGATGCCTACAACCATTAGAATTACTAAAATTCATAACTTTGAGGCACATAAGAATGAGAATGATTCTATCTTGAAGATGGTTAAAAAGCTAAGTACTATTTTCATTCAACTAAAAAAGCATGTTGGCAATATTAGGGGAGATTTTAACATGAACTTATCTTTCTAAAGATTCAATAGGACTTCAAATAAGTTTTAAAATAATAAGAACAATATCCAAAATAATGAGTCATCTTCTAATAATAATATCCCTGATATAAATCTTAGTGATGTAGCTTTCCCTAATTATTGTAGAGTTGATTGTACTTCAAAGTATGGTGAATGATATTGTCTATAGTTTTTCAATTATTTTGAATATTTTAAAGAAGAATTGGATACTTTTGAAGTTGTACCTAATAAAGACAATGGTGTAGGTACCTCAGGTTATTCAAAGTCATTTTAATCTTTTCATTTAACTCTCATGATGGAGATACTTGAGTTCCCATTCCAAGAATAGAATGAGCCTAAGGATATCCCTAAAGAGATTAATGATTTTAAGCAATATCTAAAGAAAATCTATCTTTTGAGGATTAGGGAGAAGACACAACCTTTGAATACCTCAACTCCACCAAATAATTTTGACACTCCTTCTGATACTACATTAAATAATAATCTAGACCCTCCTAAGGGAAGTACCTCTAAACTTAATGTTGATACATCCAATTATTACAATAGGACTAGATATAATAGAATAGAGGACATGACCATTATCAAATCTAACATTACCTTGCAAGAGTTGAGTCATATTATAAAACAAATGGATATATTATTGGAAAGTTTTTCCAAGAAGCCTAGTAAGTCTCAAAAGACTTCACATGCTAATGTTATAATACACAAAGATAAGATAGACATTCTACCTTTCCTACTCATAGTTAGGATATTTGGTAAGAATTTACATAATTTCTTGGTAGATTTATGTACTTCTAAAAACATCATACATAAAGGTATTTTGAACAATTAGGTTTGAATCTAACTAAATCTAATAAGGTTGTGACTCAATTATAAAAATCAAGAGTCAAAGTGATTGGTGAATTGTTAAATGTTCACATGTAGATTAATTATAAACTAAGGATATAATAGTTCATTGACATCCAAGTGGTGGATATTCTTGATGCATATAGGATGCTACTAAGTAGATATTGGGCCAAATCTCAGAATGGCTACATGTTAACTAACTATTCAGATATGTGGTTACCTTGGAAAGGAGTTCCAAGTTATATAAAGATATGGAGGGAACCTAAAATTAATCATATGATCACCAAGTAAAATGAAACTAATGAGAGGGTCAACATGGCTAACTCATATCTAGGTGTTTAAAATCTTGACACCACAAAGGTATGTAACTCTAAAAATTCTCATGTTATGTCTAAATTATGGAAGCTATATTTTGATGGTGTTAGATGCAAATCATGTTTTGGAGTATGATTTATATTAATCAATCCCATCAAGAATGAATATAATACCTCTTAAAAACTCTAATTCCTATGTAGTAACAATCTTATAGAGTATAAAGCACTTATTCTTGGATTATAATTTACAATCAAACACAAGGTCAAGGAACTATTATTTGTTGGTGATTCCTAAGTAGTAGTTAATCAATTCAAAAGTAAATATGAGTGTTAGTTATTCTATCTTAAGAAATATAAATTTAGAGTGTGGGACTTAATTAAATGTTTTGATGCTTTCAACATTGTGTCAATACCTAGGGAAGAAAATAAGGCTACTAATAAACTTACTTTAGTTACAACTAACCTTATGTCCAATCAAGGTTCCAAGTTAGAAAGGCTTACCATTGAATTAGTCTTGTGTCCCTCAGTGTTAGATAATCTTAACCATTTAAAAGTATTCAATGATGATCAATAGAAAATAAACTTCATGACTAGATTAGGAGTATTTAAGGCTCACATCATTAATTAATCTAGTGAAAATACCCTTGAAAATGACAAAGTTGAAGGAAAATTTGATGACAAGGTCATTCAATGCAGTGATAATAAGATCCCCAAAGTGATGATATCCTTAAAGAGACTATTTTATTTAGACAAACTATTTTAGACTGTCAAGATTCCCAAATTAGATGGGAAGGACTACAATGTAATGGACCTAGATTCCCAAGGTCAGCCTCAACTGGTGAACATTAGTACATCTTACACAAAAATTTAAATTGAGAGAGCTAAATATTTATTAACCAAGTATAAGGATTTAATATCATGGTCCTATGATGACTCAAATATCTTTAATCCTAGGGTCATAACCCACACCATACCTCTAAAGTAAGCTTACAAGCCATTTAGACAAAACTAAAGGCTAGCCAATGTTCTCCTAGATCCAATGATATACAAAGAGGTTAAAAAGTTACTAGACACTAAGATAGTGTTTCCCATTATACACTCCACTTGGTTAGCTAACCTAGTACCATTCAGAAGGAAAAATGGAAAAATTATATTGTGAATTGATTTTTAATAATATGAATAGAGCATATAAAAAGGATAATTACCCCTACCTTCTCTTTACCAATTAATCCAAATTATTTTTGGTTTTATTATGATGTCTTTTCTTGATGGATTTTTAGGGTATAATCAAGTGCTAGTGAATAAAGAAGATAGAATGAAAACTACATTTACTACTAAGAGGGGCACTTTTTCCTATAGTAGAATGCCCTTTGGATTGATAAATTTAGGTCCAACCTTTCAAAGAGAAATTGATCATGCATTACAAGGCCTCATAGGTAAGTGAATTATTATATACATGGATGACCTAACTGTATTATCAAAGAATAGGAAAGATCATGTCAAGCAATTTCAACAAGTATTTGAAAGGTGTAGAAGGTATGGAATTTCTCTTAACCCAAAGAAGAGCATTTTTTGTGTAACTGATGGGAAGTTATTGGGACATGCTATAACTAAGGAGGGTACACACACACACACACACACACACACACACACACACACACACACACACACACACACACACACACACACACACACACACACACACACACACACACACACACACACACACACACACACACACACACAGATAGAGTAGATGCAATAATATCAAATATATAACCCCTTAATAATAGGAAGCAACTAAAGTCTTTCTTTGGTAAAATTAACTTTGTTAGGAAGTTTATTTCTAATTTTGTATAAATAGTGAGACCTTTGAATGACATGTTGAATAAATATGCTAAGATCATATGGAATGAGGAGACCAAGAAAGATTTCAAAAACATCAAATAAGTAATTGGATAAGCACCTATGCTAATAATTCTAGACTTTAATAAAGACTTCTATCTTTACTCTTTTGATTCTGACCATACAATTGTAGTCATCTTAACTCAAAAGATAGATGTGATCATCCTATTTATTTCATGAGTAATAATTTTAAAAATGTTGAATTGAATTATTCTGTTATTAACAAATAAGCATGTGATCTAGTCAAGCTAGTGAAGAAATTTATGCATTATATCCTTAGAAATAAGGTACATGTAATACTACCAAACCCTTTTAGTAAGCTCATGCTTAGTCAATGTGAACTTGGAGAAAGTAGAGGTAAGTGGATGTCTATTTTCCAATAATATTATCTACAGATGAAGACTAAAAGTTTGGTAAGATGCTAAGGCTTAATTCAATTTATTGTCAATACTAATCCCAAACTAAGTGTCATGTTGGTATAACAACACAATTTCAGCCCAATTATTGGTATGATCCTATTATTCATTTGATAATAGATGGTTATTATCCTAAAGGGTTAAGTAGAGAGAAAAAGAGAGCTTTAAGGCTCAAATCAACTCATTTTATAATCAAGGATGGAGTGTTGTATAGGAAGAACTTTGAATGCATTTACCTAAGGTGTGTTTCTAAGGAAGAGGTGGATAAGATATTAAACAGTGTCCATGAAAAAATAGGAAGTGGGAATTCATCCAAAAGGACAAAAACCCATAAGATCCTTAGGGATGGTTACTACTAGCCCAATATCTTCAAATATTCTCACAAGCATGTGAGAGAATGCCACTTATGTCAAATATTCAACACTAAATAGCCTAAGGAAACCATGCCATTAAAGCAAATAATGATTGATAAACCCTTTGCCAAATGGGGACTAGATTTTGTGGGGGTCATTAAACCTAATTCATCAGATGGTCATAAGTATGTTCTAACTACTACTAACCATTGCATAAGATAGACTAAAGTAGTGGTAACTAAGTAGTGTAGTACTAAATAGGTGATCATATTCTTAGAAGAAAACATATGTACAAGGTTTGGTACACATTTATCTCTAGTCTATGATAATGGATCTACCTTTGTATCCATTAAGATGTTTGAATGGGTATATGACAACAACATTGTTCACAAGTTCTCATCAAACAATTACCCTTAAGGCAATGGGGTGTCTAAATCAGTAAATAAGAACTTGATGAAGGAAATAAAGAAGTCTAAAACTAATAAAACAAGAATATGGCACAATATACTCAAGTATTCCATTTGGGTAGATAGAGTAAGAGTAAAAAGATCTCTCAAGGCATCACTATTCTTACTGGTATATGGTCAAGAACCTAAATTTTTGATAAAACTAAAGCTACCAACCTATAGGTTCATGTAAGAGTACATGGAGAACAATCAAGAATTTGCATGTTCAAGGTTGTTAGACATCATATAGATGGAAGATATAAGAGAAAAATATTTTTCCAATTTTAGCAGACACCAAACCAAAGTCAAGAGGTGGTTTGATAAACATTCAAATATAAAGGTGTTTAGATAAGGACATTTAGTTCTTCTTTGGGATACGACCTCTGAACCAAAAAGAAAAAATAAGAATTTCACACCCTTATGGATTTTCCCATGTCAAATTATTGAGACCTTGGAGGATAACACCTTCAAATTAAAAGACTTGAAAGGAGCAAAGTTTACATTTCTAACCAATGGGCAATACCTCAAGCATTATTTCTTTATTTACCCACATGGAGTCTTCATGGAATAAACTATAAGACTAGTTAGAATTAGTGTACATGGGATTTAGATTAGTTTATTTCCTATTTTTTCCCTTCTTGTTTTTGTACATAGTGTTTATGTTGTACCCAATACCCCCTTTTTCCATAGGGAAATGGGGACCCATTTTTTTAGACTATGGTCATTACTTTGAACCCCTTTTATATATGTTTATGCAAAATATAGGAGAAGATTGATTATTGTCATTTTCTATACTTTTAGAAAATTACATTGGTATTATGTTCGTAGACTCATTATTTTTATCAAGCTTATTCTATTAGGTTTTATGTTTTTGATCTTTCTTTATCAAACTTTTAAAAATTGTCTCCATCAAGTTTTATGTCTTTAGGTTATATTTTTTTAATATTTTTTCTTCAAAAATTTTGTTCAGCAAGAATTTGTCTTTGGGTTTACTATGTTGGAAATTTTTTCCAATGCAATTTCCCCAAGGCATTCCACCAAGATAATTAAATTACTTAGGACATTTTATCTGAGACATTTTACCCTTCAATACTTTTGTCCTAGGCCTTTTTTCCCTTCAAACATTTTGTCCAAAAAAAATCCTCTGACATGTTTCCTTTATCCCCCCAGACCTACCCTTTGGCCTTAACCCACATACCCTTTGACCTTTTTGAAAGTGTCCTTAGGTATTTTAAAATTATCCTTTGAGATTTTTGTCGCAGGCCCTTTTCCTGATGAAAATGACCCTTCAAATTTTTTTTATTAGAATTTCTTTTCAATACAAAAGGCCCAAAAAAATTCCCCATAGCAATCCTACCAATATAATTTTTGACAAAATAATGACCCCAAGGGCACATACCCTTTGTGTTTTATGTAACATACCCTTTAGGACTTTTGCCTTGAACCCTTTCCCTACCAAAAATTTACCTTATACATTAGACCCTTTTGGCATTTTACCACTGAGTAGATCCTTTAGAATTTTTGCACTTACCCTTTGGATTTATTAAACTAACCCTTTATACATTTTGAGTGACCCTTCAACCCTTTTTTAAATTATTACCTACCCTTAGAGACTTTTTCTAAGCCCCTTATCCCTTCGAGACTTCATCTTGACCCCTTTGTCATACTATAGCTACCCTTCAAGACTTTTGTCCTAGGTCTTTTGCCCTTTGGAACTTACCATTTGGGATAATTGTCATGGGAATTTTACCATATAGACTTGCCCTTAAACCCTTTGAATAGCCATTTGACCTTAATGAAGTAAATCCTTTGGGACTTTTTTCATGGACAAAATTCCTTATGAATTAGACCCTTAAAATTTTTCCCTGATGAAAATAGACCTTCAAGACATTAGAAGTGATCCTTTAGGATAATTACTTTGGAACTTTTGCCTGACAAAATAGGTCTTCAGAGAAATTATTGTAGACATTTTTTCTGAAATAATTCCCTTGATGGAAATAGTCTGTGGATATTTTATCAAAGAATTTTTTCGTGCAAATTCCTTACTATTCAGAAGACTAGTATCCCTTACTATACTTAGTTTAATAAAAGTTGAAAATAATTCCCATTAATAGTATGAGACCCCCACAACCTTGAAGTAACAAAGTTTAAATTATGTAAGAATTATGAGCAAACTAAATTTTGGGCATTTATGTCACATGAACTACTATTCAATGCAAAAATTATATGTATTTAATGTGTAACCATCGAATCCTTCATTGCTTTCTAATAAAATTGCATTCAAAGTCTCCTATTATCTTGTACATTGAAAAGCCCTAGTTACTCCCTATTATGAGAATTTCAAGTAAACAATGATCAAGCTAGAGAGGAATTAAGCATGTATCATAGATAACACCTAAAAGGAAACTATAATTAACACATAGAATATACATCAATGGCATATTCATACAGGACATTTAGGGGAGTAAATTAACCATCACCATATCTAATCAAATATTTTATAGATTTTATGGATATAGTGTTTGATGCTACCATATTCAAAAATAGATACACCAACTATTCATAGTTATCAGATGTAGTTGATTCTATGAATGTGTTTTTAGAGGAGGATGAGATGGCACTCATTTATAGGCTATTTGTCCAAGAATTATTGGCTTTAAAACACCAAAGGTTAAATTTTGATTCCACCAAGTGAGAGATGATGTCATGCATCGACATCTTATGAGATCTACTTTTATTAGGTAGTATATCACATGATTCTTCCCTTCATTACTCTATAAATAACATAGTTATCACATTTATTTTGGGACCTAAATTCTAATGGTATCTATCTTTGAACATGCCCAATGTCTATTTTTACAAGCATTTATTAGTTCATTTCAATGCCGAGAGCTCAATTGAGAGGGCACTCTCTTCATGGTTGATCTTAGACAAGACCATCACATGGAAAGGAAAGAATCCAAAGGGAAATATTTCTATCAACAAGTTCAAGATGGGCATATGCATTGACACCTCTCTTAAACTGACTATGGTATTCCTAGTATTCATTTTATTAATCTAGTCTAGGTGCCATTATTATACATGATTCTCACCCATGATACTATGTATGCCCTAGGCTAGATAATCTACTTCCTTCTAAGAGAGAAGATAATTCACAAGGATAAGTGTCCTATGCCTTTGGGAAATTTATATATGATGTCATATTTTCTAGATGTCATTATGGAAAATTATTACAAAGACCTCGAGGAATTATGGACCCTAACTATAGACTGTATCAAAAACATAATTTTTGGCCACTAATAACTTATGTACTTATATGCCTACATAATTAATATGGTCAAAATAGTAGAGGACATATATCCATAGGTTTGGAAAGTCATTCATGGCTCACCCATGCCCAAAATTGGACCAAATATTATAAGAAACTTGGGTAGTAAAGTTGATTGCTTCCCCTATTTGAACTTCATAGTCATAATGATTTGGGAAAACAAGGTCAATCCTCTTTGTCTCCTAAAATATGTCCCATACAAGTTAGCAAAGCAATAAAATACTTTATAATTATGGTGGAGTGTCGAAGATGGCCTATCTAGGTAGAATAAATCATTGTACTTTAGCTACCATATAACAATTGGGATAATGGTCTACATAATGATAAATGATTTTGGAGAAGTGGGAGGCAAGAAAAGGAGATATCATTTCACCATGCTTCCACATAGATAGTGTGATCTACATGAAATTATTTAGAAGCATATATAGGGGCTTAAAATCCCTTATATCCATGCTCCCTATTCCAATGATTATTTT
Organism: Torreya grandis; assembly: GCA_037957365.1. Classification (NCBI taxonomy): domain Eukaryota; kingdom Viridiplantae; phylum Streptophyta; class Pinopsida; order Cupressales; family Taxaceae; genus Torreya; species Torreya grandis. Next base: position 742,606 of record JARHVA010003411.1, on the reverse strand, counting down.
CCCTTAATACAAAGGACGATGAAGATGTTTTAGAGAGGTAAAGAGTTGTTAGACTAAAGGAAAAAAATTTGAGAATGATCCAAGATGACCCCTCAGTTACTATAATAGAACAAGATGACAAGAAGTATCTATGCAAGGGATGGGAGCACTCTTAAATTTGGAGAGGACATTTTGAGGATCAATCCAAGGACTATGTGGGTTACCCATCTCAAGGACTCTATTTTAAATTAAAACTCAAGAATGTGACTAAATAGACCAAGGTGTTTGAACCCAATTCTAGCAAGGGAGCACAGGTAGGGGACCCCATCATTTTAGATTCTAATGAGGAGGATAAAACACAACAATAGCCTATTGCAACAATAATTCAAGTCACTACTATTATGCCCCAAGTTTAGATTACTACATCTATTAGGATAATAACACAAGAGGTAATGACATCTACCCATAAAGGCTCCCCACATAGTTGAGGACCCCTTTGGTTTACACAATGAAACCTATGAATCTAATATACTATCCCATAGTGGAATTATCACAAGGCTTGCCTACTACACCTCCATGCTCAGAATAAGCATAAGGAAAGGTTGTGATAATTAAGGATATCGAATATGATTTTGATGAAGAGGTAGAGGTAGAGATATAAATAGTAAAGGCCATGAGCCTTAAAGCATAGCATGTAGTGCCTAGTTCCCTAGGTACTCATCCCTTCATAAGTGTTCCTTTATCTTCTATGCCAATTTTTTGACATCTTTCCATTTCTTTGATGTTGAGGACACCCTAGGTGAAAGTGCCTACTTCCACCTTCATTAATACCTTCACAACCACTAACATTGATCCAATCTCCACTTCTATCCCACTCACCATGCCAACCTACTCTATCCATTTTGGCACTTCCACTATTAGAGACTTAAAGATGAAGAAGGTGTCCAAGAAGGCACAAACTACATTAGCCACTCCATAACTCCATGTCTATTCAACCCAAATCACCCTTCCAATGTCATCCACCACCTCCATAGAATAAACTATTGTGATAATTTCTAGTAGAGGGAGGAAGTCCAAACCCAAATTGATCATTGTCTACCCACTCCCTCAATTTGGCTGAGTGTATTCATCTTAGATTATATGGCCTTCCCTGCCTACCATACTTATCAAAGTAAAATGTAGACAACCAAAAGTAGAGGATCCTGAGGAAGAGGTTATTGTTACAACCTTAGATGCTTCACAATTGGGCATTCCTCCATGGGTTATAGAGTTAAGAAGCAAGGCTTCCCAATTTCTTAGCTTCAAGATCATCGAGATTACCTCTATCTCCACTCTATTTGACCCCCCATATTTTAGTTTACAGAGAGTGAAGAAGATGAAGTTGGAGGATGATAGAGGTAGGGAGATAATTCTTATGGAAATATATGAAGTATTATCCCTCACTAAGAGGTAGAATAAATAGCCTTGGGAATCTCCTTATATTAAAAATATTGTAGACCTAACCCAAACACATAAGGATGATATTGTATCCATCCATAAGGGAATAGAGATGGATTGACAAGAGATAGAAGCCTAGGTTGAATAGTTGAAGGAGAAGGTAAATATTGTACATATCCTTCTTGGTATAAAAGATGAGATACAAGAAGTAGCTTCCTAATGCTACAACTCTTTGGAGGCATTGGAGTTTATGAAGGCTGAAATGGCCCCTCATGTAAATAATTCTAACCAGTTATATAATTCCTTAAAATATGATAGTGATAATTTGAAGATGTTAGTTTCATACACAATCAACTCATTATGTAGTCATCTATATTTAATGACAACACTAGAGGCATCCAAAGCCTTAAACTTAGTTATCATAAAGAAGGAAGAAGTAAAGGAGTGGCTAAAATTAGTTGGGGCCTTAATCCCTAAATATTTGGCACATGAGGCCCAAATTCTCCAAATTTTACATGATTTATAACTATTAAATATGAAGGATGCCACAAGAAAATTGATTAGTAGGATCAATTTTGATGAACTCACGAAAGATGTGCCAGATGATTTCAAGTAGAGTTTACAAAGCCTAGCACTAGAAAAGATAGAGTCTAATTTGAGTGCAGCTAGAAAGAAAGTTACAAAGGTGAAAATTTTCAATAATAAATTCCAAATTACCAAATATGAGTATGAAAAAATCCTTGGTCAAGTTAAAAGGATACATCAACCACCGTTGTTGAACTTAAAAATTACATGACAACAACATGATGTAGTATATAAAGTTTATACAAATAATGAGGCCAAGAAAAGGAAATATTTTAGTGATGCATCAACATCTACAACTTTAATTACTTCCATTACAATTTCTACACTAACTAAAATACATGTAGTTCTTCATATGATGTAGCCTTGATAGGCTAAAATTTTGTGCATGTATAATTTTTTAATGACACATAGTTTTCTTGTATTTTGAGTTTTTATTGTAAAATTGACTTTATATTTTTTACACAATAATGCATTTCATGGATTTTAAAAATTTAACTTTTTAAATTGATAAAAATAATATTTCTCTTATACGGTTTTGACTATAGTTAGAAATCATGTTCTGAATGCCATATATAGGCACTTTGCATGAACTTGGAGGATTAGGCAACCCCTTCCCTAGGCCCATTTAGATAGTTATAATCCAACTTGGATTTTTATCAGATAAATTTTAATACAGGAGCAACATCAATTTTGATCATCAACAAATGTGTTTGTGTATTTTCTTTCTAATTTCTTTATATTTAGTTGTTACTTCTTTGGTTGTATGTTTCAATAATTTTTAGTGTAAAAAATTTGAGAATGGATTCTTTGTTATACAAATTAATTTACTAATATGTAGATGTGAAACAACTATTAAAGGATTGATAAATATATTGATTGTGATAATTAAGTTCAAATTTATTCTTAATTTTGATTGTGTATGAGTGTTTTCTTGATGCAGTTTTGTGTGTGTGTAATAAATACCTTAGATACTTCAATAGACCAAGCCATAATCTCCTGATTAAGGGTGTAAAATAAATTCTATAAAAGGATAAACCTTTATCCAAGGCTTGTGAATTTCCTACATCATTATTTTCTTAGACTTCTTAGACATTTTTTATTGTGCATGCATAATTGTTGCTATCAATAGGCATAGGTTCTAAGAGAACTTATCCATTTAGAAACCTACCAGGGAATTAATTCTTGAAAACCATAGAGTTTTCTTTTCTACCTTATGCCTCTCTTCTTTTTGAGTTTGTTTTTGGACCTGCCCACTTTAGATTCGTAACCATCCACCCATCCAGTTCATGTAGATATTTAATGCCTTTTAGGAATTACACCTCAATCCAAAAAACCTTATCAACAACCTATAATCCCTACCAATATTCCATCAAAAGGTTAAAATAAACTTCATACATGCAACTCATTCCTTGGAGTGGATTTTACCTCCATTGAGATCTTAAAATTGTTAGAGTCTAGCTCATTACATTTTGGTGTGCATAAAACCTACATCAATGATCTCACTAGTACTAGAAGGAGGGATAACACATTAGATAATAGTATTTATTCTCTACATAGAATTTTATAGGAGTCACCTAAGAGAGTGACCATATCTAATTCTCAATCTAGTTTTCTAGTCTCACCCTTGTTAAATCATAAGAGACCTAGAACTATGATGACAACCCCAATTTAGAACAATCTACCTCTAAATACTCCTCTAGTTTAGAATCATTTACCTATTTATCAACCAATGGCTCAAGAACAACCATGTTTAGTTAGATCATCTACAGCCATCCCAAGAGATGTACATGATTTACCTCAAAATCTCAGAAAGTACTTACCATCCTTTTCTCCTATAAGATTAAGGACAATAGAGGAACATATCAAATCAGTTAAATATACTTCAAGGCTAATGAATGTAATAGATGAGGATGTTGCATGTATATTATTCCCTTTTAGTTTAGTGGACACTACTTATGATTGGTATTTAAGTCTAACCAAAAATAACATCACTTATTGGGATTAATGTCAAGCAAATTTTCTTGCACAATTTGGATAAGTCAAAAATCCTAGTTTGGTATACCAACACTTCACCAACATGAAGAGGGATCCTAATGATCCCATTCATGGTTTCAATACAAGATGATAGAATATGCATACCTAGTAGGCCCTAAGATATAAAATAGAGGTGGCATTTGCATTGGATTTGTATAAGAACACCATAGACCATATCATTATCATGTTCTTAAGAAGAGCAATAGTGGATAACACTTTAGCATTAGAATTTGAAGAAGATATCAATATAGATAGGTAACTTAATCTTTAGATGCCTAGAGTCCTAATTTCAACAAAAATTTTCTAGCACTAAATATTGTACCACACATGAATCAATATGTTCCTACATTTAATCAAGATCAATTGTACATATTGACTCTATTGATACAGACAACATAGCTAAATTTCAGCTACTTAAACAATCATGTGATAGATAATGGTTATCAATAGAACCAAAAAGCATCTTCACTTCCCACTGTTATTTTATAAGGTATAGATTTCATAAAGGTAGAGATGAATTTTATTTAGAAGATGGTTCAAAAGTTGAGCAATGATTTCTTGAATATTTAAAGGAAGATGGGCAATGTAAATTCCCTAATTGTTAATTAGAATACTATATTCTAGAGATACACTAGACCATTCAACAAGTTTAGATAGCCTAACAAGCTTTTATAGATCAACATAACAAAGATGGCTCTTCCTAATTGGTGTAGAATTCATAATACTTCTAAGCATGGTGAGATTAACTACATTTAATTTTGTGCATCATTCAAAATCTTTCAATAGAGTGGTTAGACAAGATTAGATGCATAATCCACCTAAGCATCATCCATATCTTGGTTCTTCTAGCACTACCATGTTCTTTAAAACTCATGAGTTTCCCTTCCCAAGTAAAGATGATAATGAACCAAAATAAAATATGGATGAAGTTCACACTTTATAGTAATTCCAAAGAGGTACATATAATTTAAATAATAAATAGCCACTTAAAATATTGACTCCTTAAAATACCATGATAATTCCTCCTAAAACTAAAGTAGACAACAATATACCCCCTTCAAAGGGGAATGATCAACCAAAAATTAAGGAAGAACCAAGCAGAGGATACAATATTATGGAAGATATGAAGAGGATCAAGGCACATATAACTCTTTATGAATTATCTCAAATTACAAAACAAAAATATCTACTATATAAGTCCATTACTAGAAAGGTCCCTATGGAAAGAACTAATTCATCTATAGATAAAGAAAAAATTATTGATGCCAATGTCATCTACAAGAGAAATCTAAAAGTTCCACCCTTTTTACTGACTATCAAGGCATTTGGTAATGGCATTCATAATTATTTAGTTTATTTTGGAGCATCAACAACTATCATGCCTACATCTATATGTTGAAACCTTGGTTTGATTCCAAGCCCTTCACAAAGGACAATTTCTCAACTAGATAAAATAGTAGTACTAGTAGTTGGATAATTGACCAATGTGCACATTCAATTAGCATATAAACTAAGATTTTAGATGACTATTGATATTCTATTCATAGACATAATCAAAGGCTATGGTCTACTATTGAGTAGGGATTGGTCCAAATCACTCAATGGATATCTCTTTATAGACTTTTCTCATATCTGGATAACATGCAGAGTAGTTAAAAATCAAATTAGAACTGATAGAGTTGAGAATGAATTATTCCATTATGGAATACAATGTCAAAAACTTAGAGGCAAAGTATGAGTCTCCTAGCCTTGGCTTTTATACTTTTACTACTCATAATCATGTACAAAAGCTAGAACCTGAAGGTTCTAATCATATTCAAACTCTACACTTTGATGTCACTAGATCCAAGTAGGGATCAGGCATGGGAATCAAGCTAATTGATCCATAAGGTAAATTTTTTTTGGTAGAATATAGGTTGTAATTTCCATGGACTAATAATAGAACTAAGTATGAGGCTTTAATTCTGGGACTACAGTATAAAATAAAAAATAATGCAAAGTAAAACTAGTATTTGGTAACTTAGAGCTGGTGGTTAACCAATTTATAAATAAATACCAATGGAAGTTGTATTATTTTAGATTATATAATAATATATCATCAGAATTTATTGAAATCTTTGAATCTTTCAACATAATAACACTCTCTAGAGAGAAAAATTAGATCATTGATTCATTAACTACTATTTTTGTTAATTTAGATTCACTACAAAAATCTAAGGTAAAAAGTCCTCAATTGAATTGGTACTTTATCCTTCTATTCCAAATAATGTAGATAATTTCTAGGTATTAGATGATGACAAATGGATTATTTAGTTTTTAACCAATTTAGGAGAATTCAAATCCCAAATAATTAATGACAAGGACATTGATCACCTTTGTCAAGAAGAATTAGACAAAGAGGGCATTATTTAGCTTAGAAAGAATCAAATTCCAACTAGATTGGTCTATTTAGAAAGACCATTTAACATAAACCCTCAAGTTTAAGAACTTAGGCAGCCCAACGTTAACAAATCTCACTTTGAAAGATAAAATCTAGGAGATTAGCATAACCCACATTATGTGAATATTGGCCTTAGTTTCACCCTAGAAGAAATATGAGTAAAGGATTTAATCTATAGATATAGAGATGTACTTACCTAAACATATGAATATTTAAAATTATATGACCTATTGTTCAGTACTCATATGATTTCTTTGAATCTAGATCACAAACTACTTAGATAGAAGTAAAGATTAGTCAATCTTATTCTAGAGCCTCTCATTCAGAGATAAGTGGAGAAGATTTTAAATTAAAAAATCATCTTCCTAGTCTGACATTCTACCTGGGTAGCCAATTTGGTCCTATTAGTAAATAATAATGATGAGATCAAATTATGTGTGGACTTTAAAAAACTAAAAAAGACTTCTAGAAAGTACAAGTATCCTCTAGCTTCTTTAGATGAGGTGATACAAATAGTAATTGGTTCCAAAATGATGTCCTTCTTGGATGGATTTTTAGTCTACAATTAGGTACCAATGCAATCTGAGGATAGAATGAAGATGACATTTACCATGAATTTGGGAAGTTATGATATAAGAGGATGCCTGTTATCCTAATAAATGTAGGAGCTACCTTTTAATGCACCATGGATCATGATTTCAAAGGATTAATAGGAAAATACATAATCATCTACATTGATGATCTTATAGTATTTTCAAAGAATAGGAAAGACCACATAAGTCACCTATAGTCCATATTCAAAAGATTTAGGAGGTTTAGTGTTTCACTAAAACTAAATAAGAACATATTTATAGTGACTAAAGGTAATATTTGGGGTCACATCATCACCAAGGATTGGATCACCATTGATCTAAATAGAATTTAGGAAATTGCAAAAATTCAACCACCAAATAGTAATGAGTTTAAATCATTCTTTGGAAACATTAAATTCATAAGGAATTTCATCTCAAGATTTACAAAAATTATTAGACCTCTAAATACCATGCTTAAAAGGATGCCAAAATACAGTGGACAACTAAAGCATGAAAGTCCTTTTCGGACATTAAATATATAGTATCAGAGGTTTCAGTATTGATCAATCCAAATTTTAATAAACATTTCTATCTATATTCATTTACTTTCAAGAATATGATTGCAATTATTATCATGCAAAACAAAGAAGAGACGTACAATCCAATTGCATTCATGAGCACAAATCTAAAAGATGCATAGCTTAGATATTTTATGATTGACAAATAGATTTTTTCCCTTGTCAAGGTATTAAATTATTTTAGGCATTATATCTTGATGAATAAAACTATTGACATCATTCTTGATCCTATTGTCAAGTTCACTCTTTCAAAGAAAAAGCTAGGAGAATGTTGAAGCAAATGGATAGTGAAGCTACAAGAATTTAACATAGAGATCAAGCCTGCAAAGATCATTCAAGGCTAAGTAATTTTGTAGCTTATGATTGAACTAGATCTTCATATCACAGTTGAAGAGGTATGTTAAGATCAAGTATCTAAAGGAGAATGGTATACAGATATAATACAATATTTACTTATGAGAACTTGTTCCCTAGATCTCAATAGAAATAGAAGAAGAGCTTTGAGGCTCAAAGCTACCCATTACATGATCAAGAAGCAAGCCCTCTATAGAAGAAATTATGAAGGTATTTATCTTAGGTGTGTATCTATAGAAAAAGATAAATATATATTAGATAACTTGCATAAAAAAATAGGTAGTGGTCATCCTTCTATAAATAACATAGCCCATAAGATCTTAAGAATGGGTTACTATTGGCCAATTATCTTTAAAAATGCTCATGTCCACATCAAAACATGCCATAAATGCCAAGCTCTAGTCAAGAGAGAAGTACATCCAACAATGCCTTTACATCCAGTTGTTGAAGAAAGCCCATTTGCCTAGTGGGGTTTATACTTCATTGGTGTCATCAAGCCAAATTCCTTAGTAAAACATAAATTTCTAATTCTTTCTATGAAAAATAGTCTCTAAACTATATCATTTTCAACAAAAAATAAACAAGATAGCATAACTGATAAAAATAGGATATAGTTTGAGTTCCTTACTAGGCAAACCTCCTCCCTGACCTAAATCTATGACTTTACCTCCTCATAGCATGACAAAATATCTCCTCATCTCCTCAACATGTTTCTCTCACTCAAAAACAAAATGCTTTCAACTCGAATGCTCTAAATTAATTTCCAAAAGAATTAAATGATCTATTTAACTAATACTTACCTAATATCACCTTATTAAAGTTACCCCTGCATACCAATTTCACTAATCAATACAAATCTATTACTATAAGCATATCTTGAGAACTATAACTCTAATTTACGAACTATTTATTGCACATAGTAGTTGACATTGATAAGAAACATCCCATATTGGTTAAACTAATATCCTCATCATTTTAAAACACACACACACACACACACACACACACACACACACACACACACACACACACACACACATATAAAATTCACATAATAACTGATAAAACATTTATCCAATTATGCATTAAATTGTCAACTCTAACACAATAAATGCACCATTTAAACATAACACAACATCACACATGCTAATTAACACCAATGAAACTGATAATTACCACTTTTGGTTACATATCCTCACCATAGTATTGGCTCTATCACCAAAATAGAGGGGAATATGTATATATTTCTTCAGGCATATAGATTTTCCTATAGACACACAGGTATACATAGGTACACATGTTTACATAGGCATTCAGATACATCTATTTTTAGATATATAGACACATGGGTATACATAGGTACATAGGTTTACATGGGCATTCAAATACATATGTTTTTAGATATATAGAAACATGGGTATACATAGCTATATAGGTTTATACAAGCATTTAGATACATAGGTTTCTAGATATACATAAACATGAATCTACATAGGTGCATAGGTTTACACAACCATTTACATTCATGGGTTTTTAAATATACAGACACATAGGTTTACATAGGTACACAAGTTTACATAGGCATATAGTTTTGACTCAAGTATACCAATTCACTCATATATTCAAATACATAGATATATTGCTTCAATATCAAGATTAGGGGGAATGATGCAGAGTGCACATCTTTGGTCCCCATTTTCAGATTTATTAGGTTACACTCAGTATCATCACTAGTATCATCACCAAGTTTTCACTAGTTTGGGTCACATAAACATTTAAAGTGGTTGATCTATAGAATTCCACTAGATCTAGTTCACATACTCATATTTATATTTGGGGAAAGTGAGCCTTATTTATCCACACATTCAATTTACATACTCAGATTCAAAGCGGGGTAAAGTGAGCCTTATTTCTCCACACATTTAGTTTACATACTCAAAGTCAGAGTAGGGGTGATTAAACCTCATTTCACCACACATTCAATTTAAATACTCGTATTTAGTATAGGGGCATCCATACCATGTGTCTCTCCACATATTGCACTCTAGTTCTTATCTACTTCTTTGGCCAAGAAGTGAACCAAATCCAGATTACAATCGCATAGGTAAGTATAGGCATGGATTCTTATTTTTATTTTATTTTATTTTATTTATTTAATATAATAAAATGGGGGAAATTTAAACACCTGAATTTGGTAAATCAACCACAAGTACTACTGTTAGTAATTTGACCTATCAAGGCCAAATTACTACTCCTATCATTCAAAACTTTCAAGAAACCATCCAATATCCCTTTATAGCTAGTAAAACTAAGGAATTGTGGCCTAAAATCAATAATTTTGTTAAAAAATGAATTGTTAATGGGTCATTTTATTTTAATCAAAGCATTGTCAAGTTTAAATATGCAGATAATCCATGCATAGGGGTCAATTTGAGAGAAAAATGGGCTTTTTTAGAGCTACAAGTGGTTTCAAAACCAAAAATTTTATACACATTGTCATAATGACTTGAGGAACCTTATAAAAAAGTCTCATGGACATTGGATGAGTGGATATACATGTTGTTTTGTAACAGTCCTTAGCATTTCCATTAGAGATCACCATTGGATCAGACATCATTTTGGAGTGCCACCGAGGTTTCTAAGTCTAGGTAAAAGTTTGATAAGCATGGGATGATGTTTTTACATCATAATCAGACATTTAAATAATGTCACAACTCCAAATTTTAAGCAAACCATGCTCATACAGGATTTTACAAGTAAATAAGCATATAGGCCAAAAAGGGATTTTTTGAATTTTCAAAAGAAATGTGCTTTTAGAGTGTTTTTATAGAATGTTATAGAACCCATGATGATGTTTTCATGCATTGGAAATTATTTTAAGATTTATTTTCATTTTGTAAAATTTTTCGCTTTTTGTTGTTGTAGGCACCCTTCCAAACCTCCTCTTCAGATGCTCATATCTTTCACCACGTATGGAGTTTGGCTAAACAATATTAGTATGTTTTGAAGAAACTTATGTAATTATAATTTATGAACAATTTAGACCAATTGAAGTGCTGTTATTTATGAAAAATCATTAAGAGTATAGGTAGCCCATAATATAGTCAAAACCCCATAGGTAGATTTCTCTACATGATAACATTTCACATCTTTTTCATGGGAACCTAGTATTTTTAAGGATGTTAGGGGAATTAATTTGATATTAATAAATGTCAATAGTTTTATATTTGGAGGTTTTTACTTCATGAACCATCATTTTGAAGATTCAGCTTCAAAACCCTCCTAAACCCTCAAAAAATTAGTTTTTCAAAATGTTAATTTTACTAAAATCAAATCATCATGGATAAATATGAAACATTTTCAAATGTTAAGTAAACTCATATAGGATTCCATAAATGTCAATTTTATGTATGGAGCTATATGGATGAGGGCAGAAATCATGTTTTTTTGTGGAAAATAAGCATGTAAAATAAAGTACAAGATAGTTCAATGAAATATAATCAATGGATATAAAAGCTTAATACTTTTTATTCATCCTAAAATCTCAATTTGTTCATAAATCATCCCATAAATATCCCAAATATCTTGATCAAAATGGCCAGACTATAGGAAAAAGGAGCAAAATAGGCCTAGTCAAACATATTGACTAAATAGTGAGTGTTTTCTCATCCAAATCAAATATATTGGGATGATGAAAGTTATTTCGAGTCTATTTAATTTTGTTTTCAGGTTTCATGAAATATTTTTTTAGGTTTAATAGAGTCCAAATGCAAAAATATAGGCTATCAGGCCTAATTAGACTAATAGGCCTAATTGGTCAATCAAACAAAAAAATAATGGAGTTGAAAATCTATGAAATGAATTAATTTTGGATTTAACACGTGATAAATATTTTGTTTAAGAGGATATATCATTCTTAATTCAATTTACAAGTTCCAATTCATGTAAGTTGAGCTCAATTTGAGTTGACTAGTCCTTGAGGGTCAAATCTCTTCAACTGACTTTTGACTCGATCATGTTTTCCATGTAAGGAGGGACTTTCTTATGTTCCAAAACATGTTCAAATACTAAATTGGAGTTCTTTTTTGGATATTGGAATTGAATTTCATGCATGAAACACTTTTTACTTGTCCATGGGCCCCACCAGTTTCCTTCCATGCCAAAAGTTTAAGATTATGTAAAATTTTATAAAGTTTGGGGATTTTAATGATTTATTTTAGTATTGTAAAAGGATTAGGTCATGAGTTAACTAACCAAGACTAGTCCTTCTCTAAAATAAATGCCACTTTATATTTAGGTTATTTTTAAACATACATATTGGTTTTTTCAAGCCATTATTCATTAATTTATGAAGTAGAGAAGGAATTGTAATTGACACCATTTTTATCAAATAAAGAAGATTTTTTTGCATATGGTTTTGGATTATAATAGAGTGTAATTTTACTGTGTACAAGCATATAATTCGAATATATTTACCCTTTTTTAGGTCCTTTCCACACCTACTATGAAAATCTCATCCTCTACAAATCATTCGAAGAGCTAGAATTTGAATTTACAGTGCAAACTTCTTTCATGCCTTCTTTTAAAACACTAATGTTTAGGGTTGAATGCAGAGTTTTATTTTAGATTCATATGTGTTTCTTACTTAGTTTCATAAATATTTCATATAATACCAGTAATTGAGGTGCATGATTCCATTAAATATGATTTCCCATTTTAGTTTCCTTCTCCCTTTTCATCCCAAAAAATAAAATAAAAGTAGAATAGGTTTAGAGATAAATCTTAAGGGAACTAGCCTTCTCTGGAGGTTCTTCTCAATACAAACCCACTCACACTCTAATAAGATCTAATTGTATTAGATGGAGAGAAGGTGTGCTTTTCATATCTTTAAACATGGTGTACTCTAGAGTGATAACAATTTCTATCACCCCTGGTGGGACATACATTTTACATACTAGCCTTTGGAGGTAATCAAAAGATTAGTGAAAATTTTAGTCACTCAAAGTTGGTTACGAACATCAATTATATTTTGAATATTGATTAATTTTAGCATTTGGTTTACTAATTGTCTCAAATGGATTGTTTGAGTATGGATCTATATTATCCTCACCATGATTAGTATGACCAACTACACTATAATCCTCAATAGGAGTTTGAGGATCTATATCAATCATATATGCAAGAGTAATACCCTAATCCTCCTTATGAATAGACATTCCATTATAATGTTACCCCTTACCAGCCCTATCATGAACCATCCTACCCATCTATCTAACCTAATCATGGCCATTTTGTAGTTATCCAATCCATACCAACACTTAAACAAACTCTAGTGATCCTTGAAAAACATGCACTAGCACTGTACTCAAAGAGTTATTATGGCCAAGATACTTCTACTCACCAAATCCATTATGTGAGAGAGTCATTGCAGAAAATAATATAATAATGGACACCTATTGAGAGGGAAAATTGGGGCAATCTCACTAGTAAGATGATGGATGTAGGTGGTTACATTCATAATATTGAGGATAAACTAAAAGGTTTTAATGAACAATAGGTTCAACCTCACTCTTATTATATGCCATCCATCCCTTCTCAAGAGATTATTCCAAGAGTCCTTTTGAGTTTGCCAAATTCTTCATGTATTTCTTAGACCTTCCCTTCTTGGAGATCTATCCAATAGAACTATAAAATAAATAAAGATATTGTTATGTGATAGCCTGCAATTGAGATCATTGACCACTTTAAAAAGAAGATATTCCAATAGAATATTGATAAGCAGATCAAAGAGTTAGAGTTGAAGACAAGGAAAGAGGAGGAAAACTAGAATGAAATGGTCAAAAAGGAGCCTCTATCTTTCCCATCTTGGAACCAAATCATGCAGTCAAGCTAATCTAAAGCTACTTAGGTACTTTCCCTACCTCCTCAAGAATCTAACTCATTTCCATCTTGGAAATCCATTTAGAGAAACATGTAGAAGAAGGAAGAAGAGTAGGAGATTGTAGATTTAAATGATTTTCAAGAAGAATGTTCTAAAGAAGATGTAAGTGTTTATGAAGAGGTTGAAGAAGTAGAGCTACCTTCTTATGAAGAGAATGGATAAATTGATGTAATAGTTGATCAAATTGATCAAATTGTGGAGCAATTGGAGGTTTTCAATCAACAAGAAAACTCATTGGAGGACTTGTTTGAAGTTTTGGGAGTAGGATATACTCTTCTCTATGGGGACTATGATCTAGTTACATCCAAAGAGAGTAGATTTGTCAATCCAAATGAAGAGAAAGGAGTAGGTAGTCCTTAAATTCTACTACCTCAGGAGTTCATTACTGATAGACACTTGTTTTAGATCGTCAAAATTTGATATCATCTTCTTGATGAGCCTATAGACATGGATATGCTTCCAAAAGGTAATACAATTACATTTTGTGCTCAGACTAATCAACCAGATTGTAATATGAAGTTTGACAAAGAAGAAGAGCCACCAAGTGAGTATGTTTACATTAGAGGTTACTTTTCTCCTACTATTCTATATATGAGCATGCAAAAGGAGTTGAAAAATAATATATTTGATTTCTCAACCACCAAGTTTGCAAGCGAACATGAAGTACATTATTTTCCATCTCATTGTGGAAGTGTACTAAAGAATTTTCCTTTTGATCCAAGAGGACTAGTAAGCTGAAGGTTAGTTTGTACATATAGACTTCTTGTTTTTAATTTCATCTAAGTGTATATATAAACATGATTTTATTAGTTATTTTCCCTTTCTATTTGTTTTTTTCCTTACCTCTAAGTGCACATGTGCACATGTTTGTTGTTATTTGTGTCAGTTGTCTTGTTGTGTCTTTGTCAAGAAAAAACTTCCAATATTTAGTGTATATCTAAGTTTTTTAATTATATTGAGATTTTTTGGGTTCTTTGACCATCAGGCTGGTAAACCCCTAAAAGTCACTAAAATTGTTAGTAATTTGACCTGTTAAGGCCAAATTATTACTCTTATCATTTGAATCTTTCAAGAAACCATTCAATAGCCCTTTATAGCCAGTAAAACTAAGGGATTTTTGCCTAAAATAATTTATTTTGATAAAAAATATATTTTAAATGGTTCATTTTCTTTTCAAAATATATTTTTCAAGTTCAAATATGCAGACAATCCATGCGTAGGGGTCAATTTTGAGAGAAAATTGAGCTTTCTGGGAGCTACAAGTGGTTTCAGGACCTCATGTTTTATACAAAAGGTCATAATGAATTGGGGAACATTATTAAAAGGTTTAATGGTCATTGGATAAGTGGATATACTTTTTATATTGTAACATTCCTTAGCATGTTCGTTGGAGATCACCATTGGAGCATGCATCATTATGTAGTGCCACAAAGGTTTATAAGTCTAGTTAAAAGTTTTAAAATCATGTTATGATGTTTTTACATCATAATAAGACATTTAAAGTGTGTGAAAACTCCAAATTTTAAGCAAACCATGCTCATATAGGGTTTTGCAAGCAAATGGGCATATAGGCCAAAAAGAGGTATTTTGAATTTTCAATAAAAATGTGATTTTAGACTATTTTTTATAGAATTTTACATATCTCATGATTATTTTTTCATTAATTGGGAAGTAGGTGAATATTTATTTTCATTTTGATGAATTTTTCACTTTTTGTAGTTCTAGGCATCCTTCCAAGCCTCTTATTCAGATGCTCATATCCTTCACCACATGTGGAGTTTGGCTAAATTATCTTATTTTTTTTTTATGATCCCTATTTAATTATAATTTTTGATAATTTAGACCATTTTATTATATTTTCTTTATGAACAATCGTTAAGAGCGTAGGTAGCCCAGAATGTAGTAAAAACCCCACAGGCATATTTCTTTACGTTATAACTTTTCATATATTTTTCATGATAACTCAATATTTTCAAGGATTTTAGGGGTATAAATTTTATACACATAAATTTAAATATTTTTTTATTTAGATTTATGTACTTTATGAACCATTATTTTGAAGATTAAGCTTCAAAACCCTCCTAAACCCTCAAAAACCTAGTTTTGCAAAAGGTTGATTTTATTGAAATAAAATAATCATGGATCAACTTAAAACATTTTAGAATGTCAAGTACACTCATATGGGATTACATAAATGTCAATTTTATGTATGGATATTTACGGATGATGGCATAAATTTTGTTTTTTGTGGAAGAGAGTATGTAAAATGATGTACAAGATAGTGAAATGAAATATAATCAATGGAGAAAAATAATAAGATTTTTTATCATGATAAAATATTAATTTTCATAAATAATATTTTATTTTTCCTAACTAGCTTGATAAAAATGGCTAATCTATAGGAAAATGGAGCAAAATAGGCCTAGTCAACCTTGTTAGCTAAATGGTGAGTGTTTTCTCATCAAAATAAAATATCTTGTGATGAGGAAAGTTGTTCCAGGTATATTTAATTTTTTTCTAGGTTTCATGGAATCTTATTTTAGGTTTAATAGATTCTAAATGCAAGAAGATAGGCTATTAAGCCTAATAGGCCTAATTGGTCAATCAAGTAAAGAATGGCATTGAAAATCTATCAAATGAATTAATTTTGGAGTTACCACATGATTTATATATTTTTTAAGTGGATATATAATTCTCATGTCAATCCATAAGTTCTAATTCATGCAAGTTGAGCTCATTTTTAGTTAACTAGTCCTTAAGGATCAAATCTCTTTAGTTGACTTTTTACTAGATCATGCTTTCCATGTAAGGAGGGACTTTTTTATGTTCCAAAACATGTTCAAATACTCAATTGGAGTTCCATTTTGGATATTTTTATGTAATTTAATACATGAAACACTTATAACTTGTCCATGGACCCCACCACTTTCTTTCCACTCCAAAATTTGAAGATTATGCAATTTTTTATAAAGTTTGGGGATTTTGATGATTTCTTTTAGTATTGTAAAAAGATTAGGTCTTGAGTTAACTAACCAAGATTAATACTTCTCTAAAATAAATTAAACTTTGGATATAGGTTAATTTTAAACATATATATTGGTTTTTTCCAGCCATTATTCATTAATTCCTAAAGTAGAGAAGAAATTGTAATTGACACCATTTTTATCAAATAAAGAAGATTTTTTGCATATGGTTTTGGATCAGAATATAATGTAATTTGACTATGTACAAACATAAAAGTGGAATATAATTACCCTTTATAAGGTCCTTTCCACACCTACTATGAAAATATCATCCTCTACAAGTCATTCAAAGAGCTAGGATTTGAATTTGCTTTACAAACTTCTTTCGGACCTTATTTTAAAACACTAATGTTTTAGGTTGAATACAAAGTTTCCTTTTAGATTCATATGTGTGTCTTACTCAGTTTCAAAAATATTTCATATAATACTAATCATTTATTTTCATTACTCCATTAAATAGGATTTACCATTTTAGTTTCCTTCTCCCTTTTCATCCCAAAAAATCAAAATAAAAGTATATTAGTTTTAGAGATAAATCTTAAGGGAACCAGCCCTCTCTAGAGTTTATCCTCAATACAAAGTCACCCACACTTTGAGAAGATACACTTATCAACTAGAGAAAATGTGTTCTTTTTTCATCTTCAGAAAGGGTACACTCCATAGTGATAAAAACTACATAGTGTTTTGATCTTGCACATGAAGGTCTTAGTGATGATTATATTCCTTGTTTACATGGTCATTTTGAGACTTTTTATCTTTCTTATGTCCTATTTTTAATATTTGTGACATTCCAAATAGTCATGGGTCACCTTTTACAAGTCATAAGGGGCCTTAGATTATCTTCCCTAATTTTAGCTTTGTTTTGAGCCTTAAGACACTTGCACCACTTTCAGGATAGTAGTGCCACGTGGCACTAGTTTCCACTTATAGTTCTTGTATCAAATAGGACCTTTCACCTATGTTTGAGTCCTAAACACTATATTAACCTTATCTTAAGTTTTTTATCCCTCTTTTATGACTTGTTGTCTAGCAAACAAGGTATTTTATTCAAAACCAAGATCCTTTCATATAAATAGCCTCACAAGGCATTGTACATCTAACACTTACTATTTTGACACTTAATTATATAAAATCAACCAATAATACATCTCAAATAATTTTTATACTACTCAATCTTCACATCTAGACATTTACATGCTTGATCAAAGAAAGACCTAAATAATAATCATTATATCATACATTGTAAGTTGAAGGTACACTTTCCATACAGGAGAACTATGTGTGATCTAAGACCCCTAACATTAGGGTTAATGTATGCAATTAATAATATAATAAGGTTTATTTTATATGTGATTTTAACATCCCAAAACATTTTTTTCCCTTTCCTTTTTGAATTTTATCTATTAATTTTTTCATGTGTGTAGGTATTCATTAGGGTTTTGGAGGAGATTCATCTAAAATAATGACACAAACGATCCCTTGAGTGACTCATAAACACACATAGGACCTCTAGAACATATCTTAACTTATATAAAAGTTAAAAATAGTCCATATAATAAGGAAATTAATTCTAAAATTGGACTTTAGTGCCACATGGTACTATTATCCTGATAGGGGTGCTACTATCTAGAGCCAGATCTCAATAAATATTTAAAAGATGAAATATTCCCCTATGTCTACTCAGTCATTTATAATACCCTAATATTTTTAAACCTCTATTTATCTCTATATATGTTCTTTTTCTCCTCTCACTTACTATTTTGGGAAAGTTAAATTGAATCAATAATTCCCAATTTCATTCTAGATTAGTAGTATACCTATCCCTTTAACTACATAGGATTTACACTAGTAAAACCTTAAAAGTTTAAAACATTTAGTGAGCTTGTTTTACTTTTAATATTTATTCAAACCATATTTTTAATTATGGTTTACCTTCTCTAAATTTTGTGCGTTAAATTAGGGTTACATAAATTCTAATTTTCTAAATTTTTAGCATAACCTAGCTAATCTAATTACTTTTATATTAGGGTTTCATTTTTTATTTTATTTAATTTTTTATATAAAAAGCCTAAATCAAAAAAATATATCCACATAATAGGTCCATATACATAAAAATAGTACCAATTAGGGTTTCAATCATAATCACAAACTTTGTATAAAATTTCACACATTTCACACATACTTATATTATATTTTGCCTCGTATGCTTTTGCCATTCCTTGCTTACACTATCTTATTTATCAAGTTTAAAATGGAATCTAAATTTTTTAATAAAACTCATAAACTTAATGCACTCTTGAATTTTTCTCATGATTATAAAAATAAATGGACTAATTTTCAAGACTGTACATTAGATCATAATAATGACTTCATTTATAATGATGATAGTGACTATTGTTATAATAATGGATATGATGATTTATATGAGCATGAAAATGGATATTAACATGAGGATATATTAAATAAATAATCTTATGTTTCCTCTCACTCTTCTTTTACTCTTTGAAATAAAACAAACAATATAATTTCAATAGATTCTCCTTTTGGTAGTGCTTTATTCCAATGTGATCCTAGATTTTCCACTAATTTTGGTACTTCATTAGTCAAATTAAATAAATATGAGTTCACTAAATGAAAAACACCTTTGAATTATTCAATTAAATTAAATATAAATAATTCATCTTCTTTACCCTTCTCAGTTACATTTGAAAAAACAAGTACTATTGATTTTACACCTTTTAGTAGTGAACAAACTAAGGTATATGAAATTATATTATCACTTTACCTCACATTCCAAGCTCAATAAAATTATTCTTTATAACATGTTGATAATGTAAAAATTTCTAATTATTTTCCTATATGTCATAATATGCAAAAATAAAACATGATTGTTATTTCTCCTACCATTTATTTTAAAATTGAAACTGACAATAATTCTTACATTCCAAAAATAACTAGTGAGCAAATTCCTTTAATTACACCTACATATGATGACACATTACATAATAGTAAAATGTTAAATCTTCCCCTTCTCTTTATATTAATGAGAATGTGCATGATCCTTATTCTACTATTACTTTTTAAAAATGACTTAAATTCTAATTTATATGAACCATAGGATAATGATGATTTTTGTGATTATGATGAAGATGACATAGAATCTACACATTCTACTTCTCTTACATCACCTATCTCTCTTGTTTAACCAAAAACTAGGTCACATGTAAAAAGACACACACATACTTATTATTACATTCATAATTTACATTTAATAAGGAATAAAGTACCTTCTACTCAACTAGCTTGTGATACTTCTTCACCACCTAAAAATATAATATATACCAAGGAATCTCCCTTAACTCACTTAATATAGTATAACCTATTTCTCAAAATAACCTGAATGAAGGTGGTAGCTTATTTATATCTAACTAGGTCCCAATTATGACACCTCTTAAATTTTATTGAGAGCAAGCCAACAATATCTAAAAAATATTTCCAATAAAATGTACTAATGTATAAGATAAAAAAAATTCAAGCATTAAATGAACCCATTGATGATAATAATATACCTTCACATGTGTTAATTTCCTTAATAGATGTTATGGGTGATTTGAAATAGAAAAAAGAGTCCTTAGATTCATGTTTACATGTATTCATTAGGGTATTGGAGGAGATTAAAAAAGAAAAATGACATAGACACGCCCCCAAATGATATAGAAACACCCATACGACCTCCAAAATCTCCCATAACTTCCCTAAAAATTATAGATAGTCCATAGAAAGAATAAATTTATCACCATATTTAGAAACTACTGACACATGATGCTACCATCTTGAGAGGGGCACTACTCTCTAGAGCCATATCTCAATAAATAGTGAAAAATGAAAGATTCCTTTGTGTCTTCTCAGTCATTTCTAGTACCCTGACCTATGTAAAATTCTATTTATCTCTAGATAAGTTCCTTTATTCCTCTCACTTTATATTTTGGTAAAGTTTAATCAAAACAATAATTTCTAATTTTATTCCAAATTAATGTATACTCATCATTTTAGCTACATAGGATTTACACTAGTAAAACCCTAAAAGGTTAGAACAACTCAATAAGAACCCTCAAGAATGAGTGTTTCAACATGCAAGTCATAGATAGTGTGTAAAATAGAGTAGATAATCAAGAGGTATAAGTAAAACACTAATGATGGAAGTCCACTTCTAAGCTATTAAAAGATATCTAAACTCACCATGTGACCTACAAGAAGATAATACATTTTTCAAAGAGTTAGGAGAGGACAAATTAGAGAGAATGAAGACACTACTAATAGAATTTAGTAACAATCACATAAATACACTAATTGAAAGCATATGATAAGGTAATAATAAACTTTATTTAGCATTCAAAGGCAAAGTACAAGTGTTTAGTTGAGTAGGGATTCACCATTCTCAACAAAAGGATCCATAACAAGCCATTCAAGGAAATATATATAAGAGAATGTGAGGAGAATAAGAAGCATACGAATGCATAGACAAGTGTCATCAACCTCAAATATATTACAATTCAAAATGGAAGATATTATAAGAGTCATTTTATCATCCTCTTTAACATGTGTTACTCAACTTGATGAGGAACTTTACCAAGTGGCATAGGATCTCTTGTTTGAATAGTTACAATCCATTTATTGAAGGAACAATTACAACTTGGAAACTTGACACATGGAATCTTTCCTTCATCAAAAACCTCCATGCCACTATAGGATTCTCAAAGATTTTTGTATCTTCCATTGACACCTTTTCTTCACTCTTTTTAATAGTAGATATTCTTTTTCATTAGCCATATAGGCTTGTTAGTCCATTATGTCTACTTTGATTAGTATTATCCATTGGAATGGAAATAAGACCTACATGAGAACTTGTTTCAAGGTTTATAGGCCCATATGAGACCTTTTAAATCATATTTTGATATGAACCATAACTTTTAAGTGCTCAAAACATGCTACTTTATCTCTTCTAGGTAGCCATACCACCCTTTCATAAACATTTATGTACTGGTTTTAGAAATTAGATCTGTAGGAGCACTTTCAAGAGCAAGAGTGGATTTTGGGGTTTGATAATGTATATGACATTCCACACCAACCTTCCCAATGGTTTTCATCAATTCATATGTCTAAACACTTTTTTTAAGTCTAAAACCCTATAAAATTACATCATTAAATGCATTTATATAAGTCAAAGTATAGGAAAATTTCATAATGAGTACCTTATTAGAGTGAATAATGGTGTTCAAGTATTTTCTAGGTTAATTTAATTCATCTAGATCCATAAATATGACTTTCCTTCCAATTGAGCTCTTATTAGGGTTTTACTAGGGTTTCAGAGGTACTTAGGTTCTTCATGATGATTCAAAATATTGTGGGCCTTAAACTAAGAAAAAATGACAATAATTTAATTTATATAACCCCCTCCACCTTTCCAAATGATCTTAGAGTTCCATGCATCTTCTTTGTATAGTTTTGAGCAAGAAAAGATGGCCATTTTTTCACCATCAGGCTTACTTAAGAGCTTGAGAAAAGTGATCTCGCATGTTAAGGTGTAAAGTTATTATTTTGGGATCTAAATGATTCATTGGGGTTTTTGAAAAAAAATCTAGGTATCCCAATGGTTAACTACTCTAATTTATTCCTCAATTCCATTTCCACCTTTAAAAGCCTATAACTAGGGTTTAAGGGTAGTTTGGTGGCAATGACTCTAACAACCACTATTTTCCCTTTTACTCACCATTTAAGGAGTAAAAAAACACATAAAATGTTTCAATATAGTCCTTGTCACCTTAATAAATTATTTATTCTTCAATTTCACCATCAATAAAAAAAAATTATTCACAATTTTACACATAGGCCGATAGATGCCTATAAATTGTTTGACTGTAGTTTGGAGATAAAAACTTAACATTGGTTATTTTGTGTATTTTTAATGAATAATATAATGTATCATAACTATATTTACCCTCTACATTCCTTTTATAAATGATTAGATATTAAAATATATTATAATTTTTTTCATGATATTTTCACATTGTATAGGTATTATAGCATTTTTCTCATCATAAACACCCCCTTTGTTGAGAATTGTTTCTGTTGTTAAAGTTTGGCATTGAAATTATCATTGATGTCAAAGGTTGCTCTTGAGGTCATTAAATAATTTTTTTGTTTTATTTCATAATTTAGAGTTATTAAATTCATTTATAAATATATATTTCTTGTGATAAATGTGTATAAGCATCAAATATAATTTCAAGATCAGTTGCCAAACTTGTTAAGTGTTTGAACCTAGCAAGAGACTTGAGAAGGTTTGTGTATAAGATGCCTAAACTTGTGCATGAAGAAGAATGGTGGCCTATTTATATGGATGAAAAGAGGTATAAGAGGATTTATATATTTTATTGAGTATTAATATGAGGCATTTTAGTACTCAGGTGAGTTTTAAGGTGAGCCTATAGGGGTAGGACCTACAGACCTAACATGAAACTAGACTAGTTATAGATCCTGCCTGACCTAATGAGGTGTCATAAGGTATTATAAAATAATATTAAGATTTAATGGAAGTGGTTGAGAATTTTAAGATGTTTTATTAATTTTATATTATGTTTTAATATCTTATACAATAGAAATAAGGTCATTTTCAAGGCTTAATGTGACTTGTAGGTTAAAGGCCTAGAGAGCAAAGAGAGAGATGGTGAAAAATGGGGTATCAAGGTCATCTTCAAAGGTAAGTGTGAGTATTTGTGAATTTATAAAGGTATTTAATGTTTTTTTTAAGTATTTTGACCAATTTTTAGGTCAAAATTTAAATTTTAAGGAAATAAAAGTGTTTTGAGGTCTCTCATGTACATAAAATGAAGGGTTCTCAACCTGAGAAGAAATTTAAAGTATTCATTGGCATGTGTAAAATATGCATGGGATCATAATATATTCATGGTATATTTTGAATTTTCCTAAATCAAATTTTAAATCATTTGTTTTTGGAATAATGATTTAAGCTTTATGAATGATCATTAAGACTGGAAGATAGTTTAAGCCCTCAAAGAACCCTAATAGTGACCCAATGTGAAATAAATTATTCTAAAGTGATCAGATTGGATTGGTATGTATATTTAATATATTTTATTATGTATTAAACTCTAATATGAAGATATAGGTGTGATTGGTTTTTCAAGTGAGTGGACCCTATAAAAAAGGCCTCGTTTCTTGAATATTTACTATAGCAGTCAGAGTTGACCAAGTAAAATTTACTAAATATATGGAGGATAAATATTGAGAATTGTATTTTATTTCCACGGTGGTTTATTATCAGGTTGCATCCCTTATAAATTATAAATTGGTCTTATAAGTTGACCAATTTCTACTAGGCCTAATGGTGCAGATAGTGAGAAAACCAGGAAAAAGTGAGAAGTTGATTAAGGATGTGTTATCATGGATTGGGGATGAATAAAATTGAATGGAATTTTTTTTTAAAACTTTTAATACATGTTAATTTTGGATATATATTTTATATGTCAGTGGCTATGATGAAAATTTTGCTCATAAGTTGACCTATCTTGTTCAGATGAGACAATGAGGTACAAGATTATGAGATTGGTTTTCAAGACCAATATTTCCATTTGAAAATATTATATATCTATATAATAATGTTATAATTACCTCATAATATCATCTACATACATTTCATGTTTTTGAAAGTGGTTTTATAGGTGTTTTAGGTCATTTTTTTCATGACTATGTTTTGAGGCTAGTTGGCAGTTCTGACTGAGCTACTTGTAGAGAAGTGTTTGAGTCCTTTTTACATATGTAATGAAGTATAATTAAAAAATTTAATTTATTAATTTAATTTATATTTTTTATGTGTGATTTTTTCCATGGTTCTTTTTAAAATTATGCTTATGTTTTAGTTTTTCAAGACAGACTTTTTGGGTATGCGCAAGCGTAATATCAAGAGTGCTTTGAGAAGAGGTTTAAGTGGTGGTCAGACATAAAATGTGTTTTGGACATAAATTTAAGTTATATAAGTCATATTTGAGTTATATTTGTATTTAGATCAATTATGAACTTCTTCTTTCCAAAACTTTGCCTTTTCCTTCCATGCAAGAATTCTCTTCTTTCTTCATTCACTCATTCCCTTAAGACAATCATGAAATAATGGTGATAATTTACCTTTAAAATGTTTCAAAGGTCTCTAGTAGTTTCAAATTAACTTTTAACTATAAACAAACCATCATTCAACAAACTAAAATAATATTTATTCACACAATCACTTTAGCTTCATCACACCCGCATAATGCATCTATGCCAAAATGGCCTATGTTGGGTAATCAAATCACCTCCATATATTATTTTCTCACTCCTATCTTCCCTTTATTATGTCACTAACTCAATTCTTCTATTCACTTTCTTCTCACAAGTTCCTTCCTAGCTCTTATTTCCTACTAGCCTTGTTTATGGTTAAAGCTCCATGTTGGGAGCATCTAAAAAATATTAAACAAAAAATATCACATATTATGGGAAAATTTTGGTTCATAAAACTCTTACCTTAACCCTTTTACATAATTCTCAAGTAAAATGGTACCTCCTTCTTTAAGCCTCTCACCAATTATCCCTCCATATAAGAAATTCTCCTTCTCCTTAACCATGTACAGACTTTATCTTCAAAATATTATATTTTAGATATACCATTTAGGATACTTTATCTGAATAAATAATTCTTTTACCTCCTTATTTGGACAAAACCACCATTCCCTAAACTACTCATACTCCTATAACCCTTCTCTAGGTTTAGTACTAGAACATAGTCCCATTTTCATACTTTTATGTAGTTGATAATTATATAACCAATTATTTTAGAGAGATAACATAAATTAGTATAATATTAAAAATTTTATTGTGTTTTCAATGGTTTAATCTCCATATATGGGGAAAACCCTATAACCTAGGGTTTCAAGTAACTATCAAGGCCAAAAAGATAAATAATGGCATAACTTTCACTAGAAACACTATCAAGACAAAATAAAAATGGGAAAAGTTATATATAAATCTAGTACTCATTTCACCTTCAATGAGTAGGTTTCCAAAACCCTCAGGGCTCTCACAAAATAATAATCTCAGTTCATTTGACTATAATCTGTTAACTATAAACATGTTAAGCAGGGTTTTAATGGATGTTTCACTTCTAAATGGATTTAAAAACAATATTAATGTTATAAATATATTTAAAAAAAAATATAAACCTATTTAAATAACCTTGAATCCATAAAAAAGAATAAAAAAATATATCTCAATCTCCAAATAATGGTGAATATTATGCCCTGTCCCTTTACAATAGGGTACTTAGGGTTGGTTTCCTCTTTAAATATCAAATCACTATAAAGATATAAAAATATGATCTCCACCTTTATATGATAATTCAAAATCATTTATAAATCTCTTTATCATCCAAAACAAGGTATAACACTAAGAAAAACAATGTGTAAGATTTTTGTGTGTTATGAATTGTGTACCTTTTTAAGAGCAAGGTTAATATTCAATAGGGATTTCACAACCCACTAAGCATATATAACATAGGTAAAGATAATATTAACTCTTATTCACGTGAAAAATGTAATCAAACACGATATTCAAATAAATAAAAATATCCCTTACCATGTTAGTTCCTTCAACAATCTTATATAAGTGTGTTCCTATATGACAAACTACTAATCTTTACAAAGTGATTTCTCCCACTTTGTTCTTGGGTTTCCTCTAAAAAACATGGTATATAAAATTATCATGGAAAATATCAACAATTTCAACACAATCACTCACCATTATGATATTTCAAACACAAATCTTGCTTGTTCCATAGTGCAAAAGTCATTACATTCTAAATTTATCATGTCACCATTCTTTATTTATCAACTTTCACCTATTTACACATTCATTAATAAATTTCAAATGGAATGAGAGTTTATCCTCTCAAATACTTAATTTTCACACACTAAAAACCTCCTATTTAAAACAAAGACTCCTAACACATGACTATAACTAATTCTTGATCAAGATTTGCAAGTAACCTCCTAGACCTACATGGGGTGGTGGACTACCACCTCACTCTTATATGAATTATGCATTAATTTTCACTCTTTAACCATTATTATGTCCATAAGGGTCATTTAAATTTTTTTCATCTATTACACATCCTCATTTCTCACCTAGACCACAAATACATCAATCAAATTTGAAACTCCCTTTTTGGAGGGAAAATCTATTTGAACTCAAATTCAAATTTGAACATACTTAAGACATATTTTAGAATTTGTATTAATATTAAAAAATGACTGTGCATCATATTTTATATTTTCCTTCTATTTTATAATTTTTAGAGTTTTTAAAAGAGTTCAAAGACTAACATGTGATAATGAAGGCCTAATTGAATTAGGTCTCCTTAAATCCTAAAAAGGGGTTTTGATCCTATATACTATAACTAAACTGTTTTAATGTTTGATTAATGTTTGTGGCATGATCTAATTCCTATTTAATTTAAAATATTAGCTGTCAAGTGTGTATGTCTAACAAATAGGTGTATGATCAAGAACCTAATATAATAATGAGGCCTAATTGGCTAGTTAACAAGTATGAGAGT